>JARHVA010003309.1:870000-1167500 GCA_037957365.1 Torreya grandis | reverse complement strand
ACTCCCTCCAATTGAATACAACAAAGCATAATAAATCACCACTAACTGCATCATTATCAACAAGTGTCTCTTTGTTTGGGCCCACTGGTATAATAACTTAATGTTGAATCCACCAGTGTGGAACTGTGTATGCACTCTATCTACCCTAAATAATAGGTCCATATACTCTTTGATATCCTCACTCTCTATATGATATATCACATCCCCTTAGATGGATAATCAGGTAATCTATGCACATCCTCCAATAGGATGTTCACCTCTCTAATTGGTAACCAAAATGTGTTAGTCATCAGTTCCTATCTCTTGATGAGGGAAACTACCACTGTAACATATCTAAGAAGGTGTTGGTAATGGTGTATCATTATAAAAGTAACCACCTCCATATTTCATTCATACTCTATAGATATAACATCTTGTACCTCTACAAAAATATCAAACACTCGATCCCATAGCTAGATATACTCTCGAGCTTACAAAACAATCATATCTATAATAAGGTGACAACTTATCCCTATTTAAATCTCCAAAGATATGATGACTATCAATCACTAGTACACCTATTAACAATATTTCATCTATCCCTTTCTTACACATATCTCTCACAACTATAAGCAACAATTTCAACCCTTCTTGGATTTCATGCACATGTCACCTAATTGATTCTAATTAATCTTATCACCTCAATCCTACCCTTCATTTATTTCTAAATAGTTATTTAAACACCCACCTACTTTTTATCTCTATCTGAGTGCCAACTATCTATACAAAACTTCACAATACCATTAAAACATTCTTCTCTTATCTTGCCTATACCAATGTACACCCTGATAACATTTTATCCCCTAATCAATTGTTTACCTTTGTAATCATCCTATCCTACCTTGTATCTTTTCTTTGATGGCTATTATATTAATGAAATAATTACCTTCATCTTGTCTCTAAACAAATACCTATTATCTACATCTTATTAACCTCTAAATTCTATCCCAATCATCAGCACAATATCTACATTTTTCATAAAGCAACCTATCTTCAATGGTAAATATTGTTAACAATCTACCATTTCTTAAATTTATAAACATGCTCAATAATTATTTTAAAAAAACCATTCACACAAGAATAAAACCAACATTTAAAAACCATTTTTAATATGAAACAAATATAATATAATATTAATCAAATCATCAAACCCAAACCAACACTTACCTCTTTCTCATTCCGTTTCCACAACAAAGTAACCTACTTTTAATAAAATAGTATAAAAAATAAACAAACTCTACCTTACTTACCCCTATCTTTTTAATACCCAAAATACCCCTTTATCAACCATCGATGGATCCCTCAACTATTAATGGTCTCCATGGCATATTTTCACCCCTTTGATCGACCATCGTCGATTAGGTCAACCACCTATAGTCATTGTTAGTGACCATCAGTGGCGAGCCTTGAACCCTCAACCTCCTATAACCCTACCAAACCCCTCCCCTTCTCACACTATTTATTCTACCACCTCTCCTATGACCACACTAGTTTACACTTTCCTATCCTTAACCTTATTTTCCCTCTTTTTTCACAAATTTGCACAAAATCTAAATCCCCACACTTTAGAAAAACAAAACCTAGGGAATCTTCTACTCAAATAATTTCCCATTCCCATGTATTTTATACATCCTAAATTATAATCCATACCAAATTTAAGATGGGACTTACCTCATTTCATGACTGATGATGATGTCTTAGCCCATGACTAGCTACCTAGCCACATGTATCTCCCACATCCATCTTAGCTCAATGACCCTCTCAATCCCCATCACTAATGCACTCTTGACACCTAAGTAGGCTTCAAACTATCATGGACACATTTAATACCAAATTCTTGGATAGTGAAACATGAAAAAATCAATTTGTAAATGATACTTTACTTTCACCATTTGCCCTTTTTATCATGGCTTTAGGGTTTTTACCCAACCATTATCAGTTAAGCTAACCATCAATGGTTAAAAATAATCATTGATGGTTATGTATCCATTGATGGTTCAACCTAACCAATGATGGTCATGTAATCATCGATGTTTAAACCTAATTGATGGTAGTCATGTCACCATCGATAGTTAAGGTTAGGCTTCTTATTCCCACCCTTCCTCCCCCTTTTCTACTTAAAATAAACTTGTAGTAAATTATAGTGGAGTAACCCTTTTCTTGCCACACCTTGACCTATTTGGGACTAACCCTCTCCCCCCAGCCAATCAAGAACTACATTAGGCCTAAATTTCATGTTGGATCCACTATCTATGGGACTATGTAAGTAGAGTACTCTTTCCTAGTGCATCAAGAGTTAGCTCAACTAGTCCCTACCCAACCACCCATACAACCCATTCACCCACATACATCTTGATGTTGGGTTGATTTTTGAACCAACCTCTTTCCATGCCTTGTGACGACCTTGATTTGGTCATGATTGACCACATTGAATAATTTTTCCATGTTGAACTATTATATTTTCATACCACCTCATATGTGACCCAACTATTTGTGTTTTTTCTTAAGAGCACTTCCTACCCTAGATACCTGATCAAACACTAACCTTATCTAAGAGACTTGATATGTGTGACCCAATCAGTTATGACTAATGTTAGGGACTGATTACCTCATCATTTATCCTAGATCCTAATCTTATTATTATCAACATTGGTAACTTTAGTCTTCACACAATTTTGACTCTCGCACTTAGTTGCATTTTGTGTGCATATTTGTGTTTCAAATGCCTATACCTTTATGTCACCATCCTTGTGATCTTTATTTTACCTTCTATTAAACCATGAATTAATTTTAGTTTTACTTTATCAACCCCTAGTGTGGGTGGGGGGGGGGTAATACCCTCCTTCCATAGTCAGGGCAACTAGACATTGATTAGTCAATAGTTCATTTTTATTTTATAGCTTATTGACCTAAAGCTGCATAACAAAAAGGGGAAAAATGTAGACACTTAAAAACATCCCCTCAACTAGTTTTTGATGTTGAACTACCTTAGACCTATTCTTGACCTTTAGTTTGCTATTTACCTAGTTAACTCACCCTTTAAACACCTCTTCTACTTTAAAATTCATTAACACACCTGAGACACCTTGGATACATATTTTAAAACCTTAACTTATAACTTGTACTCATCCTTTTATTCTTGGGGGTATGACCGATGATGGTCAGCCTAACCATCAATGGTTAGACTAATCATCAAGGTCAGGTATTCAAGCCTAAAAAATAAGATTTATACCTATAGGAAAGATGTGTATAGGTAAAATGGAAAATTTTGCATGAAAACCTTATATCTTACAATATATTCAAATTAGCATCTTTATCCTGGACCAACTTAGCTACTTCCTCCTCACTTAGCAGCTTTTAGCTATAAATTGTGGGCTCTTAGAAGAAATGGGGATCCCAAAAATTCCATCCAAGCTCTCTCTATTCTTTGTGTAAGAATCCAGTATCCTAAAACTCTATCCACATTAATTTTTAAGGCTAAAGTATTTTTATGCTATCCAATTTCATTCAACATTTTATTGGCTTCCACTTTGCATCATACAAGTATTTTTCTCTTTTTTCTGGCATTTCTTTTCTCCACTAGATCTCTATATCTTAAAAAAAAATTACCTAAACATTATACCTCACCTTTATATCCCATATTTAACCTTTTTCCTACTTAATATTATACCCCCAGCTCCATTTTAATACCCTAAAAACTTTCACAGTCAACTATTACTAGTTATTACAATCATTATCAGTCACATCAACTGTCATCAGTTACCTAACCATCACTAGTTAGGACAATAATCACTGATCAACCTAACCACCAATAATCACCTATTAATGAAAATAATAGATTGTTATTTATTCCTATTTTACACCTAATCAAACCCTATCTCTATTTTTAGCTTGTTTATAGACCCTGCTCAGATCATCTAGACTTGACCTTGATCCCCTTGTGCATGGTATTGACCCATTGTGCTATATTTTTATTGAATAGGTATTATATTTATTTATTACATTGAAATTTGTGTTCTTTCCAATTTATCACCTTTCATTTCTATTTTCAAAACAATTTTATCATTATGCGAGTGGATTGACAACTGTCCAAGGGAGCTTTCACTTCTTGGATCTAGCATGTTGCTAGGTATTCCACTGTTCATACTCATCTAACAAATGAATTAGTTGAGTGAAATATTATTATAGGTATTCCTTAATTTACAAAAATTATCTCTCACTTTATATATTCATAAATGAGCATAAATTTTAACCTGGTTCACACCTCTCATCTGTTGTTTCTTTACTTTTTCTTGAAAATCAAAAATAGAGTAAGAAATACTAAGAAACACATACACTAAACTTTGACACATAACCCAAACAAAAAATAAAATGGATATAACCTCCATGGCCTTAGTTTCATCATCAAATCTATTAAATTGCATAATACATGTAAAAATACCTTAAATTGATCATCTTCATCTGCTCACTCAAAAATGCATATAAGCTTCAAAGACCCAGTCAAGAGCCTTTAGATTTTCACACCTTTATAAGAGTTTATAATGAATATAAATACATTAAATGGAACATATGACACATATATAATAACTTAATGTGAATTGGGTTATTCAAATCTATGAAAAAATACCCAAGAACATCATTCTCACTCACAAACAAAAAATTGCCTATAGTTCCAAAACATAGTCATGAAAAATAAGAGAACACCTATGTAAAAAATTTGATGAAATTATAATGGGTTTATATGATAATTAAACATATTTATAAAATATTTAAGTATATATATATATATATATATATATATATATATATATATATATTATAAATTTCAATATCAATATTGGTCTTACATGCCAATCTTATGTCTTCACCCTACATAGGTCTCAATATGTTAGACATGTCATTTTGAAAACAACTTTTTGCTTATATATAAGCATAAAAAAATATTATATTCAATGGGTAATATTGATATATGTATTTTAAAATTACCCCATGCATTTTTATCCATCTTGGATCCACTACAAGCCATCCCTAATCTCATTCTCACTTCTACCTAGTTTTCTCACTATCTTGCTCAACAGGCCTTTTTAGTGATAGGCCAACTTCCATGACTAGTTTAGCATAATTAAAGTATAAAAAATTATCAAAAAATTATATGTTTAGATAATAAAATTTTCACACATCATCATCTAATAATTTTTATGCCTTTTCCTAGTCAATGTTGCCTGCTACATCAAAAATCAAAGAAATAGGGGGTTTCCTATAACCAGGGGGTTTCCTATAACTTCCACTCACCCTTTTGATAGACCAATGCCACCTAGAGAAACTTGAGAGAGTAATATACATTATATAATAATAAATATATGTCATCAAATATATTTTGAGCCATTTACAACAAGATATTTCCTATCGATTCATTATGAGGGTTTAGACTGCCTTCCATTCTTAGCAATTGGTCATAAAGCTTAGTCCCTCAACCTAGAAAAAAATTCTAAGAAATTTAATCTCCTTACCCAATTACCATTAACTACTTGTATCCTCATTCAAAGGTTACACATGCTAATGAGCATAAGAAAATCCTTCTTGGCTCTCTATTACCTCATTTTATGCACATAGAAAACATCAAAACCACATTTCATGCTTTCCCCTTTAGTTTATGACCTTTAAACTTTTCAATATAGTTGACACAACATATAAAATGTATTGAAATTATCTCATTAGCTCTTATACCTTGTAAAATTAAATTTATCCCTTATTAGGACATACTAGGTCTCTTTACACATTATCCTTGAATTACCAGACCCATTTAGACCTTGAACACACCTTGAAAACTCTTCATATTCTATAAAAAACTCATAATAATGTCATAAAACCTCATATTATCCTTACACACTACCAAAATTATTCTCATAATCCTTGGACTCCTCACCTGGACATGTTACCAATCCTTTGCCTTTTCATTAGGTCTCTTCATGCAAAGACTAAGCCAAGAACTTACCTAGAAACCTCTTTTGAATTCTTATATACCTTATACACATGTTTACATAGTATAAAACATATTATGACATGATATACCACTAATTTTCATCCTTCATAGATCTTAATGGCACCTCAAGACTCCTCATTAAGTTAGATAAAGTCTATGACTAGTGTAATTGTATGCTTAAACTTAAGACCTTACTTGTGAAGGTTTACATTGAAACATTCTTGAGTGTTTCAAAAATTCATATAAAATATTTGATATCCTTAAACATACACTCATATCTATGTGTATCCATCCTACCATACTGACATCTTCATGCACATTCTCATAATGTGACAATGCTCTTTAAGACTACTATTCAAAAGTATCTTACCTTGTATCTTCATTTTGACCTTGACATGTTATAAACCTCAAAAAATACTAGGTTTCTATCAAATTACCTCTCAATAGAGAGATAATAGGTTGCCTTCAAATTGTCACTTTTCATAAGACTCCTTATCACATACCACTTCACCATGCATTACATCAACTTTGACTTTGGCATTAATAAACTCCATCTTGACCTTAACATAAATGAAAACATCAATTCTAAAACACTCACAAAATTAACATACTTCAAAAATATCCCCCTTTATCATTGATGGAAAACACTTAACCAAAGCTGATAATTATCATCTCCCTAAGCTAGATCTTCTTCAAACTGACCTTGCCTTCAAATTGGAGCTTTATCCCCCTTTGAAATTAATGAAATAGGTCATATTTTTAAAAATATATGATCCTTGAACCTATAACAACACACTTTTTCTCTCTAAACAATATCAATCTCTCTCTTTGACAAAAACTCAACACAAATTAGGCTCACAACCAACCACTATAGATTTACTTGGTAAGCGCACCTAATCTTGGAGCATGATTAGATCCCCTTATCTCCATGAGGTATTTATACACTATAATTATTGTGAATTAGTATGATCAAGTCATCATACAAATTTTTTTTAACCCATCTCTTGCATTCACATCTCCAAAAAGCTATTAACAGAACCTTGGATTTGAATATCAACAAAGAACACAATGCTCCTTCTAAGAGCAAACATCCTTCATGGTTCTACTCACTAGCTGAGTACCTCTATGAAGACTAATGAAGTCACCTCTTATATAGGGTACTAAACTAACATAATCTCAAGATATTCCTAGATCTCCATGTCCTCACTAGACTAAACCTTATTAATGATACTCTTAGGCTTGAATAGCCTCTTTGACTTAACCTCTTCAATCTCCATTTGAACAAAATTTTGACTTGGTCTATTTATCTTGACTCCATCCATAATTTGAGCTGATAGGGAGAATTTTTTGGCACTCCTTTGCATCTAAACTATGCTCCACCATGGTAAATAGTCCACTTGGACTTGCAAACTGATCATAATTCACCTTAGATACCTTTGGTTTCCACTCACTATCTTGTCTTCTTTCTTACACTCTAGTGGCCTAAAAGTTATTGTTTTGACTTGAGAATACATGATTAAATATTTTTTTAATATGACCAACCTTTTAACAATTGAAACACAATATTCCTCTTGATGGAAACATACCATTATCCATACCTTTTTTTGATAATTATCCTCATAGTTTTATGCATATTAATTCTTGGAGGCCCTTCTACAATGCCTTAATCTATGACCAGATTGGTTACATGAATAATAATAAACATTGAAATTATTTGCATACATTATAGTATGAGGCCACCTGATAGGATTAGTCTTCATTCTGCCAACACTATCATTCTTTGATTGATCATTGACCTTCTTGATCACATTAGTGTTCTTCTTTTTGTCTCCATTAAGACTAAGACTTGTTTTGTAATTATAAATATTTTGAATACTTAGGATGTTATCTATATCATTGGTTCTCTTTTAAAACTTCATAATCTTTGCCTCTAATAGGCTATAAAAGAATACCATTCATTAATTTTTATTTATTATCACTAGCCTTCTTACCTATTGAATCTATAGGGGGAATAGGGGGTACAATATATCCATCCAAAATTTATTTCCAAATATCATGACCTTTATACATAAATTTTATTCTCATCCTAGAAATATAAAAAGAATAATTAGATCCATCGAATAATGGAACCTTACTTGTAGAGAAACCACCTTGTGCTTGATTAGCCATATTCTCTTACTTAGGATCTTGTTTAGGCTATTAGGCCACCTTCAAAGGAACTAATCTAATATAAATTATTAGAATCATAACTAATAAGAGCAGGGGGATAAATTATTTCCCATAAAACAGTCCTTCAATTTCACTTATCATTCATGAAGCATTCAATCAAACACATACATCATCCAATACATAAACAAACATCCACATAAGAATATAACATATGAACACAAGAGATATGTGGTAAAACCTCAAGGGGAATTAAACCCATTAAAAAATAGATTGGATAATAGTATTCATTGAGGAATAAACTCCACAAGGATAACCAACCCCTCACTAGTCAAGCACCAACTCAACTAGTCCTTTAACAAGCACCAACTTACAAGGAGGTACCAACCCCCTAGGTAACTTAGCACCAACTCAGTTACCTAAAATCTCTAATCACCTTTATAAAATTATTTCTAACTCAATTTATTATTACCATCTTATTTTTCTCTTCATACTCTTATATCTCTCTAAAATAGCCTATTAGGACTTCTCTCTCAAATAGCCCTTTCCTTGGCATAATTAGGTCATATAACCTTACTCATCACCTATAGAAATATAGTTATAACTTAATGACATGATTAGTAAGTATATTTGATAGTCTTTAATCCCTCTACCTAGTTTCCAAAAATCTATATCCTTAGTTCATTTCCTAAAGTATTCTCATGAACTTTATACATCAAGTATATTCTCATTCTAACACTCCAAAAAGCATAATTAGATCCATTGAATAATGAATCTTTACTTATAGAGAAACCACCTTGTACTTGACTAGCCATATTCTCTTGCTTAGGATATGCTTTAGGATATTAGTCAAATTTGAAAGGACATTATTTGATACCAATTTTTATAAGTAAAACTACTGAGATGGGGGTGAATTAGTTCCCTTAAAACAATCCTTAAATTTCACTTATCATTCATGAAGTATTCATTCAAATACATACATCATCCAATGTATAAACAAGTATCCACATAAGAGTATAATATATGAACATAAGAGATATGTTGGAAACCATAAATGGGAATAAAAACCAATAAAACACATCATATACTAAAGTACTATAATCAATGAATTATATTTATTGAGGCACCAACCCCATAAAGAGCACCAACCCCTCACTAGTCAAGCACCAACTCAACTAGTCCTTTAGCAAACACCCACTTGTAAGGAGGGACCAAACCCTAGGTAACTTAGCACAAAATAATCTACATATAAACTTTGATCACCTTTGGACACCTATTTTTCACTCAATTGATGATGAACACCATTTTCTCTTCACTCTCTTCTATCTCTCTGAAACAACCTATTAGGCCTTCTCACTCAAACAACCCTTTCCTTGGAAGAATTAGGTCATATGATATTTATCATCACCTTTATGAAAATATTTATAAATTTATTACATGATCAATAAATATATATTATAGTCTCCAATCCCTCTACTTAGTTTCCAAAACTCTATATCCTTCGCTCGTTTCCTCAATTATTCTAACTAGTCAATTAGGCCTACTAGACTTTATTTTGATACTTGACCCTTTCTCTCACCAAAATTGGTTGGAATTAAAATTAAGAATAATTTAGTAACATTTTAATAGATCAAAAAATACTTTTCAAAAGTTAAAAAACCATTACATAGGTCTATCACCATCCATAAGGACCAAAACCACCATTAGGCTTAATAGAGACCTAATTTCATTAGGTCATCTCGAGGCACACATTTCATTTTGACCATATTGGAAGATATTGAGACTTAAAAAATGAATTAAAAAATTCATAAATTATTAATTTATACACCTTATAATCTCATCTTATGTCCCTAACACCATTTACCTCATTTCACTCTTTGAATTGCACAATTAGGTCTACTTGTAATTAGCCGTTCTCACTGTTAGAAAGTTTATCTTGAAAATATGAAGCATACACTCAAATTTTACACATAAAAAAAATAACATTCATATAACCTAAATTACATTATTTTCATCATCAAGTATATTATATTTCACAATTACCTTAAACTGATCATCTTCATTTGCTCACGAAGAACAGCATATAGGCTTCAAAAACCTAGTTAAGAGCCTTTGAATTTACATGCCTTTATAAAATTTTATCATTCATTAAAATAAATTAAAAATAAAATATGATAAATATATAAAAAAATCATTTTAATTTTTTTATTTAAATCTATTAAAAAAGACTCAGGAACATCATTCTCACTCACACAAAAAAATGGCAGTAGCTCCAAAAACATAGTCATGAAAAACAAGACTTAGAACACTTGTCTACACACTTTTATGAACTTAAAATGGGTTTATATGATTCTTAAAAATACTTTTAAAATATTTAAATATATATATTACAAGGTTCAATATCAATATTAGTCTTATATACCAATCTCATGTCTTCACCCTACACAGACCTCACTATGTTAGACATGTCATTTTGAAAAACAAAATTGCTTGTTTATGAGCATCAAAAAATGTTATATTCAATTTGGAATAGTGATATATGTATTTAAAAATTTCCCCATTCATTTTGATCCATCCTTAATCCACTTTAACCCATGTCTAATATCATTCTCACTTTTTTCACTTTCTTGCTCATTAGGCTCTTCTAGCGATATGCCAACTTCCATGATTAGGTTAGCATAATTAAGGTATATAACCTGATAAAAAAATTATATGTGCATAAAATTTAAGTATCACACATCATCATCCAATAATTTACATTATTTTTTATGGTTAACCTTGCATGCTACATTAAAAATATGATAAATAAGGGGTTTTTTTATAGCTTCCACTCACTCTTCTGACAAACTAATGCCACCTGAAGAAACCTAAGAGAGTGATAAAAATTATCCAATAATCAAAATAGGTCATAAAATCCATTCCAAATCATTTACATCAAGATATTTCCTATTGGGTCATTATGAGAGTTTTAGGAGGGTTTAGACTACATTCCATTCTTAGCAATTGTTCTTAAAGGTTAGGCCATAAACATAGAAAAAATGCTAGAAAATTTTTTCTAGGACCATTCCCAAATTACCATGAACTAATTATATCCTAATTCAAAGGTTTCATTTTCTAATGAGCATAATGAAATCATTATTGGGTCTATAATACCTAATTCTCTACACATAAAAAAAACTCAAAACCACATTTAATGCTTTTTCATTCAGTCTATGACCATATAATTGGTGAAAACACTTGAAAAAACCTACCACACATATGAAAATTCTCTCATGAGATCTATAACCTTTGGAAATGAACTTGATCCCTCATTATGACACACTAGGTCTCTTTGCAAATTAGGCCTTGAATTTCTAGACCCACTTAGACCTTGAACACAACTTGAAAACTCTTGCACTACTCTCAACACCTTATACTCATGTCATAAAACCTCATAAAATTATCACAAACTACCAATATTCTTCTTATAAGACTTATACTAGTCACCTTAACATGCTACCAAGCCTATGCCTTCTCACTAGGTCTCTTCATGTAAAAACTAAGCTAAAAACTAACCTACAAACCTCCTATAAAAGTTATATAACTTATATGCATGTTTATACAGTGTAAAAAATACTATCACATGATCTATCAATTATTTACATCTTTTATAGATATTGATGACACCTCAAGACTCCTCATTATGTTAGACAAAGTCTAGGACTAGTCTGATTATATGCTTAGGCTTAAGACCTTACCCCTAAGGGTTTACCTTGAACATTCTTGAGTGTTTCAAAGCTTCATATACATGATTGGATATCCTTAAACATACACTCATACCTATGTGTATCCATCCTACCAAACTACCATCTTCATACATATGCTCATGATGTGATAATGATCTTTAAGAATAGTGATAAAAAATATGCTTACCTTGTATCTTTATATTGACACTGACATGTCATCAACCTCAAAAAATTACTAGGTTACCTTCAAATTCTCTCTCAATAGAGATATATTATGTTGCCTTAAAATTCTCACTTGTCATAAGACTCATTGTCACATACCACTTCACCATGCATGACATTAGCTTTGACTTTTAAATTAATTACCTCCATCTTGACCTTGACATCAATGAAAACATCAATACCAAAACACTAGTAATATTAACATACTTAAACAATATTCCTCTTTGTCATTAATGGCACACTTAACCAAAGTTGATCATTCTCATCTCCCCAAGCTAGATCTTCTTCAAATTGACCTTGCCTTCAAATTAAAACTTTCTCCTCTTTTGACATTAATGATAAATGGTCATATTTTGACAAATATCTAATATTTGGACCTGAAACAACACACAATTTCTCTCAAAACAAGATCACTCTCTCTCTCTCTCTCTCTAACAAAAACTCAACATAGATCAGGATCATAACTAATTGCTATAAATTTACTTGGTAAACACACCTACTCTTAGAGCATGATTGGCTCCCCTTATCTCCATGAAGTATTCAAACACTATAATGAATGTGAATTGGTTTGATCAAGTAATCATACAAATGATTTGTAACCCATTTCTTGCATTTACATATCCAACAAATTATTAATTGAACCTTAGATCTGAATATCAACAAAGAACACAATGCTCCTCTTAAGACAAAACATCATTCATAGTTTTAATCACTAGATGAGTGACTCCATGAAGCCTAATAGAGTCACCTCTTTTATAGGGTACTAAAATAACATAAACTTAGGATATTTCCAAATCTCCATGTCCTTACTAGACCAAACTTTCTTCATGACCCTTTTAGGCTTGAATAGCCTCTTTTACTTAACCTCTTCAATATCCATTTGAATAACATTCTAACTTGGTATATTTGTCTTGACTCCATCCACAATCTCAGCTGATAGGGATAATTCTTTGCACTCCTTTCCATCTAAACTATGCTCCACCATGACAAATAGTCCACTTAGACTTATAGACTGATCATCATTCACCTTAGATACCTTTGATTTCCACTCACCATCTTGTCTTATTTATTACACTCTATAGGCCTCAAATTTATTGTTTTGACTTGAGAAATAATGCTTAAAAACTTGTGTAATATGACCAACCTTTTGATAATTAAAACACACTATTCCTCTTGATGGAAACATACCATTACCCATACCTCTTGATTGATGATTATCTTCATAGTTCTATGCATACTCATTCTTGGAAGGTATTATATAATGCCTTATTTTATGACCAAATTGGTTACATGAATACTAATAAACATTGAAAGGATTGGCATACCTTATAGTATTAGGCTACCTAATATGATTAGTCTTCATTCTACCATCACCATCATTCCTTGATTGATCATTAAACTTCTTGATCAAATTAGAGTTCTTATTTTGGTCTCCATTGAAACCTAGACCTATTTTGTCATTATCAATCTTTTGAATAATCAAGATGTTTTCTATATCATTTTTTATCTTTTCAAGCTTCACAATCTCTATCTTTGATAGGCCACAAAAGAATACCATTCATTGCTTTTAAATTATTGTTACTAGATTTCTTACCTACTAAATTTGTAGGGGGAATAAGGGGTGTAGTATATCCATCCAAAAATGATTTCCAAACATCATGACATTTATACATAAAGTATATTCTCATCCTAACACTTCAAAAATCATAATTAGATCAATTGAACAATGGTTTCTCTTACTTGTAGAGAAATCACCTTATGCTTGACTAGACATCTTTTCTTGATTAGGATATCCTTTAGGCCATTAGGCCACCTTCAAAGGACCTACTCTAATACTAATTTTTGAAATTAAATCTAATATGAGGGAGGGATGAATTATTTTCCATAATACAATCATTTAATTTCACTTATAATTTATACAACATTCATTCAAACACATATATCATCTAATACATAAATAGGCATCCACATAATCATATAACATATGAACAAAAAATATATGTGGTAAACCCTTATGTGGAGTAAAGCCCATTTAAATTCAGCTTGTACTACAGTCCTATGAATAATTAATCAATATTTAGTGAGGCACCAACCCCACAAGGAGAACTAACTCCTCACTAGTCAAGCACCAATTCAACTAGTCCTTTAGCAAGTACCAACTTACAAGGAGGCACCAACCCCCTAGGTAACTCAGCACCAAATCATATACATATAACATATTATCACCTTTTTACACCTATTTATCACTCAAATAATGATGACCACCTTCTTTTTCTCTTCACACTCTTTTATCTCTCTCAAATATCCTAGGCCTTCTTCCTCAAATAGCCCTATCCTTGGTAGAATTACTTCATATGACCTGGTTCATCACCTATATAAACATAATTATAACTTAATGAAATGATAAATACATATTTATTGTGTTATTCAAATCATCTACCCTATTTACAAAACTCTATATCCTTTGCTCTTTTCCTTAATTATTATAATTAGTCAATAGGTATATTAGACCTTCTTTTTATACTTGACTCTTGCTCTCACCCACCTTAGTCAAAAATAAACATCACAATAATTTAATAAAAATTTTAATGTATCAACAAACATGTTTCAAAATTTAAAAAACCGTTACATAGGTCAGTCACCATCCATAAGGACCAAAACCACCATTAGGCCTAATAGAGACCTCATACAATTAGGCCTTCTCAAGACACATGTTTCACTTTGACCATCTTAGAAAATATTGAGCCTTTAAAAACTAATAAAACACTTAATAAAAAATTAAATTATACCCATGATAATATAAACTTAAATCCAAAAAACCATTTATCTCATTTCACTCCTTTAACCACATAATTAGGTCTACTCGCAATTAGGCCTTTTCACTGCCAAAAAGTCTGTCTTATAAATGTAAAGGATATACTCATATTTTACACATAACCTAAAAAAATATGGATATAAATTAAATGACCTCAATTTCATAATAAATTATATTATATTTCAAAATATAGGTCAAAACACCTTAAACTGATCATCTTTATCTGCTCACTTAGAACTGTATACAAGCTTCAAAAACCTAGTCAAGAGCCTTTAATTTTTCACACCTTTATAAGATTTTATCATGAGTATAAATAAATTAATAATAAAATATCAGGCCTATATAAAACAATAATTATCATTTTATTCTTTAACTCTATGTAAAAAGACTCGAGAACATCATTCTCACTTACACACAGAAAACTACTTGTAACTCTGAAAACATAGTCATGAAAAACAAGACTTTTATGTGAACACTTTTATGAACTTAAAATGAATTTATCTGATTATTAATAATAATTATAATATATATATATATATATATATATATATATATATATATATATATATATATATATATATATATATATATATATATTACAATTTTAAATATCAATATTATTCTTACATACCAATCTAATTTATTTACCCTACACAGACCTCACTATGTTAGAGATGTCACTTTAATAATAACCTTTTGCTTGTATATGACCATAAAAAAATATTTTATTAGAGTATAAATAGTGAGATAGGTATTTAAAAATTTCCCCATTAATTTTTACTCATCCATATTCCATTGAAACCCATACCTAATCTCATTCTCACTTCTACCTAGTTTTCTCACTATCTTGTTCATTAGGCCTTTTTAGTTATAGGCCAAATTTCATGACTAGTTTAGCATAATTAAGGTCTAAAACATGATTAAAAAAACTTATATGGTCACAAAATAAAATTATCACATGTCATCGTCTAATTATTTTCATGCTTTGACTTGGTCAAACCTACCTACTACATCAAAAAATTGAGAAATAATGGGTTTCCTATAACTTTCACTCACTTTTTTGATAGAATAATGCCACCTAAAGAAACCTGAGAGAGTCCTCTAAATTACCCAAGAATAAAAATAGGTTATAAAATCCATTATTATCCATTTTAAATAATATATTTCCTATCTAGTCATTATTAGGAGGGTTTAGACTACCTTCCATTCTTAGCAATCATTCATAAATCTTAGGCCCTCAACCCAAAACAAAATAATAGGAATTTTAAGCTAGGACCCTTACCAAACTACCATTAACTTATTTGATCCTCATTAAAATTTTGTAAATTAAAATTATCATAATAAAATCCTTCTTAGCTTTGTAATACCTCATTTTGTGTACACAAAAAACCTTAAAACCTAATTTCATGCTTTCTCCATTAGTTTAAGACCTCAAACTTGGTAAAAACACTTGACATAACCTCTCAAACCTCCAAAAATTATCTCATGATATTTGACACCTTATAAAATGAACTTGACCCCTCATTAGGCCATATTAGGTCTCTTTGTACATTAGGCCTTAAACTACCAGAACCACGTAGACGTTGAACACACCTTGCAACCTCATGAAATTATCTCAACACCTAATAATAATGTCATAAAACCTCATACCATTCTCATAAACTACAAATATTCTTATCATAAACCTTATACTTATCACCTCAACATGCTACCAAACCTATGTATTCTCATTAGGTCTCTTCATGCAAATACTAAGATAAGAACTAACATAGAAACATCTTCTAAAATATTATATACCTTATACACATGTTTAAAAAATTTAAAAAATATTCTAAAATTATCTACCACTAATTTTCATCCTTAATATATATTTATTACACCTCAAGATGCCTCATTAGGTCAGATAGAGTCTAAGACTTGTTTGATTGCATGCTTAGGATTAAGACCTTACCCCTAAAGGTTTACCTTAAAGCATTACTAAATGTCTTAAAACTTCATATATAAGATTGAATATCCTTAAATATCCACTCATACCTATGCGTATCCATCCTACCAGACCACCATCTTCAAACACATGTTCATGATGTGACAATGCTCTTTGAGATTAGTGCTTAAAAGTATGCTTAACTTGTATCTTGATCTTGACCTTGACATGCCATCAACCTCAAAAAAATTACTAGGTTTCCTTAAAATTTTATCTCAATAGAGATATAATAGGTTGCATTAAATTTATCAATTTTCATAAGACTCCTTGGCACATACCACTTCACCATGCATGACATCAACTTTGACTTTGACATTAATGACCTCCATCTTGACCTTGACATCAATGACAAAATAAATGTCATAACACTAATAATAGTAACATTATTCAACACTTTTCTTACCTCCTTGATATTATTACTACATTTCTTATAGACTTCAACCCATCCAACCAACATTACCTCTAGTTTACATCCATCCACATCAGTTAATTCCTAGTCTTCACACCATCTAGTCCAATTCAAACTCTCTATCCAATAATCATATCTAGTCACCTACACCTTCATACACTATCAAGGGGAATATTATCATATCCACCTCATCTAATATCACCCACCAAGTCATATCAATAACCATCTATTCTGATTACTAATTCTTCCATATCCAGGTCACAAAGTGAAGAGAGGCCATATACTCATATTCCTATATCCTTAGAAGTCCTCTTTTAGTAGATCATTACCAGTAGCATGATTTATCCACCCATATGACATCTTAATCCCTCTAATACTAAGACCTATTAGTATAAATATTACCACTACTATATATATAATCAAACTTGGGGGCATACTATTTATCAATGTCATAATTTCTAAAACTACATCTAAGACCTCATCGATTATGATGACATCAAAATAAATAGTGAATTAGATGAGTCTACATCTTTGGGTGAATAATAATATGATTACCAAGATTCCATTCTCAATCATGATATATCCCTTCCATTTCCAATCCAAGGTCAAGGAACCACATCCATCTTCTATGATCCCCCCATATTTTTCAAATCCTCCAATTATGATGTGTCCAATTCTCATAAACCTTATCCTCTGGTTTCTCATGAATCCTTATGCAGGTCCATTTGTGTCAAATACATTATCTCCCTATCATCTTAATGAGCACCCCTAAATATTCTACTCATAACATTATGTCTTGTACATTAAATTCAACATCAGAGTTGATATAAGTATTGTCTACATTAGGATCCTATTCAACACTAGTGTATGAATCAGATTCCTCCTTATACACATCAACCCTCATAAATGTTGTTATATATGATGACTATGCCTTCCCTTTTTAAGATACCTCTAATTTAGATGACAATCAATCACTAGGAATATATTTTTATCCTAATTATGATGATGAAGTCATAAAATAATTCTTATAAGCTTTATCTGTCAAAGATAGCCAGAATAGATCTGATCTTGCATCAAATGCATATAGTCTTAGTGATCTTTTTGTTGATCTTGAGAAGATTTTATTTGATGTCAAAATTAGGTATCTTAGGGACCCTTATGATGACAATTCTACCCCACCACCACTCATTAGTATCATATTACCATCACCACCACTTGCATCCATCATATACCCTTTTCTTCCTATCAATAACCATTTAATCGCTTCCCTCCATAGCTACGAACATGAATATCCATTGTTGGACATTTCCTAAAGTAACATAATATGTGCCACAAATACAAAATCCAAGACTATATTAAAAAATTCATACATAATGATCAAACCACCTTCGACCCAACAAGTCAAAATCAAGAAACTTTCAAATCATCAATCTAGTCAAAAAGCTTCTTCCCCTAGTGAAACCTTCTCCAAGACACTAGGGGACCATTAAAGTCCAAGATCACTCTCTTCTGGTAAAGCCCAAATTCATGCACTGGGAGACATTTAAAATATAATCAAGCCTTAAAATAATAATTTCAAAATCACTATCAATATGGATTATAATTAATCAAATAATCAGATCAAAGATAAACTACAAACCCAAAGTGTCTTGGATCTCTTAAACTCTTTTGTCATATGGCACCAATCAAATATAGAATGTCTAATGTCTCCAAAAATGTGTGACACTACTATTCCTAATACATAAACACCCATCACACCTTCCTCTCAAAATATTATCATATATTTAAGTAAAATACACCCCCATCATCATTAAGTTATAATCCAATCCATATTTCACATCACTTTCCTAGGCAACATTATCTCTCATCAAAGTGATAAAGACACTTGGTCTAATATTTTAAGGGGTCTAAATCAAGAATAAATGAAGTTCACAAGGACATTAAAAAATAAAATAGTGTCAACATGATCTTAGTATGACATATCTCCAAAATGGGTGTTATTTCAAAGATCATGAAAGTGTTTGCATCTTGCATCTCATACCCATATCCAATAAATTGATATGTTAATAAAATAAACATACTTCATCCAATGGTGAAAAATAGTCTTTTAAACCTTAGGAAAGTACCATGATAAAAATAGGTTTCTGGTGTTATGGTAAAATAATCTATTAGTTTCCTATACATTGACACTTAGGTGAAAATCCATCTCTTGCCAATCCCATCCATGTCATATCCCATTAACCATTATTCCTAGCTAGAATATACCATCATATCACACATCATATTATGTCTCTCTTTTCTTCCAATCTTGACTTTTTAATAGAGTGTAATATGTCTTGATAAATTTTCTAAAATTATCTTGGTATATCTTTTAATGGACCTCAGGTAACTAGATATCTAGTTCCTTAACAATGTGGTCATTAGCAGTCCCTAGTCCATGCTTCCTTGATCCCCATTCCATTTTCAACATCACTCTTATTATTTTATCATCCCATCCATTATTCCATCTACCCCATCTTGGTTTCTTACCTTGGTATTCCCTTTTCTAGTAACTCCCATTTTTATAGTGTACATACATATCTAAAAAACCTTATAAATTATAAAATCCACAAAATCCCAGAATATCTAAGTTGTTTTTTATTGTGTCATCTTTTCATATGTCTTATGCATCCCAATCATCTATGTTGTTAATATAATTGTCATCATCCCTGATCTTATGTCCTGGTTATCTTATCATCTCATCATCTTTTCCTATGTCTTGGTCTTATCATCCAAGTCCTTATTTATAACCTTATCCTAGTCCCTAGTCTACTCCAAGTCCATACCTTGTCCAAGTTCCTATCATCACATAATCATGACCAAATTTATCCAAACCATCACCTAATAATTCATCTTGTTGACTCTCATATGGAAAATTAGATAAGATACAATGACATTGCGTGTAGATACTTGTGTGTGTTACTTGTTTTATCGATATTGTTTGACTTGTTTGCATGTCTATTATCATGTATATATATCATATTGTCTTATGTTTTGTTTTTTGGTATATGTTTATTTTTAATCTTGGATCATGTATCTTTTTTTCTATTGGGAAATGAATAAGTATGTTATGATGACACCAAAAGAGCTTAAATGATTCTCTTAGGTACCCTCAATGATGTAGAGTTTGCTATTTTCCCCCTTTTATAATCATGCACTTTAGAACAATGTCTTCTTGGTCATGCTTATATCATGGGGAATATTTCATAGTGTTATATTTACATCAAATTGATTATACTATGATGAACCTTATTACAATAATAATGGATTGATCATTTCTCCTAATCTATTAAATCATCTTAATCCCATTCTCAACATTATCATCTTAGTTCACTCATCTAGTCTCCATTCATTTGTCTAAATCCTTCATCATGACATCTATATCCTCATGTCAATAATATATTATCTTTCTAAGATCACAACATCTAACATCTCATCTCCCATCATTTCTCTTAGTCTTGTATATTAAAGTCTAACATCTAACTCACATCCTCTATCTAAAAACTAACATGTTTAATAATTTTCATCAACCTCCTCCTCTAGTCTATCCTTTCATCTCTCATCTAGTCACATGGTGTGCCTAAGGTCTTTTTAGATTATGTGGGTAGTGTTGAGTCACATGGCGTGTATGAGGTTAGCTTGACCACTCTCTCCTCTTTCCCCACTATTCATCATCACATCTATCTTGTCCTTTCTCATCTTCTCATCTTACATCAATACAATCTTTAAGATATAATATAAATCATTAATAAATAATTTTATTGATCGATCACCATACCCATAAACATCTCCCTAATCTTTTCATCAATAAACCACAACTGTAGATTGGGCCTAAAACATCACAACACAACTTTTCTTCCATCAGTCATTCATTATCATTGATTGATCAATTAACCATTTAAAGTTTACATATTCATCCCTCAATTGGGGCATGACCATGAACATTATTCTATTATCATCTCTTTCTCTCTTGAATGTGTCCTTGCTAAGGTCATCATCATTATCAGCCACATCATGGCTCATTGATTTGATGTAATGCAATCTAATTCTTCCTCTGCATCTTTTGGTCACTTGATCACGCCATTTATTATTTATTATCTTATTCATCATATCACTTGACTTTATATTTGTGATATATTAATCATTAATCTTATAAAATTAGTCCTATTTTGGCTTGATTCTCTCCCATGCATGTATCATTACTGGGGATATGTTAATATCTCATGGCCTTTTCTATCAATCATCTTGGTCTAAATATTTCTCAGGCATGCATATTTTCTAAAGATATGTCAAAATCTTATGGGATTTTATCCTATCATGTTACAGTTGATTCCCCATTGGGATGTATTAAAAACTATGACACAAGTCATTTACACTCCCTATGTATAGGTCTTTTCTAGGGGCATCATCACTTTGTATCTCACTACTCAAGTCAAGTTCATATTTTTCATTATCTACATTACATCTAAAATCCCATCCCCTTGTCTATTCATCAAATCCCTCCTCTCATTTCCTCTTTCAAGTAGCCATCCATCTCAATATTCTCTACATGCCCCCTTGAGGGGGAATAAAACCCTTGACATCATTTATTAACATATCCCATAACATCATTTAATAAAATTCATCCATGAAATGGATTTTATTTAAAAGACCATTAATCCCCACTTTGTTACTCATAATACCCTTTCAATGAGGGGAAAAATGTATGCACCTAAATATTCTCACCCTAACTATTCCACTAATCCTATTATTTACCATAATTAATCCCATGACCTTAGTCTTAATTAAATAATTAAATCACATATCCCTTTACTATTCTTCATCCACTAACCTTATCCCTACCCCATGAATGTATTAATTCATATAAATCCCCATTATCTACTAACTAATCCCAATTGTCTAATATGTGGGAATTTAAAATTCCCTTGAGCCACCTATCCACCTACTCCTATTCTTTCCTACAAGCCTAACCCCATAGATTTTATAGAACCTCCTAATCCCATGATTAATCCACCACTAATCATAATTAGACTTTCAAAAATATTCTTGAGGCTTATACCTCTATAACCTTCCCTCCTATAAAATTATCCAATGAGTTTATAATTCCTTGGATAATCCCCCCCTCCCCCCATTATTTTCCCTACACCCAAATTTGAATGTTGGCCATTGATCTTCCCTCTTTCTATTTATCTAAACACTAACCCATTCCTCCATTAAAACTAACTAAAAATATATGAGATTTCATGCTATCATTCTATTCTTAAATATAACTAATCCATGTAATCTAGGACACTCTATCAAGTATTCAAGCCAACATCATGTCAAAATTTTGAGTCTATTTGTAAGCAATCCAATTATATATATAGTCTTTAGTCTTATTTTTGTTTGAATATTGATTTTGAGAAATTATATCTTAGGATCTAATGTTGGTATGAATGTTTCATCTATCTTTGCATTTTATTCCTAATTAGCTCTAGATCTTAATAGTAGATAGTAAATTTGGGAATTTTTGGTTAAATTGTATAATTAAAATATCATTGCTCAAATTCATCT
This sequence comes from Torreya grandis, assembly GCA_037957365.1. Lineage (NCBI taxonomy): Eukaryota > Viridiplantae > Streptophyta > Pinopsida > Cupressales > Taxaceae > Torreya > Torreya grandis. The sequence goes on along the minus strand of JARHVA010003309.1, from coordinate 1,144,565 downwards.
TCTTATATTTTATTCTATAAGACTTTAAAAAAAACAAATGGAAAGAGTAGGCTTGTCATTCCTATATTGATCATTAGGAAGAGGATATTTATATATGGTAAGATTAACAATAGCCTAATTTAAAGCTTGATTTTTGTTTTGCATTTTTTGAGATTTAAAGGTTATGTCATATGCTTGTTGGTGATTGAAAATGAGTGAATCATGATAAAATTTTTGGATAATGAGAAAATACATAGATAAATTACATAATTGTATACAATTCTCATGGGAGTGGACCCAACTTGCATGAAACCAACAAAAATTGTTTGGATTATACTATGATTTCATAAGAAGAGTGGGATTAAGATTTCATGGTAGAGGACTTGTTAGACACTTTTGAATCTTGGATAAGGATAATAATTTATGAAAATTAATGTTGTTTATTTGATCAAATTGAGGATTAGGGGTGTTGTTTAGAGAGGGGGCATGCTCCACAACATTATTGGGAATGATGGCTTGAATATTACAAATGGTGTCATAATAATCGGTGACACCATCATTGGTATCATGATGGTTTTTATTTTTAATGAGCATACGAGTGCCCACAAGATGTTGGGATGGTTCAAATTGATATATGAGAAAATTTTGGTATCTAGCTTGATCAAGGGCTTCTTTCAAAGTTTTTGGAAAGAGAATTTGAACCCAATATTACAACTTAGGGTAAAGAGAATTAGTGAATAGATGAAAGAGATTATCATCTACCATGTTATGCTTACACTTATTAGACAAGGTCTTTCATCATTTTATTAAAGATTATGCTATTTCAATTTTAAGTTACTTATAATTGATAAAGTGAGCCAAGGTATTCTAAGGGAGATCACTAGTTTTAAATTCTTACACTAGGGAGTTAACTAGATCTTCCAAGCTAGTGATATAATGAGATTGGGGTTGATTGTACCAATATAAAGTGTCTCTAGAGAGTGTTTTAGATAATAGTTTGGTAGTGAAAAAAAGTGTTAATCTTGACCCAATCTTTGTAGAGATTATCAAATGTTTTTTAATGTAATTTAGGATTAGTTGACCCATTATAACTAATGGTAGGTGTGATGCATCCTATGTTGATATTAGTAATTTGAGGTATATGAGGTTCATTTTGGATATGCTTGGCGATTTTTTTAACAAAGGGTGGTTAAGGAATTAGGTTACCATGGGAATACCTAAGTGGGGATGGGGGGAATTTTGATTTTATGCTCCCCATGGAATTTGTGGAGGTTTATTTTGAAAGTGAGTGAGATGATTTTACATTTACATCATTTGATTAAAATTATTAATTTGAAAAGTATTCATTTTATTAAGATTTTGCAATAAGAATTGATGGGTTTGATCTATATTTGGAATATTTTTCACAACATTTGAAGCATTAGTATTGGTATTAGTGGCTTGGGTTACACTATGAGTAGTGGCATGCATGGAATTAGTGGTATGAGAAGCATTGGTAGAAAAGGAAACACTAGTAGCATGATTAACATGTGAAGAAAAATATACACTAGTAGAATGATTGGCATTATAGGAAAATGAATAATTAGTATCATGATTGGCATTGGTATAAAATGATGTACTAGTGGCTTGATTGAAGAGAAAGAGCCTTGGAAAAGGCCCATTAGAAGTTGAACTTGTCATGTTAGTGGATATACTTGGTATGGAGGTTGATTAGATCATATAAAAAGAGGTCATGATGTGGGAAGAAGTCAAAATAGAAGGGAGAGGTTAAGAATCAAATAAGGTATCACTCCAAAATCCATGAGATAATGTAGGGGAGGGTAAAATGGGTTCTTCTAATTGACAACTTATCATGAGATTGTTAATAATTGAAGGGTCTTTTATTCTATGTTGAGGAAACTCATTAATGAAGAAGAGAATTTCAGATGTTTACTCTAATTTGTTCTCATATTATAAGGATAAAAGAGGATTAAAAACTAGTGATCAATGAGGAGGAATCCCATAAGTAGTGTGAGTGGACACATGTAGATTAATTTCATCTAAAGTAGAACATACATGTTGTTTTCAAGGAAAGCTATTAGGATTGGTAAAGCTCAACATGTATGTGATATTCAAATCTATTTTATCCTCAAGCAAGAAGTTCATGATGATAAAAGAAGGCTAAAGGGGTGATTCAAAGACAAAATTATAAAATAGGATACAGAGTCGAACATGTCGACTATGTTTTGTAAACCATAGAACAAAATAGGAAGATAAGGATACATAGTTCTATAGGTTGACTTTTAACTTTTGAATAAGGAAATAAATAGGAAGATAAGGATACATAGTCAAATAGGTTAAATGTGTAATTTAGGTATAAAGTTTTTCAAGATAACTTTGAAGTAAGATTAAATTAAGCACACAATAAATTGGATCAATGTGGTTGATCCAATTGGAACACACAACACAAACCTTGTACCAATGCTGGCTAATGTAATTTTTACAATATAATATATAAAGATCAAAGATAAATAATCAAGTATAAAATAAATTATAACTAATTTGTTATCCTATGTGTTATTAAGTTATAATAAAGTTTGATTTTAGTGTAATTGGGAAGTTGGTTGAAATAAGGAACTAGAAAGTAATCTAAGGCTAGTTTCAGGATGTTTAGGCTAAAAGGGATCTATATTGGCAATGGTGATAGCTTAGTATAGGGTCCTACACCTTTACTTCACAATCTCATAATGATAAGGGATTTAGGTTATTTACCAATATATATCATCAACTACGTATTTATACTTGGCCATAAAACCAAGTTAGCTTCCCCCTTGGTGATGAAATCCAAGTAGGTAGGCCTTGGGAAGATAAATGCTTAATGTTTTTTAATGTAAAATGATTTGGTGGTGTATGAAAAAAATAAAAAAAGTGTGACTAAAATGGTAATTTGAAAACCCACCTATTTAATCTATGTTTTCTACTCTAAGGATGCAAACAACTAAAAAATAAATGTGAATTAATTACTAACCAATATAGGTTAATTCCTTGGTTGAGAAGAGTATAGATTCAATTTAAGTGACACTATATGTAAACAATGCATAAAAAAGTTGACTGGGTTGATACTATTTTATAGAATCAATATCTATAAGAACATAATCAAACATGTTGACTACGTATTCTAGATGGAAGATAGACTACAAAACCATGTCAAAGAGGTTGACCTAATTTAATTTAGGGATATAATTTTACAAACTACAAACTTGTGAAAAATACTACTAAAAGAATAAAACTAAAATGATAGAGAGAGAAAGAAATTAAACTTCATGGGCTTAAAGATTTTTTAGATTACAAATTTTTATTATGTGATGTTCAAATGTTGATTCAAAATTATGCTAATTTAATCAACTGTTTTGATAAAGTTTTCAAAACCATGTATGCTAAAAGAGAAGTTGTAAATAGAGTCAACTAGTTCAACTATATTTGTAGACCTATATGTTGACATAATAGAATTTAAGATAGAGTCAATTGGTTCTTATATGTATGTGAATTTGGATCTGAAAAATAATATTTTATTGAACTAATTGATCTAGTAACCTGTATTTTGTAAAGATCTGTTAGATAGAAACATAGTCATTTTAGAGTGATTATGTGTTAAACTTGTGCACAAAATGTTATAATTATAGTGAATTATTTGATATAGTATTAAAAATATATAAAAACATAATATGATGACAAATGATGGCATGAAAGAAAAACTAAAAGGGTTTGATTCACATTAGGTTCACTAAAATGTATGTAAATGTAAATTCAACCAATCTATTAATCAATCCTAGTTAGGAAAAGATAAATCCTACTTACACTTCTTATTATTGATAAATTGTATATTAGGGGTCATGAACAAGATGGATGTGTTAGACCAAGAGATATCTTACTAAAATAGCATCAATAGAGAGGGTTCCAAAGCCTCTATTCAAACAACACCATGTAATAACCCTAGCTAGGTTCTATGTTTTCATATTCAAAAAAGTAAATAAAAAATAAATTAAAGTCTAATCTAGGGCTCACTAAACCTTGTGGCACAAAGTGGGGATAATAAACATAAAAATTAAATATGCATAGAAGATATATACTCACATCAATGTATAAAAAATATTAATTCATTAGAAAGAAGTATAAATACAAATCTATCTACTCTTACAAATGAGGAACAAAGTTAGGAATACTTACCTTTGAAAATGAGCCCACTGAGCCTCAATTTCTCCCTTGGCCAAGGTTATTTGTAAGTAGTTGTTGTATGTAAGGATAATAAGGACAAGTTATCTCTAGGATACATAACTTTTATATGCATCTAAAATAATTTTCCACAAGGTGATATCCATATCTCCAAAGAAAGTATTAAAACCCTAAGTTATGATCCTCAAGTAGAATGGTGTATAAGAAGATACACAATTTAATATTATTATTATTCTATTCTAAAATAAATAATGAAATGATTGTGTATATATATTTTAATCTAACCCTATATTTTTTTGAAATTTTATTTGATAAGGTCAACCTAATTAAATTTTTATCATTATTGATAAAAATAAATTAGGTCTTGGTCTAGGTTAGCCAAGAGATGACCTAGACCCTAATGAATTTTATCAATTAAAGTATATGGTTGATGGGGTAGACCATGTAACTTAAATCCTCAAAAATTAATTTAGGCTTAGGGAAGGGCTAATGAAGGTGAAAAATGATTGGAGGGTGAAAGAGAGAAGAAAAATCTTAAGGAAGTGTTTAGGAGATGGTTGTGTAGATAGTAAGTGATAATATAGGGATGAAAATATTTTGAAGCACTAATGGTCTACCCACCCCTTTCTTGGTGCACCCTTTAAGAGATTAATTGAGAGATATTGAGACTCGATGTGTTCTTGTAAGAGATAAAGCATTAATAATTGATAAAATTTTAAAATATTGTGTATATAGTTTCCACTCAGGAAAAAATTTAGAGATGATGGCACATTATTTGACCTTATGATTATTCCCCAAAAAATTGATATGGATATGAGGCGGAATCCAAATATTTATTTATAATAATTATTTAAAGATAAAAATGGTCAATGATGGGGAAATGGTTGACATAGTCCCAATTTCTTTTCTCCAAGAACCTAGTTATAGAGAAACTAATTGTTCCACCACTTGAAACAATCTAAGAGGATATGCTATCCTTAATTATAAATCCATTAGGACCATCATACATCACTTAAATTTGGTCACTAAAACAATTTTTATGGATTTTTACATGATTTAAGGGAGAAAAACTAGAATATGATCCTTGGAAGACCTTGAGCCCACAAGATGAAGGCAATCCCTTTTACCCTATTTTAAAAGATTAGGTTCCTCCATCTTGGTTAGTTTTTTTTCCTCAAGGGGATCCTAATACCTTTGAGTCAATATAAGTAAACTTTAATAACATACATGGGTTTCATATTAACCATAACATGCCTAACATTAGTATGTTGAATCCCCCACCTTTAGCCAAAGATAAGGAACACACAATAACTAACATTTATATTTTGAAAGGGGTTATGAAATTCACAAAACCTAACCAAAAAATAGAAATGAGGAAAAGGGGGTCAATACAACAAAAAAATTGTGTGTAAACCCCTATGCCAAATTTAACCATCTCAACCAAGTCAACAATAGAAATCAAAACCATACTAGAAAATGATGAATTGATCAATGTCCCATTTCACCCTTATAGGATTATAAATTATATTCCTTATAGGATTCTTACTATAGATACTATCAAATACAATATGTTATAATGGTGGAAATCTTAGCAAATGAATATAATCCCCCAAAAGACTTAGTGTTCCACCTCCTTAATGTAGTTAGTCAATTCTTCATCACATAGGGGAATTTTAGTTTAGATGTTAGATTAAATAATTAAACCATTTTTATTCTTACTTCCCCATTAATACATGAGGAAGTAGCTCATGATGTGAACCTAAACATTTTATAAATCAACATTGGTTCAAAAATGTACCTAGAAATTCTCAAGATAGGATCTTCTCTCTCCCCGGCATAGCTAGAAGGCTATAAATATCTACTTATCAAATTCTCACAAAAAAATTATTTCCCTTGTGTAAATACAAAAAATTAAATATAAATAATTATTCCCTATGAGCAATAATTATATCATCATAAAAATGTCCATGAATATATAATACAATTAGGAGACCTTGTTTTTCATACTTGATAGTAGAATAGATAAGAGAAAGGGAAGTCATAATTTAAGTCCAAATAGATTGGACACATATATGGTGACTGAGGATTTTAGTAATTGATCCTATTAGTTGTGAACTATAGAGGGTAATAATTTTTTTTAGTATATTAAATATTTACACCTCAAACATTTATACATATAATATAGTACATTTCGCATTACCTTATTTACATCATAAATAAATTTCTCAATTTTTATTTGTGTTTTTTTCATATCATTCATTTTGTTTATTAGTTTTTTAGATATGATTTTGTATGATAGGAAACTACATCATATAGTTACATTTTATTTTCCATATCACCTTATTTTCATTTAGAAAACATTCTCAAAATTAACGTGATAGGGGATCTTATCTTATTTATTACAAGAAAAATGTACATCATTCCTTTATTCTTTATTATAAACTTAGATAAATATAGCCTAAAACCTATCTATAAGTTAGTCTATGATAAATTCTCTTTCTATGATTCCCTATAAACAAAAAACTATCATGTAAAACATAGGTTCATTTCTCACCTATCTTGGTCTTTGGTGATGGGCACATGCATCTTACTAGTTATGTAGGGCCAATATTTAGGTGTAAACCCCCTTCCCTCCTCCCTGGCCTGCCAATAAAAAATTAAAGACACTAATAGAAAATAAAATATTATTCAAATAAAATAAATTTCACATCACTCACCCTTTGCTAATCCTTAATGTTGACCCCTCATATCTTACTAGTTATGTGGGGTTAGCATTAGGGGAGATTCCCTTACTCACCTATAATTAACATTTGGTGATGAGCCCATGTATCTTCCTAGTTATATGAAGCTAGGTGTAGGGAGTCAAATAAAAAAACAAAGGAAAAAATTCTTTCCTAGATGTCAATTCCAAAAGGACAACTTTTTCCCTTTCACAATTTTTTTCATGGTTTCCCCCTCTATACAAACTGAAAAAAAACTATTTTTTTTATAAGTTTATTAATAAGTATGATTCCCCATTTACTCATAAGGATTAGGTAGGTAAACCTATTATTCCTTTTAGAGTGTTTATGTATAGTTTTATGGTTTCACTATCTTGCATATATCATATCTCCTTTCCATCGCCATTGTAGATTGAAATTTATGTGCCATGTAAACAAAATATATCAATTATAACCTAAAAATAGGTGTTAGCACATTACTAGTTTTGTATAACATCCATTTCATTATGTTTTCATACATTATATTTCTAAATCTAAAATATATAATCATTTCCGTAGAATTATAAAAAAATAGAGATATATGGCATATCTTCACGTTTCTAGTCATCTAAAGTTCTAAACTAAAAATAAACATGAAATTAAGATAATAATACACAATTCCAAGTCACCAAAATAGGCCAAAATATCTCTCTATATATAATAAAAGTTGATTTTTTATACATCATGTCTTAATAGAAATCAACTTCATAGATGGAAAATGTGTTTAAAAATTAAAGGACATAAAAATAGATACAATAGTGAACCTAAGGTCATTTTGGAGGATTTTGAACCCATCTAAAGGTTGAGTGTCTAGGACATATTTACCTCCTATGAAAGGGTATTGATGATGAAGAATGACATTAATTACAATTATAACTCCAATGATATATGTTTATTTTACTCTTTTGGGTGGTTTTACCTCCTATATTATGCTAACTTGAATAATCCTGACCACCCCTAGCTCTAATGATGTCACTATGAGTCTTCACCCAAGAATCTAAGATAGAAATCATGCCTCCCACCTGACTCAACTCCATATATGCATAGTATGTTGGTGAAAAAATATTTGTGTGCCTACACCTACCAATAGGAATACTTATATTTATAAAAAGTTAATCTTTATTGAGACCAACTCCTATATAAAAGAGTTTGACCAAAGTGTTTATTATTAGGTCTCTCCACCAAGTAGGAAACTCTAAAATCATAAATAAAATAAATGTATCAAATTTTTAGTCATATAAAATGAAAAAAATAAAAAATAATTAATTAAATCCAATGTCATATAGTAATTGAAATAAATAAAAATGTACTTTTTACCTTGATCACCCTCCTACCAGTGTGGGTATCAATCCTCATTAGAACTCATATCATCCTCTTAATCTTATTGTCTTGATGGATCATCTCCAATATGTTCCTATTCACTCGCTATAATGTGCTAATCCCTATCCTTTCCTCCTGAAGACTGTTCTTACTACTATAGTTGAGGATCTACCTATGGTGGTGGTTTTACCTACTACTGACCTCATATTATCACTAAAACTACCAATGTACCATATACAATTTTTTTCATCACCTATCTTCCTCCTATCAATGTCATCCCCTACTATACCCATGATGGTAATCCTAGGGGTGATGGGATGCCACCCAAATCTCTCTAGTCTAAAAATTATTCTCTTTGTGTCCCATTAGAACTACCTAGGGAATGGACAAATTGGCTATGTATTATATCCCTAACTATTGGAAACCCTATCAATAGGGTGAAATTCTATCTCTAAACACTTATCCTACATACTCTCCTAAGCCTAGAGAATTTACACCTCATCTTCCCACTATCCTATGATTCCTAGTTTTACAAAGCCACTAGATCTACCTCTGTTAATGTTCTCACTACTCATGAAATTTTTCTAAAAGGTGCCATATCTACCCACCTAGAGGCCTTATTGGCTCTCGTATCCCTAATAGCTACCCATTAATAATAAGGGGTTGAGCACTTATATACATAGATCATGATTAATGTAGGGTGGATGATGGATAAATTCTACAACTTTTTAATCTAAGATAAGTATCTTTAGGTCATAGTCATAGCCTTTTGAGCCCATGCAAACCATTATACCTTCTCCTTGATCCTCATAAAAATAGATTCCTAATTGTAAAGTAGGATATCTAATCCCATGTATCTAAATATTTAGGAGGCAAGGATCTTTATGATTTCCTTACAAAGGTTTGAGAATGCTTCCTTATGCACTCATGCCAATCTAACCTTGTACTTCATACCCATGTCAAGTGTGTGTACATCACCAAAATAATCAACCTAGCTAGTATCATCTCCTCTATCTGATAATTCTCTAAAGATAATAACTCTACCTATATCCAATGAGCCTAGTATCCTATACACATCTATGAGAATGATGGTCTACTCTCCTGAGGTGTATGAGAACTAAAAAGTGTTTTAGTCTATACTATAATAGGTAAATAGGTTTCATAAATAATTTCTCAATGGGGTGAAAAAACTCACTTGTGCAATCATATGTATGTTTTTTTATATATAGTGTGGCCAATTATTTGACCATTAATTGAACTAAAATCATAGGGAGACAATATTTATCCCTCACTTTGCTCCACTGAATGTACTCTCCCTATAAAATGAAAGTAAAAACAACCAAAATTAGTCTCTTGGTTTCAAACTTTAATTTCATAAATGTCTTCTCTTTGTGGTGAAATCATTGCCTCATACAAGTGGTTTTCATGTAACTATAAAGATGTTTATGTAATCAATGGTCTACATAAGGTGGTAGTTACATAACTCACTTATGATAGTTACACAACTATCTCACTTACTGAAAAAAATGTTACTACCTTGTGACACTTATGTAAACATCACGTCCAAAACATAACCAATGGTCTACAAAGACCTTTGGATCCATCCATTGGTGTTTTTATAGCTGGTCATAACTACCCCCAAAAACCTCAAAATAAATTAAAAATGCAAAAAAACATTTTTTTTTAAAAAATTACCAATCTAACCATCCCCCTCCCCTAAAAAAAAATGCATTCTAATTCACATTTAATAGATCTAGATAGGTTTTCAAGTAAATTTTTAAAATCATGGAAAAAATAAAAGTGATTATAGCTCATCCATCCCTGACTTGATTCTCCTACCATTGGTTTGTCTTCCATCCTCTCCCCATACTCATTAATATAACTAATTTATAAATAAAATAAATCACATCAAATCCAAAGAACAAAATTATCAAAACTCATTACACAAATGATTTCCATTTATATAAAATTTTCAATTAAAAATTCTACCTCACTAGTCATTTTGTTTTGAAAACTTTCCACTTTTAAGAAAATTTCCTTCAAAACTTGCATTTTCTTCCATCTTAAAACAAAATCAATACCCAACTATCCCAAAATGTATCAAACATTAATATTTTTAAATTATTTGTAGAAGTGGTGAAAGCTATATTTCTTCCCATTTTTGGTTTTGTATCTCAACTTCACTCAACACTAGTCTCAGTCCCTTGATGGGATAGTTTAGGTAGTACTCTCATCCCTATGTACACAATAAGTAGACCTATTTATGTTTTGAATAGTTAGCGTGTTTTTTTTTAATTTCTCTTAAAACTACACCTCATTCCCATATTTTTATTACAGGTCACAACACTATCTTATTTTAATTTGGTACATAACACTGGTAAGTAAGGTAAGCCTTTTAACCTTTATTTTAATTTTAGTATGTCACTTCTTAAGAAAATATCCTCACCAATTCATGATGAGGCATCTCCATAATATGAAAATATGTACACACCTAAATTTTGCATGGTGGAACATTTCATGACAAATTCAATGATGATGCAAGGATATATGCAAAAATAAGATCAAACCCTTTTTTTGCCTTTATGATTTTCTAATTCTTAGTTTTTAAGTATTTTGATTTAATTTTTTTAAAAATATTTTCAAAGTGACAAAACTATCATGGAAAAAATGAAACTGATGTGTAAGGGATTTAATTACCATAGTAGTTTCCATAGAAAAGGTGATAATTTTGTAAACCAATGTGGTAGATTTAGTATCACCAGATGCATACACAAGTGGTTACATCATAATATGTAAATTTATTAAAAGGGTATAAGAATCTAGTTTTCACACATTTTACATAATTCTAGTTGCATTTATTCATTTCTTATTTTGTGTTAACTCTCAATATTTCCAAACTCATTATTACTCTTTTTTTTATTAATTATTATCAAGTTAACTTGACCAATCTCTCAATCACTCTTCAATTAAATGCCACATGCAATCTCCTCTCCTTCCTTACAAGTATCTCAATTTTCATAGTTTTTAGATTCAAAAATTGTATCATAGATTGAAGCTTTCAAGTTTGAAAAAGACATATACTTCTTGAATTTATTTTTTATATTATTTTCCTTAGTTCAAAATAATCTTAAATCCATTTTATATAAGTTTAGAGAAGGTTATTCATCGAATTTACAACCAATTCTTTGTTGTTCATGAATCAGTATAACCATAGTCCAATTGTTTTATTTTTTAGAATTGTGTATGTCTTGATTATATTATCTTATCATAATTTTGTTTTATATTTCTCGAGGTCAATATTAATTTAATAAATTACACACCTAAGTATCTTATACTCACACTGATTACTTCTTCACCTTCACATAATCTCAACCATTCATCAGGTTAGGGGATTTACTTTTAGTTTTGTTTTGACTATTATAATAGATTAAATTATTTTTTCATTAGTTATATAGATTCATATTCAAAAATTATAAATATAAAATAAAATAAATAATTACAATTTTTGACCACTTTCTAGTCCCAAGCCTATAAAGGGGTCAACATAGTGCCTTGAATCTTGATCCATCTATAATACCATAGTTTCCATTCATTTTATAAGTTAGGAGGGTTATTTGAAAATTTAAATACTCTTTCATGATAAAAACTTTGATTTGTAAATATTGATGTCTCTTTTCCATTTTGATTCAAGCATTGTCATAATTATCAAACTGCTTAGATGGTCCCTAGTTGTTGTTGACCATTTTGACCACAAGTCAAAATTGGTCAAATCCTTATAATAAAAAAAATTATATAGGGGTATATTATAATGTTATAAGGTGTTTTATATATATTTTTTATGCTATTTAATGTCTTGATAACCTTTGTCATAGTCCATTTTAGTCTTTATGTCATTTAGGGATCATATTAGGGTCACTTATGAAGGTGGTATGATTTTATGAAAATGCCAAGTGTTATAAACTTTATTATAATTTACCTCATGTTATTATATGATATATTCCTTTTTAGTAATGTTAGGACTAACTACGAATTGTATGTGTTAACTAAAAATCAATAAAACAAGTGTAATAGAGGGAGTTTCAATGGTTGTATGGCCTATGGGAGAGAGTGGCACATGTGAAATGAATTTTTAGTGTCTATTAAAATTATATGGACTCATTTAAATGCTTTAAATTCTTTTAAATTCTAAAAATTAGAAAAAAACCATTCTGCTCCTTTATCACCCTTTTAGACATGCAAAACCAGTCAACATGTTTCTCCTTAGTATATCCAATAAAAGAAGTTTTAGGTTAAATGAATTTGGGTGGTGATATTAAATTTAATAAAATTAACATTAATTTTTTTATTTTATGGATTAGACTCATATACTTTATGAACCATCCTTAACAAGTTGATTGTACTTTTCTACTTGTTATTTCCCACACCCTATAGGTTTTCCTCTTATATGAGCATTCCCATCCAATCCAATGACTGAGATTTTATCCAAAGGATGTGGACTTAATTATCACATATTTCACATTTTTTTTTTTTTTTTTTAATTAGGAATTTTTTTAGGGATACAATATCTCAAGTTTGCAAGTTAGCATCACATGGAGTTACAGATAGCTTTTCACCATTTGTAGAGGTCTAATTTACTTTTAGGGGTTTCATATGAAGTTTATAAGTTAAATTTAATTTTTCACATATTGGAAATTACCTATAATCTTCAAAAATCCATCTAAAGGTCCTCATATGAAGTGGCAATCAAGGAATGTACCATATAGTCAATTTCTTGGATGTTTCCATATGCAATCAACTGAGTGAGTTGTGAACGATCTTGAAGACATTCATGGGGTTTTAAATATGGTTATAATGTGTTTAACACACCCAAATTACATGGATAATTAACTTTAGTTATCCAAATGGTATATGACTAGTTGTGACAACTTGTTCATCTCTAAACATAGTCCTCTACCATTAATGAACATATGTAGGTGCCTACAACATAATAACCACATGAAGTGCAGGAATTTTATCTTGTTTTAAATAGATCAAAGTAGAGAGAAATCATTTTTATAAGTTTAAAAGGTCTAATTGAACCATAATACCATTCACTATACATAGGTCTATTTTCCCTTCTCACTACCTTTTGTATTGTGCATTCACTTTCAAGTACCTTATAGAGAATTGAACATGTTGTAATAGAATGTATCACCTATTTCAATCCCTTCAAGGTTAAGAATACCAATTTGACAAATTTTGAGAATATTTAACATTGATTACAAGCCCATACTTCATGTACAACTACTCATGTCTTTATACATTAATTGTATACTGTAAGGTCCACCTACAGGTGACACACATAAAGACCTAAACAGGTTTCATAAAGGAGTTTTACATACTTTTAAGATTCATGAGGTTGGGTATATTGAAATTAATCATGAGATTCATGACTGGAACATTAAAATATCAATAATATTTAAAAAACCATATGCATAGTTGGAGAACTAAGTTCAGGGATAGGTTCCCTAAGAACATAAAAAAATTGGGCCCTACCCACTTTTGGTATCATCAAAGGATGATGTGGCACAAGCTTATATGAGTCCAAATGCATCTTAAATTATATCTCTATCATATGGATCTTAGCTTGCAAAAGTAAAGTGAGTGTTTGGTCCCACAAATGAGGTAATGGAAGCTTCAATATCATGCATTTGTTCACTATAATTTGTTAGTGTTTTCTATAATTTTAAACTCTCAAGTAGCTTTTCATACTAAATTGGCATAAATAGGAGCATCCTTATATGATTGAATGGTAATATGGGTTTAAAAAACTCACTATTTTTCTAAAAGGCATCAAATTAAGAAGGTGAACAAGTTTTAACTTACATGGTCACCTACAGGTGTGCTCTTACACTTGAGAAGATCACCTACAGTTGACTATAGACATTTGCAAGCCATGGTGGAGACCAAACATGTAAACATACAAATGAGAACAACTAAATTTTATCAGTTCCTCTAAATATCTCAAAAATACCATAAACCATGTGATATAAGTTATAAGAATAAAAAGAAGCCTACAAGCCTCTTTTTTACTCTAACAAGGTCAACTATAGTTGAATGAGGTAGACAGTGAGCTAGAACATGGTGCCTAGATGATGGCCTAGCCTAAACAAGGTGAGTATAGGTCCAAAAAAACTATAAAATTATTGTAAGGACTCTAAGAATTTCTTTATGCATTGTGTTTAAGGTCTAATTAGGCAAGCATGAACCTGCAAGTGTAATCTTTTGACCAAGAAAGTAACATAACATAGTCAGCCATTTATGACTAGTCAAAGTGAGAGGTGATCAATGGAAGGATGGAAAAAATTTGATGATAAAAACATAGGAGAGGGAATACATAATGATAATAATTAATATATAACATTATAATATCATGTATATATAGGAAGGAAAGGGTCTCTAGCCTACATATAGAGTCATACTTGACACCCTACACATAGTGAATCACTTGGCAATCTGTCTTGATAGTAGTTGATGTTTGGAGGGGATACTCATGAGACCAATCCTTGAAATTTTTCACAAGGTGTACCCACCACTTGGATAATACTTTCACACTTTCATTTTTTGGGGATAGTGGAGGAAGTACCCTCTATTTTGTCTTAGATAGATGACACTCCTAAAATATTAAAACCTTGCAAATTCAACAAGGTCAAGAGGATGATTTGAGAGGTAGTGAGACCTTATAAGAGGATGTCATGAATTGTGTTAGACATATAATAACATGAATAAATTATCAAAGGGTTAATAAACCCATTAGGGTTTTCAAAACCTATAATGATGTAGGTATACTTACTTGGTCTAGACCTAGCATATTGCCCATTTGGGGGTCCACCAGTACTTTTAGCATTAGATGAACATTCTAATCCATTAGGATACATACTTAGGGATATATAAGGATTGTTCAAGTTTTTATAATGTAGGGGAAACAATATGGAAAATTCATTTTGGCTCAAAGCCAATTTAGGCCTACATAATTCAAAGAAAGAAGCTTGAGTTTGTAAGTTTAAGAGATCACATCTACTATGAGACTTTGCATGGGAGTCTAAGAGGTTGAGATATGTTACAAGAGTTCCATAGAAATGTTTTGGTTAATTTTTTTTAATTATTTAATGTCGCATATATATGAAACATCCTTAGAGGGTAAAACATCTCCAAACCCTCCAAAACCTTAGTTTTAGACCCAATTGGGAAAATGAAGGAGAAGAATCATCTAAGAGGAATGGAATGATCATGAAAATGGTTGAAACTTGAAGACAACTCTCCATAGATCCTTCCCACTAAGATGAGATGCTCCATACTTGTACACATAGGGGTAAAATGGCTTTATTTGACTAATTTTGGTGTTTTATAGGTTATAGGGAGAGTCAAAGGATGTAAGTCATATTAGGAGAAGGATTGGGACTTATCCTAATCCCTCATGTCCATTTATTATAGTATAAAATCTCTTAAATGCTTCTACAAGTACTCTCACTTTAGCTAATTTAGAATGAAATAGTCAACAAACTAATGATAAGGATGAAAAATTCATATGAGAGGCCTTTTAAAGACTTCATGAGGAATATAAGGTTGGGATGGGACTTTATAAGTGTCATTCACTCCCTTATATGGATCAGATTGGAAAATTGAAGGAAAATTTGGTGCCAAGTGTGAGGGGTGAGTTAAAGAGGAGTTATTTATATTACAAGTAGTGATGAATCATATGTAGAAGAATAATGATGATTAGGTATGAAAATAATACATGGTGGAGAATGTCTAAAATCCCTCCCCCTCATTTAAATCATCACCTCTATCTCTAGTTAGTTGTGAGATGTTTGAAAAGGGACAAATGATGAAGGTAATTTATGAGCAAGCAAAAGGAGTTATTTGCCAAATTTTAGGAGTTTCATGACTTTGAGGGATATTTATCCTATGAGACATTACATGGAATTTCTAATACTTCATTATCCTACATATTTAATTCATTCTCTTAGTTTCAAAAGTGTTCTTATGACTCTTGGATTTCTCACTTCTCTCTCTAAATCGATAAGTAGTAGCCATTTTGGATCTTGTAAACTATTACCACACCATATATGGTGAATCATTACTAGTTTTAACATTTTACTTTCACTTATAACAATAAATGTGATCTATTTTGAGTTCATATATCATCTTTTCAAAGTGTGTGAAGAGATGTATAGTGAATAGTTAAGAGATATCTATCTATCATTACTTTCTATTAATCTTTCCATGTTTAATGAAAATGAATCAAGTCTAAAAGGCCATATGAAGTGGTGTTACGTGTATGTATATGTTATTAAAGTTAAAATGATCCTTAGTGTCTAAAACTAATCTATGGTTTTACTTACCTTAGATAGTCTTCATGCATGTCACCTTCATATTGAAATACTAATGCTAGTTTATTTTAGGACTCTTATACTAGTATTATGGGCCTTGTCTCTTTGTGAAAGGAGTATGATAGTCTTGTATAATAACTTATGGTGTATCAACCCCTTAGATTATTTTCATTTCATGAAAACTTCTATACTTTGTCCCACTAACAATCAACTAGTTTAGGCGATAAGCACTTCAAGGCATATTCAAGGAACTATCCCTTAAACCTAGAGGTCTATTTCCATTGTAGGTACACCCACATACCTATAAGTATTAATATGATTCCTAAATACCAAATATGATTGAACACTCTCCTAATATTCGTAAGATTGGTGATAACAATTTTGGCATGCTTGATGGGATCAAGTTCTAAGAGAGTGGAAAGATCATTGGTGTGTCTTTCCTCTAATCAACTTTTGGAAGCAAGAAAGATAGCACCAATGGTGACTCCAAATGAAATATTTTGTTTTTAATAATCTAAAGTATCCTTTTTTGAAGGTTTTTATCATTTTTTTCATCTCATTTAATGTATGAAGTTGATATGAATAACTATGGTGAATATCCCTAACATGAACCTCCCTATCAGCCTTGCTATGAACCAAATTATATTCCTCAACAATCCTATCACAATGGCTATCAATAATATAGGCCATTACATCCCTATGTTCCTCCATTTAAATATCCATATAAACATCATGTTGTTGTATATCCTTATGAAGAATGTTATCAAGAAACTTATCAAGGAATACCCTCTTATCAGTCCCAATATGTTCCTTACCAACCATACCATGATGCCTATCAACCTCAAGAGGACCCTTATGAGTCTTGTCATGAAGAATAAAATTATCCCATTTATTTCACACAAAGATACTACAAGATAAGATATTAATTCTTACAAACTTGAATCCAACAACATTGAGTTGGCCTCAATCCCCATCGTTATCCTCTTCCTCCATCAGCCTCACCTCATGTTAAATACCTATTATCACTCCTACCAGAGCTGATAGATAATGAAGATAAAATGGGGACATGAAATAATGAGGTTTTTGTACTTTTTAATAATCACATGGAAAGGTTAAGAGGTATTGCCTAGATTTGTATGCATGTGCTAGATGTAGTTAAAGGAAAAGAAGGAAATCAATGGGGTATCAAAGGATAACTAGACTAGGCAAATAAGTGTCTTCAGTGCTCAATAGATATGATAAGGATGTGGGAATAAAAAGAGGCTAATAATGAATATTTGATATTGAATATCCCTAAGGAAGCTATTGGAAAAGTGAAACTTTTATTGATGTAGGTGTTTTCCCTTCTAACCAGCCCAAAAGATCACTTCCTAATGAGCCTATTCATTAGCCTTCCACCTCACCCCTTATTAGAAAGGAACACATTTTGAGGGAAACAAATGAAGAGGAAATATCTCAAGTCATATCTAATCAAGAAGATGTCATGAGTGACTATGAGGAAGAAATCACCATAGTAAATCCCCTTATTAAACATAAGGGCATTCTACTTTCTTGAATGAAGAGAAACATGTTGAATATTATTTTATAGTTATCCATAATGAATTTGGCCAATAATTTAAAAGAGAAGTATTTGGAGAAGACTCCATAGCTGACCATGACATTGTTGATGATCCTAAGAAACCTAAGGTTGAGTGTGATATCAAGAATGAAAGTGAAGATTAAATCATTCCTCAAGAGGTTGCTATCTTAAAAGAATCTCTTAAGACCAAGGTGGAAGTTGTTAATGTTAAAGATGACTCAATACCTTAGTATAATTTTGAACCACCCTCAAATGCATTAAATCATGAAGAACATCAGATTGATGATCTCATACATCAAGAAGAAAAAGTGGAAGAAATGGTGGTCTTAGACAACAAGGAAGATAAGGATGATTATCAGTAGCAATTGGAACTCCTTTAAGAGATTATAGAGGTTTGTCAAGTTAAGATTCAAGTACTTGAGAATGTGGAGAAAGATTTTTCCATGGAAGACAATGACCAAGATAAGGTAGACTATGTAAAGCTCTTTGATGAGCATGAAGAACTTGTAGATGAGAGGAAACCCAATATTATTGAGAGCACCATGGATACTATGAAGGTATGTCTTATTGAACCACCATTAGAGGTTGTAGTTGAATAGTCATATGAGAAATTTGAGGATTTTTGGATGAAAGAGGAGCTCATTTCCATAGCTAACCTAGTTGGATATACATTGTTTTCATTAAACATCATGCTAGTGAAGTTGGCAAACATCATGAAGTAAATGGAGGCATCAATGCCAAGGGTTGAAGGGTAGCATGCCTCATTCATTCCTTCATTCCATAAAGCAAGAATGGTTTCAAAAATTTCATTTGATCCAGGAGGAAGTGTCTATTTTAGGTTAGTTAGTGTTTGAGTTAGTTTGTTTGGATTGTGTGTATGTGCTTCATAAGTGCTCATGAAGAATAAGTGTGTTTTTATTTGGTTTCTTATCTTGTTTACTATTTATTGTTAGTTTTATATTATTTGGTGTGTTTTCAAGTCAAATTGTATTCTAAAATGGTGTATAGGTGACTCCATATCCCAATGGATAGGAAAATATTATTGGTCTTTGGTATAACAAGCATACCACCCCTGGAAATCATCAAGAATGTTGACCATTTTGACAATGAGTCAAAATGGGTCAACCCCATATAATACAAAACTTGATATAGGCATATATTATAATTGTCAAAGTGTGTTTTATAGTTTATTTGATGTCATTTAATGTCTTACTAACCTCAGTCATAGTCCATTTTAGTCATTTTGTCATTTGATGTCATTTAGGGGTCATATTAGTGTCACTTATGAAGGTAGTATAGGTTTTTGAGCATGAAAAGTGTTATAAACTTCCTTATAACATCCCTCATGTCATTACATGTTGTATTCCTTGTCTAAAATGTTAGGACTAATTGCAAATTGTATGTGTTAACTGAAAATCAAGGAAATAAGTGCAAAAGAAGGAGTTTCAAAGGTTATATGGCCTATGGGAGAGATTAGCATGTGATAAATGATTATTTAGTGGCTATTAAATTTAATTAGACTCATTAAAATGATTTAAATTCTATGGAATTCTCAAAAATAGCAAAAAATCATTATGTTCTTTCATCACCCTTTTAGACATACATAACCAGTCAACAAGTTTCTCCTTAGTATGGACCGTAAAAGAAGTTATAGTTCAAATGAATTTGGGGGGGTGATATTAAAATTAGATTCAAATTAATTTTTGTATTTCAAGGATTGTATTCCTATACTTTATGAACCATATTTAACAAGTTAACTGTACTTTTCTTCTTGTTGTTTCCCGCACCCTGTAGGTTTTCCTCTTGTATGAGTAGGTCCGTAAAATAAAATTATTAAGATTGTTTTGAGAGGATGTGTAATTCATTCTCACATGTTTCCCATATTTATTTTCCTATTCAAATTTTTTTTGAGGGATATAATATCTCAAGTTTGTAGGTTAGCATCACATAAAATTGTAGACAACTTTTCACCATTTCTAGAGGTCTCATTTCCTTTAAGGGGCTTCATATGAAGGTGATAAGTTTAATTTAATGTTTAAAATCTTTAAAATAACCTCCTATCCTCCAAAATTACTCTAAGGGTCTTCGTATGAAGTGATAATCAAAAAATATACTATACATTCAATTTATTGCATGTTTTCATATACAGTCAAATGAGTACGCTATGCAAGATATTAAACACATTCATGGGGTTTTAACTATGATTTTAAGGTGTTGAACACACCCACATTACATGGATAATATATTTGAGTTATATAAATGGTATATGAGTAGTTGTGGCAACCTATTCCTCTCTAAACATATACCTCTACCATTAATGAACATACGCATGTGCATATAGTAAAATAACCACATGAAGTTATAGAATTTGATCTTTTTTTAAATAGATAAAAGTATAGAGGAATAATTTTAAAATTTCAAAGTGAACCATAATACCAATCACTATGCATAGGTCCATTTTCCCTTTTCCTTGCCTTGTGTAATGTGCATTCACTTTTAGGTTCATCTTAGAGAATTAAACATGTTGTAATGGAATATATTATCTATTCCAATCCATTCAAGGTGAATAAGACTAGTTTTATAATTTTCTATAAGGTTTACAATTGATTAAAAGTGGATACTTCATGTATAATTTATCATGTCTCTATACACTTACTATTTATGCAAGGTCCACCTATACACACACAAAGACCTAAATGGGTTTCATAGAGGATTTTTACATGATTTTAAATATTCATGAGGTTGGTTCAGTTGAAATGAGTCATGAGAGTCATGATTGGAACATTAAAATATCAATCAGATTTGAAGAACCATATGCATAGTTAGATAATTGAGTTTAGGGATAGGTTCCCTAAAAAAATAAAAAATAAGGCCCTGCCCACCTTTGATATCATCAAAAGATGATGTGACACAAGTATATATGACTCCATATTCATCCTATATTATAGATATATCCTAGGGGTGTTATCTTGCAAAAGGAAAGTGAGTGTTTAGTCCCACAAATGAGGTAATGAAATCTTCAAGATCATGCATTTGTTCACTAAAATTTATCAATGCTTTCTATAGTTTTAAACTCCCAAGTAGCTTTGCATAATAAAGTGATGTGAATAGGATAATATTTATATGATTGATTGGTCATATGGGGTTGAAAAACTCACTAGTTTTCCAAAGGAAAAAAGTAATATGAAGATCAAGTTTTATCTTACTTGGTCACCTATAGGTGTGCTTTTTTGCCTAAGAAGATCACCTATAGTTGACTTTAGACATTTAAAATCCATGGTGGATACCAAACATGGAAACATATAAATGAGAAAACATACATATTATAAGTGCCTCCAAAGATATTATAAATACCCTAAACTATGTGATATAAGTTCCAAGAACAAAAATCAACCTACACCCCTCTTGTTGCTCCAACAGGGTCAATTACAATTGACTTAGGTAGACAATGAGCTAGAACATGGTGCCTAGATAATGCCCTATCTTAAACAAGATGAATATAGGTCAAAAAAAATATAAAATTAATTTAATGACTCTAGGAATGTATTTATGCATTGTGTTAAATGTCTAACTAGGCAAGTACGCACCTACAAATGTCATCTTTCAACCAAGAAAGCAAGATAACATAGACAATTGCTTATGATCAGTCAAAGTGAGAGTGAACCATGAAAATATGGCAAATATTTGATTATAAAAAGATAGGAGAGGAAATCTACAATGACAATAAATATTATATGATACTCCAATATCATGGAAATAGGGGAAGTAGAGGGTCTCTAACCTACATACATAGTCATACTTGACACCCTACACATAGTTAATCACTTGGTAGTTTCTATTGAGAGTTATTGATTTATGGAGGGGATAATCATGAGACCAAGCCCTAAAATTTTACATAATGGTTACCCATAACTTTTATATTCCCTTCACACCTTCCTTTTATTAGGTATAATAGAGTAAGTGCCCTCTATTATATCTTAGACAGAGTGCAGTCCTAAAATATTGAAACCCTACAAGTTTAACAAAGTTAAGAGGATGTTTTGAGAGATGGTGAGACCTTGCAATAGGATTACATGAATTTTTATAGACATGGAAAAAAATGAATAAAGTAAACCCATCAGGGTTTTCAAAACCTACAAGGATGCAGACAAACCTACTTGGTCTAGACTAAGCATATTTCCCATTTGGGGGTCCAATAGTAATTTTAGCTTTAGATGAACATTCGAATCCATTAGGATACCTACTTAGAAATATAAAAAGAATGTTCAAGATATTTTAATGTAGGGGAAACCATAGGAAATATTCATTTTATCTCAAAACTAATTTAGGCTTGTACAAAATGAAGAAAGAAGATCAAAATTATGAGTTTGAGAGCTCACACCTATTTTTAGCCTTTTCATGGGAGTCTAAGTAGTTTATATATGTTATAGGATGTCCCTAGAATTTTTTTGGGGAATTTTTTTGAAGTATTCAACATCACATCTATATGAAACATATTTAGAGGATAAAACATCTCCAACCCCTCCAAAACCTCGGTTCTAGACCCAATTATGAAAATGAAGGATAATAATAATATAGGAGGCATGGAATGAGCATTGAAATGGTTTTAAATTTTATATATATCTCCAAAGATCCTTCCCACTAAGTTGAGGTGCTACCTACTTATATGGATATAAGGGAAAATGGATTTATTTAACTAATTTTTGTGTTTTTTAGATTCTAGGTAAATTTAAAGGATTAAAGTCACATTAAGATAAGGATGAAGACTTAGGATAAACCCTCATGTCCATTTTTGTAGTAAAAAATCTCCTAAATGCTTCTAAAATTAGTCTCACTTAAGCTAGTCCATAATGATAGTAAATAAGCTAGTGAGAAGGATGAAAATTTTAATTGGGAGGCCTTTTAAGGATTGTCCAAGGAATATAAGGCCATTAAGGGTATTAAAAAGTTTCATTCACTCCCTTTTATGGATAATATTGGAAAACTAAATGCGACTTTAGTGCCCAGTGTGAAGGGTCAGTAAAAGAGGAGTTATTTAGACTACAAGCAATGATGACTCAAATGCAGAAGAATATTGATGATTAGGGATGAAACCAATACATGGTGGATAATTGATAAAATACCTCAAAATAAATTCATTCATTACCTCTATCCATATTTAGTTGTGAGATGTTCCAAAAGGGCCAAATAATGAAGGCAATGTTTTGAGTAAGCAAAAAGAGTCTGCCACATTTTAGGAGTTTCATGACTTTGGGTGGAATTTTTCCTATGAGACCTTATGTGGTATATTTCATACTTCATTATAATGCATTTTTGAGTCATATTTTCATTTTTACAACTGTTCTTATGACTCTTGGACTTCTCTCTTCTCACTTCTCTCTTCAATTCTATAAGTAGTAACCATTATGGATCTTGTAAACTAAAACCACACCATGTATGGTAAATCCCTACTATTTTTGACAATGTAAATTTCATTATAAAAATAAATTAAATCTATTTTTATTTCATATATCATCTTTTCATAGTGTGTGAAGATATGTATAGTGAATAGTCAAGAGATATCTATCTATCTTTGCTTTCTCTCAATCCTTCCATGTTTGGTGTAAGTGATTTCAATCTAGAAAGTCATATGAAGTGTTTTTAAGTGTTTGGATATGTTATTAAGTGTAAAATGATCATTAGTATATGTAAATTCTTTATGGTTTTTCTTACATAGGATAGGCTTCATACATGTCACCTTCATATTGAAATACTAATGCTAATGCATTATAGGACTCTTAAGCTAATATTGTGGGCCTTATTTCTTTGTGAACGTAGTATGATAGTATTTTTGAAGACCTTATGGTGTATCACCCCATTATATTATTTTAATTTAATGAAAAATTATATCCTTTTTCCCATAAACAATCATGGAGTTTAGGTGATAAGCACTTGAAGGCATATTCAAGGAGATAACCCTTAAACCTAGAGGTTTATTTCCATTATAGGTACACCCGCATACCTAGAAATATTCCTATGTTTCTTAAATATAGAGGAGGATTTAAAACTATCCTATAGGTTTAAATATTTGGTGACAATAGTTATGTTGATGGATCTTTAACAATTAAAAATTCTATGGTGAAGTAAATGGAGAAGGCAGTCTAGTGACAATTCACGAGAACCCATGATCTGTCTAACAACATGAGGTATGTTATCCTCTAAGTTTCAAGAACATCATGAAAGGTTTATTAGGATTAATTTAAGGTCTCTCATTGGTCATTAATGTATTTTTTATGAACTAGGTATGATAATTCAATTGATATACCTTTTTAAAGTCATATATGTGTACAAAGTTAACATTTTTTGGTCATAATGAGACTCAATCTAGCCTTAATAGACCACTAAGTCACCCCACACACCTATAATGGACCTCTTATACCTCATAGAACCATAAATAAACCATTTAATACCTTATTTTATCCACTAACACCATGGTCAATGCCTAATTCCTCCCAAATGGGCCTCACACATGCCAAATAGTGTATTTTCAACTCCCTCAATTTGTACATTAGTTTCAAAGTTATATATGACTCTTATTTTACCTCCAAAATACCTGATAGTTATATTTTAGGTTTTAAATAAGAGGAATTGTAAATAAAATGGTAGGTTGTAGAGGTTTCTAAAGTAGTACGGATCCATACAATACAAACTAGCTTAGGTGGAGTCATGATTTTGTAGAGGGAGGTCAAAATGTCAAATGGAGAAGAGAGTAGTGTTTTTTAGTGACATAAAATCTCAAAAGAATCCCATATCTCCTTCTATATCATTGAAAAACTTTGATATATCCTCAATTTTATGCTTGTATCATATAGATGAAAGAGAATGGGGGCCTAAGATCATAACTAGAAAAAGTACACTCAGATAAATTTCACCCATGGGAATTTTAATAGGGATTAGTCTAATGAAATTTACGAACATTCCTTAAGAATTTAAGGAAATTTTAAGCCCTTTTCAAATGTATATGCCAACTAGGACTGAATGGTTTTTAGGGATTTTTGATTAGTCTCCTCAAACCAATAATGGATGTTTTTTCCTTAGGTCTTGAGGGATATTTCAATAAAAAAATTATAACTTGAATCACATGTGTGAGATCATATCACTAGCAGGCCTTCAAGACTAGTTCTTATGTGTGATCTGTAGACATGTCTATGTAATGGATAGAGGTTTAATGAATTCACTAGAGGTTATAGACTAAGTTAAAGAGTTTGTATAAGTCTTCCAAGCTTTTCAATGCCTTATTACTTAGGTTAAAGATCCAATGGACCCTTTTTATCTCAAAAGATCTCAACGAAAAAGGTCTTGGGAATATTTTAAGACCACTATATGATAAAGGCTATGTGTATCTCAATGATATATATAGAACTTCAAATGTGGCACAAAAACATAGAAAGAGGAATTAGAGTGATGATGGGTCATCCTCATACCCTTGTGAACAAGATTCTGAACCTCCATGGTGGCCTCATAAGCCTAGAAATGATCTTCCTTACCTCTTAACCCACACAGTCACTTTTAGTAGAGTTTAAGGTCTTTTGTTAAAATTAAGGGTTTTATTAGTTTCTGAGGTTTCAATTTAAGGATGTGTATACTTCATTTATGCCTCTAAATTTCAATGTTTGGTTAGTTATATGTCTAGGGGCCTCCAATATATATGTGGTTTATATAGGATGGGTCCTTATTCTCCATTTCACACTATTCTCATACCCTTATATTTTCATAATGTTTCCACTACAATTCATGTTGTGTTAACCCTATTTTTATGCACCACACTCTATATCTCTCCATTGCCACCCTCCTATATTCATCCACATTTTAATCCAAGTATAGATCAAGTAAATAAAAATCCATTCCCCCTTAGAATAATTAAATTTAATGAAACCATAGGATAGTCCATGGTCAAATAGTGAACTAAAGAGGCAAATAGATAGCTACAGTTAGCCCTTTTAGGCCTATCATAGTAGGGTCTCTAAAAGGGCATTGTGTATGTCATTAAAATCATGAGGATTGGTGTGAGTATAAGGGGATGCACATATTAAATAATTTAATAATTATTTTATCCTCTCACATAGTAGTTTTAAGCACTATGTATACCAACTCTTCTCATACAGGCCTAATTCCAAACCCCTATAGACAGTCATACTGGCAAGTGGATACATGTGACATTAATGATGTATATTGGTGTCTTAATATTGCCTAAGATAAAGAGAAATGTTTAAAAAATAAAGGACAAGGTGATTAATATTGAAAAGGGTAACACTTGATGGTTATCACCTCTAATAAAGTAGAGTAACACTTAAATAAGCTTGAACCCACATAGGTATATACAGACTTGAACCCTAAGCATGAGGAGGTTAAGGTGTACAAAGAAAGAAACATTATAAAATAACAAACTGAGCATAATAGTAACCCTAATTCATGTTATGTACATTACATGACTATAAATCCCTCAAGAAATGATGATTAAGGCCATATTCAGATTGTTTATGTTCAAGCACACAGTCAACAAGCAATTTGCTTCTAATTTGAGCCAAAATGGTGGTTTAAGACCTTTATAGGCATGGTAAATTCTTTAATATTAGTAATAATGGTCATCATGACCCATTAAAGTCACCCATATATTCACTTGGGATATAAAAATAATGGGTATACCCATTGTTTTATCTCAGACCAAACCATATCTGTGATAGTTGTTTGTGGGTTAAAAAGGTGTAATCATGCCATGAAGGGTCTGTAGGTAGTTTGGGATCCCCAGAATGTTTTATTTTAATGAGGTATGATGTTTAATATATCAAAAACCTCCTCAAAAGGGTGGTAAATTTAGAAACAAATATCAAGATCCTTGGAGATAGGCCAATGTAGTCAAAGATATAAGCCTGCTCATATACATTAGGGCCATCTTGAGGTTCATTCAAAATATTATAACAATTTGAATGACCAATGAGGTGTATGTGGATGTTTAATACTTGTTAAAAAGGTCTCAAGTGTCAAGAGGTGAGAAATTTGATCAAGGTGTCTTCAAACCCTACTCCAGCCAGTCAACCTACACACAGTCAATTCAAAGACCATCTTAAAATGCTCACCCACTCTACCACATTCATGCTCAAGGCCTAATATCATATAGAAATTTAAGTCACCCTATGTAAAAAAGATACGTGAAATATTGGTTGATATTTGGTGTCTAACCTTTGTTAATTAACCTTAAGAAGATAACCACTCATAATTGCCTATAAATAACCCTAATGTCATTTTCTAACATTTGTATCTCTACACATCTTTTACATGATAATTATCCCATTAATGGAAGATGGGGAGGTTAGATCCGTATAAATTCATGGCATTTGTTCCTAATTTGGATATTTTTACTCTATAAGCATCATTAAGATAGTAGATGTCTCAAACCTTGCATAAACTCTATAAGTGACCAAATCATGAAGTTTGGCCTTGAAACCCATCTAAATGAGATGATTTGATCATGAAATGACCTTTAAGGTCTTTTAAGTTCCCCTGAGCATCATAATGACTCATTAGTTAGCATGTCCAAGAGTCAAATTATATAGAATGGACCTAAAAGTTCTAGTTTGAGCTCAGAAACAAAGAGATTTGGATTATTTATATGTACAATGAAGTTGGGGAAGAGTAATGAGTCCTAAAAAATCTAATCAATCCCTCTATTAGTCATGAAGGTGACCTCCATGATTATTTTAGAAAATAGAAAGGTATAGAAGTTGGAATTCATGGCTATATACACTCAAAAGGGGTTAAAAGGCTTGATCAAGTTAGTGTTTATACCTATTAAGGTCCTTAAGGTGATATTTAGGTTATATATGATGCAATAGTGCCTCAAAAACTCATATCTTAAACCAAATTTCATGATTCATGTCTACAAATAGACCCATCCATAGCCTCTATTGTGCATATGTTACCAAAAGGTGAAGAAGATGTTCATTTGAGTGTCAATAAGTATTCAAAACTTTAAGAAATAAATAATTATGATAATAAGATGCATTTTTTTCACCTTGAACCTTAAAATAAGTCTCTACAACATATCATTATACCTACAAAATATAGGGGTTACTCAAAAGGCATGTTCTTCACACAAAAAGCATCTTCAAATGCCCATTATAGCTTGTATGCTATGCATGGGGAGTCCAACATTTTGGATAAGGTGGGGAGGTCCATTGTATTTAATTTGGTGAAATTGGTTCATAGATCCAAGTTTTAATCTCTATAAACCACCCCTAAGACCCCAAACAATCTTAAACCTCCCTTAAACCCTAATAGTCACTCGAATAGAAAGTTTTAAGGAAAAGTGAATTCAAATGATTATAACTTACTTATCTAACACTTGGATCATGTTTCCATCTTAGAGGGGATCATGCTCTTGGATTCTGATGGTATGAAAATTGTATGATCACTTCTTGAAAATGAAGGTTTTTAGGGTTTTGGACATAAACTATGTTGTATAACCTAACTAAAAGTTATAAAATATGTAAAATTATATATAAATACTTATTATACTCATTAAATTCTAATATGATCCATAAAACTAACTAAAATCATCTTTATTAACTCTTCCTAAACTGCTTGTCTATGAAGTAGCTAAGTGGCCTAATCATGTAGGGCTAATGTGTTTACAAGTGGAGAACACTCAAAAGATCTCAATGCCAATGCATAAGGGTTTAACATAAGTTTGATCAAAGTATTTTCAAATGATTTTAGATCCTAGTTAAGCTATTTGATCTTCCAAATAGTGAATATGAGCATAAAGTTAAAAGACAACAAAATAGGTCTACTTATCTTGCAAGTAAAAGAGTCTAGCAGGAAAATGATGGCATGGTAGCATTCATGAGTAATATTAAATCCTTGGTACCTATCATCCAAGTGATTATATCCCAAAATTAAGGCCATTCTAATAGGTTAGAGGTAGTTTCATGGACCATTCTACATGCACATTAAAGAGGAGGTTGTCCAACACATCTAGGAGGGATATCCACACTCTATTTACATTGTGTAACTACCATTGGGGGGAATATTAGGATATTTTATATATGGTTAATTCCTATATAAAGTTAAAATTTATAGTTATATCCTCCATATCTTTCCAAAATTCCAAAGTGGATTCATTAATAGCATGTCAATGCTTGAAGATGAGGAATAGGCCTATTATAACCACCATATGCCACCTTGGCCTCATTTATGGCCTCTTCAATGTATAAAATATTCCCTATAATCCTTAAAAATTTATATTTAAGTAGACATTGATATATTTCTTTGAAATGCCTCAGTTTGGTGTAGCAAAGCTCTACCAAAATTACCTTGTATTCATTCGAATCAATAAGAGAATACTTGCATATTTATGTTGAATGCTAGTGTGCTCCATGAAAGATTATTTTTTAGAATGTATGCATTATATGGTCATATTTAGGTCCTTTAATTCACTTAACTTTAAGTTACTAGTCTATTATAGGTTTTATAAAGAGTTATCAAGTAGGAGTATCCTTGAAGTATCATAATTCAATAGTGTCTTGTGTTAATCTAGACCTTTGTCCTTTAAGTTTAAAAATCCTATTAAACCTCCATATGAAATATTCATGTTTAGGACACTATCAAGAAGTTTGATTAATTGTATTATCCATCAGGTTCATTTGTGGTTTAAAAGTAAATGACTAAGAGTGGATCTCTAATCAATTCGTACATCACCACTTAGAGTAGGTTCTTTCACCAATTTTCATCTCTTTTCCCTTTTCATTTTGATAAGATTAGGTCTTAGAGAGAGTTTTAGTGAAAAATTAGGGGATATGTCCCCATAAAATCTATAGGTTTGACCTTCATATTAGGCAGCCCACAACCTATATGTCATGTAAATGTTGGTCTAGGTTTGAGGTAGATATGAATAATCCTCTCCTCAGTAAGGGTGCAACCTAGATTCCTAATAGTTAAAGCACACCTAGTGGTAGAAAACATCAAGGACCTTGGATACCTAATTTGACAAGCTTGACAATGTGAGAAGACATTTGGAGGACTAAGAATACTCAGGGGTAGATTGGAAGGTAGATTCATGCAAAAAAATTCCATTATGTCATCTTTAAAAAGTAAGTAGATTGAGTTTGTTGAAATATATTTAGATATTTCAAGGATAAATAGGGTTCCTATATTTAACTCAAAATATACCCCCCACCTAAATTCTCCTAAGCCTCCTAATTCTTCCAATTCTATCCATACACATCCTGTTACAAGTCCACCAATCTCAATGGAAAGGCCTATATTTTAAGCATTTTACCCTTCAATGCAAGTGGCCCTTTAATACTTAACCAATTTTATGATATCATAGTTTCTTCCTTGAATATTTATCCATATTTCATAGGGTTAAAATCCACCACTCTTATAAAACATAGTTGATATAGCAAACCTATGTTCAATACACAACATCACCCAAGAAAATGTAGCCATGATGCTCTTAGCAACCTCTTTGAGAGGAAAAATATTTAAATGTATATAGGTCTCACTCTTACCTCCATAAACACTTGGGATGAATTTTTTGAGTGCCTTTGTAAACACTTTGAAGATAGAAGTGACCATGTTTCATTGGTTGGGAAACTCACCTTAATTAAGAGGGCACCCTAATAATCTATGGTTGATTTTAACTATAGATTTCAAAAGACTTGGGATATAATCCCTATCATTATCAAGCATACACCCAATTATGCCTATTTATAATACTTAAGGGACTTAAATTATGATGTTGTTTTAATGAAATAGTCCATGGGTGGGACCACATTACTAGAGGAATATTAAATATCCATTAGAGTAAAAATTTACTTGATACAAGTAGTAAATTTGAATCCTACACCCCTCATACCCATATTTCTTGAGCTCTAGCCTATTAACCCTACCATATATCTATTTCTTACTCCAAATAATCATGACCAATTTTAATGGTAGCTAAATAGATAGGCTTAGAAAGATTAAAGGTTTGATAAAATCACAAAATAACAAGTTGGTATCCCTAGAGAGGTAGCAACATACCTCTTAAAAACCATATAAATCCCCATATTAGGCTTCATACCCATCTTATCCTTAAAATATACCCCCTTATCCACCTAACCAATAATCCTAAGGTTAGATAACATAGGCTAGACCATAAAATAGATATAACCCTAATGTTGCAAGTAGTGTAAGGGCATTGGTGCCAACACAAAATAATATTTCACAAGAAGGTCAATGGTTTATTCCATGTGGGTAGTTATGTGAGATGGTAATGTCTAAAAGTGGGGA
Source organism: Torreya grandis (assembly GCA_037957365.1). Taxonomy (NCBI): domain Eukaryota; kingdom Viridiplantae; phylum Streptophyta; class Pinopsida; order Cupressales; family Taxaceae; genus Torreya; species Torreya grandis. Next base: position 1,113,033 of record JARHVA010003309.1, on the reverse strand, counting down.
AACATATCAAAATTCTTGTTCATAGTAGGCTCCTACATTTTAGGCTCATGACACCATGCCTCCTCCACCACAAGGTCCTCTAATTCCTCATGGTGATATGCCTGTCATGACACCAATAGATGTTTTAACCCAATATTAAGGAAATGTGAGCAAAGAACCCACTTACACCACCATTGTAAATTTACAATAAGGAGATCACACTTTTGAATGTGTGGTAGCAAAATTTAGTTATAATGCACTAATTCTAGATGATTTAGTTGCCACCCATAGAAGGGATAAGAGGAGGAGGATTCATGATAACTTTATTTAATCTAAGGTCTCTCCCACACACCCCCAAGTGACTCACTAGCTTTCCACTCAAAGTAAAATCAATAATACCTCTCCAAATCAACAAACATCTCAAGCACATGGGAAGCAGTGTAAAAATCCATCTATTTCAAAAGTCAATCAAGTCACAAGTGATGCATCCACTTCTAAGTTATAGACCAAGAGTGCCAATTATCCATTTAGAATTGTATACTACATGAAGAGATCCAATGTTAGAATTCCTATGTGGGATGCTCTAATAATTTTGGGGAAGAAAGACATTCTCCAGCAAGAGCTATCCATTCTCTCTCTCATAAATAAACAAGTTGTGAATGTGAGTAAAGTTTACACTAATGATAGTTATCCTATTGAATTTTAAGTTCCCAAGGTAATTAATCCGCCTCCATTCTACTTGTTATTAATAATAGGAGACTATCTTATCCAAAACTATATGATAATATAGTGGTGTCTCAACCTTGGTCATGTCAAAGGCCATAGTTAGTAAACTAGAGCTCAAATATGAACTTAATGAGAAAGGAATATTAAAATTAGATGGATTTTCCATAAAGATAATAGGTGTCTTAAAGGATGTCAAAATTGTGTTAGTAACCTACCCTAATTATTATCTCATAATATGTCAAGGTTGTTGATCTACCTCCATGCTTTTCCCTATGGCTATCTATGGATTTCACTACAAAGATTGGTGGATACCTTTCATATGAATGGTCATACATAGTCTTTAGGACCAATTATGGTACAAGGGTCACTATTAGGTTATAAATTATTTCTAGGTTCCACTTATTACCCTATATTCCCAATCTCTCTTATGTAAATTGTGTTATACAAAATGAGGATGAGAGTGTCAGTATAAAATAATCTAGGGATCATATTGAAGTCATATCATACATTCTCCTTGATGAATGGGAAATTTATAACCATGTATTTTTCCCCTAAAATACCACTAAGGAGGCATGCCTAGGAATATATTGCATACATGAAGGAGTTGTTGTTCCTAGTCTCACAAGCCCAATGCAAGATCATGATGGCATATAGACTTTATTATTTGATAGATCAAGGTTAAAGAATATTAGTGGGGATGGAGTAATGATAGTTTCCCCTTCAAATAAAAACTACTACTTAATAGTGAGGTTTCCGTTTAGTTGTATTTCAAACACAGAAGAGTATGAAGCCTTCATATATGGGCTATAATAAGCAAGAAAGAGAGGCATCAAACTTATGTAAGTGAAAGGTGATAGTGAGATTGTACTATAACAAGTGAGGGGTGTTACTATAGTTAAAAATAATCTTTTGAAGGTGTAAAATCACCAATTATGGGACCTCTTATAGGACTTCTTAGCATTTTACTTCTATTCCATACCAAGAGAGTAAAATCACCATGCAGATAGACTTGTAGCCATAGGTGTCGAATATGACATTATTAATAGAGTCTAGGTCATTCAAGTAAAATCACACATCAAGGTTATATGTAGGCCATCTATACCTAAAAATTATTTTATTTGGTAGGTATTTAATAATGATGAGTAGATTTTTTGCCTTCTCATGTAAGAGGTAGAATTATGTCAAAAAAATCAAGGTAAGTTACATCATTAATATGATGATTAAATAGTGAAAATAAAGACTAATAAATACACTAATGGATTAGTGACATTATAAATCATCTTCAATGAAGATGATCAGCTAATAAGGGATAAGGTGAGTATCTCAACTAAAGAACATTATGAGAAGATAGTCATCTTTAAGGACAAACTACTTAATCTAGGAAAAGTAAACACAATAGAAGAGAGATATGTCTTAATTACATTGTGTCAAGAATATGTTTATGTGTTTTCATGGGAATACCATGATATAAAAGGCTTGGACCCTAAGCTTTCCCAACACACCATATAATTGGAAAATAATACAAAATTGGTAAGGTAGAAGCAAAGGCCAATCAACTCTAAGGTGGAAGAACTCATGAGAAGAGAGTTTTAAAAATTAGTTTAATATAATATCATATTCCCCATTAATCATTCCTCATTGTTATCAAACATTTTCCCTACGAGGAACAAGAATAAAGAGATACACCTATGTTTTAACTTTAAGGGCCTTAATAAGGTGTCTTTGAAGGAACACTACCCACTTCTCTCCATGTATCAAATCCAACAGAAGGTTTTAGGTTCTTAGAGGCTTTATTTGATTGATGGTTACTTTAAATACAGTCATATCTTAGTAAAAGAGAAGGATAGACATAAGACTACTTTTAATACAAAGTGGGGAACCTATGCATACATGAAAATTCCCTTTGGATTATCCAATACAGGGGTAACTTTCTAAAGGGAAATAGATGTTATCTTTGAGGGGTTGAATAATGAGATGGTGCTCATATATCTTTATGACATCACTATGTGCTCAAAGAATCCAAAATACCACATGAGACATTTGAAGTTGGTCTTTGATAGGTGTAGGTAGTTTAAAGTGTCCTTGACTCCCAAAAAATGCATATTTGTTGTTCATGAGAGTAGATTGTTGGGGCATGTAGTGTCAAAGTATGGTATTTTTATAAGCCCTAAGAGGGTTTAATAAATCTTGGCCTTACCCATTCCCAAGAACAAGAAAATTTTACATACCTTCTTAGGGAAGATTAACTTTATAAGGAGGTTTATCCTACTTTTTGCATAATTGGTTAAGCATCTTACTCACATGTTTAATAAGAAAAAAGAGTTCACATGGAGAAAGTAAGGAAAGAGAAGCTTTAAGGCCATAAAAAAAGATATATCCCAATCCCCTACACTCCTTAACCCTAACTTTGAAAGAAAAATCTTATATGTGTTCTCTACATCATATGCAATTTATTTTAAGCTTATGCACTAGAATGATGAAGGATTAGAGCAACCAATTACCTTATTTAGTCAAGCCTTAGAAGGATATGAGGAATGGTATACATTTTTAGGGAATCATATGTTTTTTATAAGGGGATTAAATAATTTTAGGCACATGGTGTCTAAAAACAAGGTCATAGCTATGCTATTACACCTAAACATTAAAGAGTTTATACTTAATAGAGATTTGAGTGAGAAGAGATTTAGGTGGGTAAAAAAATGTATGGAAAATGAAATTGAGGTGAGAGTGACAAAGTTAATTATAGGTAGAGGACTATGTGATCATATTTAAATAGAGGTAAATGAATACAAAGATAAAGTGTTGGTAGTGTATGATACTCAATAAGCAATTGTAAGTACCACTCTCCTCAGTTAGACCAATGATGTGGTAAAATTCCTTCAAATAGGCTAATGTCCTATGGTTTTGGATAGGATAAAAAGGAGGAAATTTAGACTACATACCATACCCTATGTATTGATATATAGAGTGATCTTTAAGGGATATGTAGGAGGCATGCTTTTGAGATGTGTTGAATCAAGCTAAATTGACAAGTTGCTTAAAAAATTTTGTGATGGCCCTACTGGTGGGCAATTTGATGCTAAGACCACAACCTAAAAAATCATCAGAGATGAATAATTTTGGCCTAAATTTTTTAATGAATCACATAATTAGGTAATAAATTATTCAAGATGTGCCATGTTCACTAGAAAATATAAGTTAGTTTCCCTTCCCTCGTAACTAGACCAAGTTGAGCAGCCCTTCATGCATTAGGGCTTAGATTTCATAAGAATGATGCACTCCCATTTTAGTGTTGGACATAAGTGGGTCATAATATCCAATATCTACTTAACAATGTGGGTGGAGGTAGATGAACTTAAGGAGGCCAATGAGAATTTAGTCTTGGAGTTCTATGATAATATTATGACCAGATTTGGTGTGCCTTCAATAATCATCTCTAATAATACCTTGGCCTTTAGAACTATTAAGGTATGTGAGTGGTGCTTTAGCCATGGAATATACCATAAGGTATTCTCCAACTATTACCCATAGGTAAATGGACTATCAAAGTCCATAAATGAAAAATTGATAAGGATCATCAAAAGAACCATGGACGATAGTCAAAGAGAGTGGCATACAAGGTTGAGAACTACCATATGGATAAATAGAGTTACAATTATGAGGTATAATGGACACTCTTCATATATCCTTGTATATTTTAGAGATGAAATACTTCCTATTTCCCTTGAACTATCTATTTTAGAGCTTTCTCATGAACTTAAGCTCTTAGAAGATGATGCATTACAAGTAAGGATGAATGAGATGAGATATTTAGAGGAGACAATAAATAAAACCATGCATACCATGTGGTTTAATTATCATAAATTCAATAAATAATTTGATAAAAGGGATTAATTTAAGACAATCCAATAGGGAGATGTAGTCCTCAAGTGGGATGAGGACCATGCAAAGCTAGGAAAACACTCTAAATTTGATAACCTTTAGAGTGAACCTTACATCATTTCCATATGTAAGGAAATTACTACCTTTAAAATTTATATATTTAATCGTAATGAACTCCCCATCCATGTTAATGAGATTTTACTCAAATTCTATTATTAGTCTCCTTCACATTACTCTTGTACATAAGTAGATAGAGTTATCTTTTCTCTCCAAGTACTTCTACACATGTGCTTAGTGTTTGTTGCTTAGTTTTGTTGTGTGTTATCCCAATTTTTATTATTTTTTTGCTTTTTCATGTCTCATTATTTCAAATTATGAAAGCTATAAGGTATATTCCATGTGAATTCATGTCCCATGTACTAAAGCCATAAAGAGTAGGTTCAAAAATTCTTGAGTTCTTTGACTAATAAGTTAGTCAAGTCTACTGAGTCATTAAAACTATTGACCATTTTTTAGTCCCAGACCTAGAAAAGGGTCAACCTAATTCCTTGAATCTTGATGCATGTTTATGACCATGGTTTTCATTCATATTATAATTTAGGAGGGTTATTTGAATAGTCCATTATTTTTTCATGATCACAACTTTGATTTTTCACTCTTCATGTCTCATTTCCATCTTGATTCAAACATTGTCATAATGATCAAACATGCTTAGATGGTCCCTAGTTACCTTTATGGAACTTTAAAAATTGAAAATTCCATGGTGAAGTCAAATGGATTAGGTAGTTGAATGACAATTCATGAGCACCCTTGATCTATCTAACAACATGAGGAATGTTATCTTCTAATTTTTAATAACATTGGGAGAAGTGTATTAGGATTCATTTAAGGTCTCTCATAGGTTATGATGGTCCTTTTTATGAAATTATTATGATAATTCATTTTATATACCTTTTTAAAGTCATATATGTGTGCAAAATCAACATTTTATGGTTATAATGAGACTCAATATGGCCTTGATAGACTAATAAGTCACCCACACACCTATAATTGACATCATAGACCTCATCAATCCATAAATAGACCATTTCATACCTTATTGAATCCATTAACACCATGGTCAATGACTAATTCATCCCAAATAGGCCCCACATATGCAAAATATTAACTTTTTAACTCCCTTAATTTGTACCATTATGTTTAAAGTTCCATATGAATCTTATTTCCCTCCACAACACCTGCTAATGATGTTTTAGGTCTAAAACAAGAAGAATTATAGAGAAAATGGTAGGTTACAGAGGTTACTTAAGTATTATGGATATGTATAGTGCAAACTAACGTAGGTACAGTCATGATTTTGCAAAGGGAGGTTAGAAATGTCAAATGAGGAGAGAAAAGTGTTTGTTAGTGCCATGAAATCTCAAAACTATCTCACATCTCCCTCGATCTCATTAGTAGACTTAAAGAGCTCCTCAAGTTTATACTTGTATTATATAGAGGAGAAAGAATGGATGCCTAATCTCATAACCAAATAAAGTGAACTTAGGAAACTTCCACCCATGGGCGTTTATCTGGGGATTGGTCTCATGAACTTTATGAACATTTCTTAAGAAGTTAAGGAATTTGTATGCCATTTTCAAATGCATAAGCTAACTTGGATTGAATTGTTTTTAGGGATTTTTTATTGGTTTACTCAAATAAATAATGGATTTTATTTCCTTGGGTCTTAAAGGATAATTATATGGAATTTTAATCTCTTGAATCACATGTGTGAGCTCATATCAATAGTAGAGCTTTAATACTAGTTCTTGTGTGTCATTTGTAGATAGGTATGTGCAATGGACAAAGGTTTAATGCATTCATCAGAGATTGTGGATTGGGTTGAAGAGTTTGTAAAAGTATTCCAAGGTTTCAAATGACTTTTTTATTAGGTTGAAGTTCCAATGGCCCCTTGTTATCTCAAAATATCTCAAGGAAAAAGGACTTGTGTATATTTGAAGACCACTATATCACAAAAATTGTGTGTAGCTCAATTCTCTTTGTAGAGCTTCAGATGTAACTCAAAAACATAGAAAGAGGAGTTGGATTAATGATGGGTAATCATTATACCCTTTAGAATAATATTTTTAACCTCCATGGTGGCCTAACAAGACTAGAAACCATCTTCCTTACCTCTTAATCCACACAGTCACTTTTAATAGAGTTTAAGGTCTTTTATGAAAATTAAGGTTTTTTTGAGTTTTTGAGGTTTCAATTTAGGGTTGTGTATGCTTCATTTATGCCTTAAAAGTTCCAAATTTTCTTAGGTATATGTCTATGGGCCTCCAAGATCCATGTGGTTTGTATAGTAATGGTCCTTATTCTCCATTTTATACCATTTTCAAACCCTTATCTTTTCAAAGTGTTTCCACTGCCATTCATGTTATATTAACCCTATTTTTATACACGACACTCCATATCTCTAAATTTCCACCATCTTCCATTCATCCACATTTAACTCAAAGTATATATATTGTAAATAGACCTCCATTTCCTCTTGGAATAATTAAATTTAATATAACCATAAGATGTTGGACCCATATGGTCATATAGTGAACTAAGGAGGCAAATAGGCTTGAACCAACACAAACATATACAAACTTGAACCCTAATAATGAGGAGGGTAATGTGTACAAAGAAATAAACATTGGAAAATAAAAACATAAGCATGATCATAAACCCATCAAGAAATGATGATAAAGGCCATACTCAAAGTGTTTATGTTCAAGCACATAGTCAATCGGTAATTTACTGCCAGTTTGAGCTAAAATGGTGGTTCAAGACCTTTATAGGAATGGAATTTTTTTAAAAATTAGTAGGAATAGTCATCATGATACATTAAAGGCACCCATATATTCACTTTAACTATAAAAATAGTGGGTATACCCACTATTTTATCTCAGACCAAGCCCTATCTGTGATAGTTATCTTTGGGTTCAAAAGGTGAATTAATTCCATGAAGGCTTTTTAGGTAGTTTTGGATCCATAAAAGGTTTTGTTTTAATGAAGGATCATGGTTAAGATATCCTAGACCTAATTCAAAGTTTTAACATTCAAAATGAGCTATCAAGAGCCTTAGAGATAGGTCAATATAGTCAAGAATATAAGCCTACTCATAGACCCTAGTGCCATCTTGAGGTTCCCTCAAGACATTATAATAATTTGAATGACCAATTTGAGGTGTATGAGGATGTTTAATACTTTTTACTAGGTTTAAAGTGTAAATAGGTGATAAATTTGATCAATGTGTCTTTAAACCCTACTCAAGCTAGTTAGTCTACCCATAGTCAATTCAAAGACCATCATCAAATGCTCACCTACTTCACCGCATGCATGCTTAGGTCCAAAGATCCTAGGTAAGTTTAAGTCTCCCTATGGACCAAAGATCTGTGAAATATTGGTCAAAATTTGGGTGCTAACCTTTATAAATGAACCTTAAGAAGATAATCACTCAAAATTTTCTATAAACAACCCTAATGGCATCTTCCAATGTTCATATCTCTACACATCATTTGCATGGTAACCCATCCCATTAATGGAAGATGAGGAGGTAATTTACCTATAAATTCATGACATGTGTTCCTAGTTTGGACATCTGTACTCTATAGACCATCATTACTATGGTGAAAATCTTAAACCCTTTATAAGCCTTATAAGTGACCCAATGGTGAAGTTTGTCCTTAAAACCCATTCATGTGAGATGATTTGATCATGGCATGATCTTCAAGGTCTCCTAAGGTTCCTTAAGCATCATAGTGACTTAGTGGTTAGCATGTATAGGAGTCAAATTATACAAAATCGGCCTATAATGAATAGTTAAAGCTCAAAATCAAAAAGATTGGGATCATTTGTATACACAATGAAGTTGGGGAGGAAGAATGAGTCCTAGAAAATCTGATAAAGCCCTCCAATAGTCATCAAGGAGACCTCCATGACTGATTTAATAAGTATAAATGTATATGTGTTGGAATTTAAGGCTATATGCACTCAAAAGTGGTTAAAAGGCTTGATCAAGTTAGTTTTTATACCTCCTTAGGTCCCTAAGGTGATGTTCAGGTTATATATGATGTAATAATGCCTCACAAACTTAGGGATTGAGCTAAAATTCATGATTCACATATACAAACAAACCCATACATAGCATTCATTATGAATATGTTACCAAAATTTGGATCAAAGGCTCATTTGAGTGTTAATAAGACTTCAAACCTTGAAGAAAGAAATAATTTTTATATTAAGACACATTATTTTGACCTTAAACCTTAGGAGGAGTTTCTAAAATAGATCATTATACCCAAAGATAGATAGGGGTTACTTAAAAGACATTATTAACACAAATATCATGTTAAAATGGTCATCATAGCTTGTATTCTATGCATGGGGAGTCAAACATTTTAGAAAAGGTGGGTGAGTCCATTGGATTGAATTTTGTGCAATTGGTTCAAGATCCAAAATCTAATATCTATGAATAACCCCTAAGACCTAAAACACTCTTAAATCTCCTTTAAACCCTAATAATGACTCAAATATAAAGTTTTAAGTCAAAGTGAATTAAAATTCTAATAACTTACTTATACAACACTTGGATCATGTTTCTAGCTTAGAGGGGCTCATGCCCATGGCTTTTGATGGTAAAGAAATTGTGTAGTCACTTCCTAAAAATGAAAGTTTGTACAGTTTTATACATAAAGTGTGTTGTAGATCCTAAATAAAAGTTTTAAAATATTAAAATGGAAAGATAAATAATTATTCTATTCAATCAATTTAAATATAATCCATGAAACTGACTAAAATTGTCTCTATTGACTCTTCCTCAACTGTCAGTCTATGAAGCAGCTCAAGTGGTCATCATGCAGGGATAATGTTTTGGTAGGTGGAGAAAACTCAAGGGATCTCAATTCCAATTCATAAGGAGTTAACATAAGAGTGATATAAGTATTTTAAAATGAGTTGAGATCTTAGTTTGTCTATTTGATCATCCAAATAGTGAATATGAGCAAAAATTTGAAGGATAAGTAAAATAGGTCAATTTATCTTGAAAGTAGAAGAGTTTATCAAGAAAAGTATGGTGTGGCAGAATTTATGAACCATATTAAATGATTGGTAAATATGATCAATGTGATTATCTCCTAAAATTAATTCCATTATGATAGGTTATAGGTAGTTTCAAGGATCATTATGCATGCACATAGAAGAGGAGATTGCCCAATGCCTCTAAAAGGCCTATCCACACTCCATTTGAGTTGTATAACTAAAATTTGAGGGAATATTTGGTTGTTTTAAGCATGTTTAAGGAGTTTATAAAGTCAAAATTGTGGGTTAAAGCCTCCATATCTTCCCAAAATGTTGAATTAGACTCATTGATAGCATGTCAACACTTGAAGATGAGTAATAGGCCTATTGTAACTACCATACGCTACCTTGGACTAATTTATGGCCTCTCCCATTCCTAAAATATTCCATATAATCTTTCAAAATTTATATTTAAGTTATCATTAATCTCTTTCTTTGACATCCCTTGGCTGAGTGTAGTAAATATTTGCCAAAATTGCCTTGTACTCATTTGAATTAAGAGAATACTTACATATTTATGTTGAATGCTAGTGTGCTCCATGAAAGTTTGATTTGTAGAATGTATTCATTGTGTGGTTATTTTTAGGTCCTTTCATGCACATAAATTTAAGTTACTATTCTATTGCAAGTCCTATGAAGTGTTAGAAAGTAGGAGTATCCTTGAAGTGTCACAAGTCAATAGTATCTTGTGCAGATATAGACATGTGTCCTTCAAGTTAAAAAATCCTACTCAACCTCCATATGAAATATTCATACTTAGGATACCATCAAGAAGTCTGATCAATTATAGTCTCCATTAGTTTCATTTATTGTTTTAAAGGAAATGACTAATATTGGATCTCTTATCAATTAGTGCATCACCATTTATAGTAGGTTCTTTCACTAGTTTTCATCTCTTTTCCCTTTTAATTGTGATAATATAAGTCTTAGAGAGATTTTTAGTAACAAATTAGGGGATCTATTCCCAAAATATCTAGAGATGTAACCTACATATTAGGAATCCCAAAGCTTATAGGTCACTCTAATGCTGCTCCAAGTTTGAGGTAGACATGAACAATCTTCTCCTTAGCAAGGGTAAAACCTATATTCCTAACAATACTCTCTTTTATTTTACATAAAAAAGTAGTTTTGATTCTTTAATTGTATTTTCATGTCAAAAGATTCAAATAACAATAGTTTTTCATTCAATATATATTAGATTAGGTGAGTATCATCAGTATAAATATCCACATAAAGACATTAAATTTTTATTTTCCTCTTAACACCTATTTATAAGAAAAGCACATACACACACCCAAAAGCTAGTGAACCTATAGTTTGCATACTATATCAATTTTATTTATTTTGAATGTTAAATAAACTTATATAAATTAAGAAAAAATAAAATTAGAAAACTTCATTCACTCATTCATACAATCATTATATCATCAAATGCTCATCAAAAATAGCAAATATTATCATTTTAGCTTGCATATTAGACTAGATCACAAGAAAAACTACAAATTACATAGCATAAAACAAACTCTAGTTTCATATTTTAGTTTATTCATTTGCATATTCAAAACCTCAATTACATATTAGATTTAAATTATTTTCAATTAAAATGAAAATAAAAATAAATTTTAATTTAGTGCATGTAAGTATAAACATTTCATCAACCTAGGGAAAACTAAAAGCAACACTTGTATCATTCACATAAAATTTATTTTTAACACTTACATTCATAACATATTGAAAAGAATAAAAAAAATCAATTTCCTTTATTTTAATTTTAGTTATTCATTTAATTATTGTAAATAGTTAATTTTCATCAAGTAGAATAGTTTACTTTCCTTTACAAAACATTATTGAAAGCACCAAAAACAAAATCAAACAAAGCCTTGTCAAAATGGGCACAATCTTAAGCCTTACTTTAAACATTTTTTTTTTAAAGTACACTCTTCAAAATCATAGTCAAGCTCAGATATATGATTTAAAAATAATTGTAATTTTACTTGGATGATGCTTCCAAAGAGACCATATCTCCACATAGAAAACATCTTTTCTAGGGGTTAGATTTCGAAATTATGATAGTAACATCTAGAGTGATATTAATCCTAAGATTAAAATTGAATTATTTAATTATATTCATACTTCACACCTTATCATAATATATATTTAATATCTTGATGATCAATTTCATGTATAATATCCCCCAATATCCATAACCCCCATATGCTAGCCTATCAGTTTAACAACCTCCAAGTCTGAATCATTACCTCTTCCTTTTCTTCTTCCTCAAAACTAGCCTTATCATATTTCATTAAATTAGTGGGTGAAATTTAATGGACATAGTCAATATGATAGATTCAACCAATTCCCTAGGGTTATCAACCCTACTATGCCTAATTCCTCATACTTAATATTGACAAAGAACTTTAATATCATGTCTTCATTCACATTGAGGGTTCTTAGGATTAAGTCTCATCTTAATTAAATAATGCTGTCAATGAGAAACATTATTCAAGATAGATATTATAGTAACACAATGACAAGAATTTACCATTTATCATCAAAATCCTCATCATTTTACCTCAACCTAATCAACCAAACCGATAAACCTATCATCTTAAAATATTTTCATCAGTTATCTTACTTAGACCTTGAGAATTCAAGTAAATGAAGGATAATGAGTAACTTTATTCATGTAGAATCATGTACACCATGGATAAACATATTTCAAAAAATAAATAATAAAAATGGTGGGTTTTAAAACATATCATCATTGCATTTATTATGTTTATACATGTATACCTTTTTAGTGTCAATTTATCAAATTATGTCATCCTTGGGCCTAGCTCATCTTTAGACTAGACCTGCATTCATAAAAATGGCATAACCAATATCTATATTAAATAGATAATAATAATAAGTAAAAAATACCTAATCAAAATATAAATATCAACAAAGAAATTAAAATGCATCACACATATACAAATCACATTATTATGCTATCATCAAATACTACATGAGTTTAATTAAGTTTCAAAAAGGCAAGATATGCCATCCACTCCCCATAAAATGTGTGACATATAAAAAATGGTGGGGATAGTATTACCTAAAAATATTATAATCTTCCCACATGGATTGTTTCTCACTTAGTTAATCTCATAGGATCAACAATTGTTGAATATCTATGTTGCATAGATTGACACTACAATGATTAAAATTTGGATCAGATCCAACTAGATAATTTCCTCTTCTTCCACCTAAATATTATTCCAATCCATAATATGATATGTAGCAGTCACATAATTTACTAATAAATTAATATGAGACATATCATGAATTATAGAGAAAGGAGGAAAAGTTAGATAGTATGCAACATGATCAATCTTTACCATAATGTCAAATAACCCACCAAGGAGTGGAACTAATTTGGATGCATTGCAAAAATTCATGTGAATTTTATATTTCCCAATATTATAACTAATTTTTATGACCTCAAAATCCCTTTGAGATATTTAAATGTTAGTAAATTTTTTGTGTTGTTTAAAAACAACTATCAGTCTTTGCTAAATAAGAGATGTCAGAGAGCAATATGCACTCATGTAAAAACTAGATATATCATGAAAAATATTACCAAAACATCGAAATATCATTACACACATAGAAAAAAATTACAAGTTTATTTTTCATTATTGACTCTATGGTCACTGTACAATCTATAACACTTCTCTCATGAGTTTGGATAAAATAAAGGAAGTGCCTAATAAATAGGATTAACAATTTTTTTTCATGAAAAAATATTTTTTTCATGAAACCAATATTAATTAACATGGAATATTTTCATTCCAGAAATAGTATGTTCAAATATTCTACACATAAAAACTAATTAATTAACTCTCAATCAATCTTAACTGCTATAGTGAGTGTGATCATGGATAACACAAAATTGGTTTGGTAAATAACTCAAACCACTAGCCAATGTTAACATAACCATTCCAAAACCCTCAATTAAGTGTATAATATAGATTAACAAAACATAAATCAAACAAACTAAATGGGTCCCAAAAACTAGTCTTGATGAGGTACCCATGTAAAAATGCATAGTGTATTACTTAATTGTCTCTATGGTAACAAATTCATCTTATTAAAATAAAAAGATGTAAATTTTATATAACCATCATGTAAAATATTAATTTTTACTTTGTATAAGGCTCTCTCAATTAAGAAACATTAATCATAAAATTTGGAAAAAGAGTTACCATGGATGAAATGTGTCATCACAAGGTACCCAAAACCCAGTAGAACTATAAAAAAAGTGGAGAAGAGAACTAATTTTTTAAGGAATACTAGCAATCATGACTCAAAATTTCAATAAATTTTTTTAGTAGGTGAACTCAATGGATATAATCCCATCAAACAAAAATGAACTCAAACAACTACTTAAAAAAGAAGATATAGTGTGCCAAGGGATAAAAAAGAACATGACACCTATAATATTATGTGCATGATCCCCCCCACCACTACTACATAATTTTTAAATGGGTGTAGTGACTCAAAAAACTATATTATTGGGAAAATTGAACTAATCAAACATGAAATGATGACATTGGGATTCACCAAACTAACTATGCTTTAGAAAGAGAATAAGATCCATGACCTCTAAAAGAGATTATAAAAATGAAAGATACAAATACAAAATATGTTAATAAAATGTACCTAGTGGTGATAGGATAGTCATGAAACTAAATAATAAAGTGATCATCATGGAGCACACACACATTAAGTAAAAAATCCATGAATATTAGTGTGACTAAAAAGAGATCCCATTAAACAAACAATATCACCAAGTAATGTAAGATACTCCTAAATATAGTCAATATGGAGAAGATGCCATATGTGAAATAAGAGATGAATTCTCCATATATATATATATATATATATATATATATATATATATATATATATATATATATATATATATATATATATAATAGCTCATACAACAAAGGAACAAAAAAATGTAGGAGGAATAATGTGTGGTTTAAGAATCTGAGTAGTGGAGGAAGCTCACCTATAGTCTTCTCAAATAATGTTGATGATTTCAATAATGATAAAAATACACCCCAAATGAATACAAATGGTGGATTAATATGCCTATATATGAGTGGGTGAAAAGTCTATAATAAAATACTTTGATGGAACATCCAAAGATGTTCAATTGGATCATGTTGGACCATTGTAATCTTAGGTTCCATAGGCCTTAGTGATGGTGGAGAAGATCTCATATGTAGCTCAATATCCTCTTAAAGAGTAGAGTAAAAAAATGATGGATCTCTACTATCAAATGATCCCATTTAATATGGAATACCTATTAAATAACCCATCCCATTATAATAAATCCAATTAAAATGTTAGATAGGAGTATAAATTTCCTATAAATCTAATAATATGACCCATGAAACAAAATATGGGAGAGAAAAAGGAAGTGGTATGCTTATCAAAATAATCAAACATATATGCAGGTAAAACTAGAGTGGGATATAAAGTGTGTAAAAATAATAGGCACATAAGCACCAACTAAAATAATAGGAGTAATTGTAATAAAGGGTTTCTTAGGATTTAGTAGGTCACATTGTAAAAATACATCAAGTGGATGCATGCAATATTCAGGATTACATTATGGAATAGAAATATGGGCATGAATGTCCAACATATCATGGTGATGCTACATGCTAGTAATTTTTTTTTACATGGAGTGAATGATAGAAATTTTCTATGAATGAGGGAGTATAAAAATAACTTCTACTTCATTAATTTCTTATGCACTTCCTGTAGTGATAGAAAATATTACTTTACAAAAGCCACAGTAGGAAAAACAATCACAATATCATAATGTAAATATATGAGCAACAAAAAATTAAGTATGTTACTAATATGTATCATACACAAAATATGGTTTAAGTGAAACATCATAATGAGATATGTCTTCACTAACAAATGGAGGAGGAGATGACAAAGGTTACCTATCACCATTAAGAATCAGATCCACATAAATAGGATAAGAAAAAGGAGGAACAACAATAATGTCACCAATAAAAAAATCCTCACTAAGAGAGGGAGGAGAAGGAAGAGGAACAGTTAGAGGTGAAGTAACTTTCTAAAATGATGTTGTGATAGCATCCTCAGCTTTCTTAGGTGACCTAACATGTGAAATATTAGACTATAAACTAGCCAAAACATGGAGGTGAATGAAACAAAGTGCCTCATACACATGCCACATGAAATCTTCCTCATATTTTAAATTTTGTAAAGTTTTCAAGCATAACTCTCCATAATAATTTCATATACAAGGGCATCTACATTTTATTTTTCCATGTGGTGTACTTGGAGGATATTAGGGGCTAAAAAATACAAGAATCCATACCCATAAACAATAAAAACCAATAATGGAAAAAATAATCCAAAATGAGAACAAAATGGATCCCCTAAATGGATGTCGATTACCACTAAAAATTCATATGTGAGTACAAAAGTGGCACACAAAATATAATGTACACTCAAAAAAAGGGATGTCAAACTGTATAAAAAAATACACCAAAAGTTTACAAAGTGAAATGGCAATTACAATAGTGTGGTCCAAGAGGGTAAAAATTAAATTAAAAAATGACCTCTAAGAATGAAGGTCAGAGTGAGAAATAAGTTTATTTCACCTATGAAGGGGTCTGATCTCTTGTCAAACCAAAACTCACCCTCCATATTTAATAATCAAGATAAGAAACAAATAAGTCCCAAATAATGTTTTACCACCTTAAAATAAATTGGTATCGGTCCCCATCTATAAAATATTTCACCACATTGAAAATTTTAATCCTTTTTAATATTTTATCCCCCATACTTTCAAATAAAATTTATAGCCATTCTCAAAAAATATTGAACTCACAAAAAAATAACCATTTAAAAAAAAAAAAATCCCTCACAATACAAATTCCCACTACTTTATAAAGTAACCTCCTCTTAGCAATATACTTTTAATTAGAAATATGCTTTGATGATAGTGGGGGTGGGTCGAACCAAACAACTTCCCTGCTTAAATGCTCTATCAAAATTTTACTATCTAAATTAACTATCTAGACATTTAAATAAACAAATAATAAAATTATGATTTATACTTTAAAAAAATTCCATTTAGGTTTAAATAAAATCCACACCTTCTTTATTACATTGACTATGGGATATGTGTATGCACAATTATTAAAAATGAGGCTTGTGGTGGTTTGTGTGGACTTTAAAAAAACAATAAAATATCCTTGATATCAAGGTATTATTTGTGTGATATCATGTGGTGATATGGATATCAAACCAATATATATATATATATATATATATATATATATATATATATATATATATATATATATATGTAAAATAAGTCAACAAATAAGGAAACAAGAGATGGGTGAATGGTTGATGGGGTTTGAGCTTGAATGGAATGATGATGGTCCTTTTATAGGTGGTTTCCAAGTGGGTAAACATCATATGAAAATCTCCAACACTTCAATAGTATCCAATGTTAATTCCCATGGTAGTTTTTTAAACAAAGGATAAAATTTGTAATTCATGCCAAGGAGCTAGGGGTGAATCATGATGGCCATGGAGAAAATCACCAGTAGTGGAATAAGTTTTTTAGTAGGGAGTATATATAATCTAAATCTATGGGGTTTCACACTTCCAATGCTTCCAGTAATAAAACACAAATAATAACAATGCCAATTTTATCCATTTCTAATCTTTAAAAAAATTGTAACATAAGTTTCGTATAAAAGAAGAACACTAGGGATAGATGGACAAAATTAAATGTTAACTCTTCAAAAAATTCCAATCACATGATTTTTCAAAAGTTGTTTCTAGTTTTATGAGACCTTACATCTACTCAGCCATGAAGTTTGAACTAATTATTTAAGAGAGTTCAATCTTCACTTGTTGAACCTAGCGACACACACATTAATCTAGAACTTTATAGTATATGTCATTATTTATAATTAAAATATAAATAAATAAGTATTGCTACCATAATATTATATCAATATTAAAACTTTATGGTATGTAACTTGAAGAGAAACTAGAGTTATCACTTAGAAGTGCACTATATGCAAGAATGTGTACTTGTTCTCACTCGTATTAATATAATGGAAACTCTCTAAGGTTTGGGTGACCTTATATTTTAGATAATATCCATATGAATGGATGGTTACCTTTGGTAAACTCACCTAATTCTCTCTACACTAATTTTGTGTTTCCTTGACTAAGAAAAGGGTAGGAGTAATGAACAAGATGAAATTGAACATAAAAAATGAAAATTTGGGGTGATTCACAAATATTAAGGTAAATTATTATTATAATTTACACACTTTAGATTATAATAACTTTCACACACTCACTTAATCTTCATACAATGACTCTTACATTAGTATTTCATACATAGGTATTGACAAACATTCACATTAGTAGAGAAGGAATGAGCATAAGTTGAATTCACTTTCAGATTAGGTAGAAATAAGACTTATACACTTTATATGACCTAAAATATTTATTATTTGATTTATAAGGTTAAAAATTAAAATATAAACATATTAAAAACAATCATTCACTAATTTACATCAATGGACATGAGACACACACTTCATGAACAACCTAAAATGGAGGGAAAATTAGCCTTTTGTTACTTCAAAGGTGATGAAGTAAAAATTTTGGTAGAGTTTATGTAATCCAAAATCATAATATTATTATCTTATCTCAAAAATGAATATACATATATAAAAATGAAATAGAGATTAAACACAACAACCCAAAACTAGGGATGAGTCATCACGGTAACTCAACTCAATTCCAACTCAACATTAAACTTACCAGAATTATAAATTTTTACATAGTAAATTATATTTTAAACATTATTTTCTTTAAATATGTCTTAGGAGAGATATAATATTGTTTAAATGTTTTGAAAAGTTAAATGCTCTCATGCATGCATTGATGGTCTTCAATTTTAAAGAGATCTTGATCATCTTTAGTTAACTACTTTTGATCTTCCATTAATAATATGATTAATATTATTCTTCCATATAGTTAGTGAATTAAGTTACCCTAAGTTAATATTTTATTTTTACTTCATCTATCTTAATTTCATTTTTGTGTTTGACTTCAACTATCTTCCTTGTGTCTTGCATGCATGTTTCTCTCTCTCAACCTCCTCAACTTGATCCAAGGTGGCATATTATGAGATATACTAAATTATTTTTTGTCTAAGTATCATCCTCCATTAAAATATATCTGATTTACTTTATCAAATATTTAACTAAACTCATCCATTCTTGCATATTTCATCTTCACCTTTTTAGGAATGATTGAAGGCTTCTTGAATAATCTTGATGTTTGACTTAACTTTCTATAAAATTATATCCAAGGGGAATATTAGAGAGAGATATATTTAATAATATTATATACTAATTAAAAAAATTATTTCATTTTTGAAACAAATGCTTAACCATTTATTGATATCTAGACAACTAAGAACACGTGTTTGACTAGGCAAGGTTGTTGAAAGCATAATACATTTATTGAACTTGTGAATTATATTATTACTCAAAGTTGATTTATAAGGAGAGATATGTTATTCTTATTTTGTTTAAAAATTATTCATTAAATATCCTTTTTGGTATTTTTTATGATGATGACAATCACAACTCTCCATATGGTTCTTCTTGGATATGCCTAACTTCTCCAACTTGACAAGCTTATTGAATACACCATGATAACCTATAACTTGATGAATTTGAATTATTTAAAAATATAATTAGTATAAATATTATTTTAAAATAATAACCATGGTTTCACATACTTTCAAACATATTTTTAGCTCCAAACTTCACATATAACTTCAAAAAATACTCTCTTGTGCTCTTTAGGCCTCAAGAAACCTTGATTTTAATTTTGGGTGTTTTAAATGAGTTATAGACATTATAAAATATTAATTATATGATAATTTTTTATATATAAATGTTTAATACATTTAAATTTTTTAAAATATTTAAAACGCTTCACCAAACTCTCAAACAAAAATTCATAAAAAAAGGTATCTACTTGTTGTCTGTAGGGTGATCTAAAGATGTTTTTATTTGATCTAAGCCTATTTTGAATTTTTTAAAATTATATAATCATGTTTTAAGACATATAAAATAATTATACATCTTATAAAATATTTTTTACCCTTTTAAATATCTGAAACACTCATTTCTAACTCCATTTATGAGAAAAATAGTGAAAACCCCTGATTTCCTTCATGAACAGACATATGTTTTTCCATTTTATCTCTCCTAAGGTAAATTAAAGATATTAAAAAATAATTTAAACATTAAATGATATAAAAATATACCTCCATGTAAAATTTTAATAGATTTAATTTGATAAAACTCAAAATATGCACTTTTTAGTGCTTCCTAGCTTGCAGAAACTCGTTTCTGAATGCTTGTAAGTCTATTTTTTGAAATTTTATTGAGATTTATGAGTCATAAATACTTAATTAATTTTTATTTATGAAATTTAATATACAATATAATAATTAAAACCATTTTATATCTTCAATCAATCATTTAAACCTCTCAAAAATGCCTTTTCTAACTATTTTTCTTGCATGCTTGAAACCCTATAACTTGTACCTTTACCTTTATCCATTATTTTTATTTAAATTTTGATTTATAAATGTTTTTTAATGTTATTTATACCCCATAATATCTCAAAAAACTTTTTATTTTCAATAATTAACTCAAAAATGTAATCACATCTCCTAAAACTAAGCAATTGGGGTTTTATAAAAGTTTTATAGCACCTTTTCTACTTAACAATCGTTCATAAATTTAATACCATATAACTTGAAAAAATTAATGGAGTATTGAGTAAATATTTTCCTTAATATTCCAATAATAACACTTTAATCAACTCTTCTTCTCCTTCATGGAGTGAACATCTCAAAATTGCCCTTACTAGCTTGTTAAAGGAATAAAAGAAACATTTGCCAAATTTTAGACTTGTGAGTTGTTCTTGATCATGGTTTTGGATTTAATAATGTTTTATTATTATTTTTAAATATTAATTCATCCTTAATCCATGAATTTATTCTTCATTTAAACCTACACATAAGCAACCTTGGCCAATGGTGGAAAAATTTGTCAACAAATAGATCTATTAAGTAGGCAGTTGTAAAGTAAAATCAATGAATGTAATTGAAATTTAAAATAAAAATATGAATAAGAAATATTTATATATTCCTAATATGATGCCATGTCTGAGTGTAATCTTCACTCATGAAAAAACATTATCTCTCATGCACACCATTACCACAACATCAAATGATCGTTGCACACACAAATAATAATTCATAAGTATATGTATCATTATTGAATCTATGGTCAATTAAAAATATATATAATCTCTATAATGGTCTTGGAGAAAAAAATGAAGTGCATAATAAATAATATCAATAGTTTGTTTCATGAAACACGTATTTATTTCATGAAACCAATATTAGTTGATATAAAATATTTGCACTCAAAAAATAGTACATGCAAATATTATACACATACCAACTAATTAACTAAATCACAATAAATATTAAATCCAATGTGGGTGTGAACATGACTAACACAAAACTAGTTTGGAAATAAACCAAACCATTATCCAATGTGAAAAAAACCACTATATAAAGATAAATTTGAATTTCATATTCTTGTAATAGTTCATGGCCAACCAAACTCTAATTCCTGATCCATCCTATCCAAGTGGAGTATGACCTTTTCCACAATACAAGGCTTCAAATGGTTCTATTATCTTTAGCAATGAGTGTTATGTATTATTAAATAAAGACCAAACTAATTAGAGATAATATTCCTACTTATATTATTGATCAATTACATACATCATGAGCATGTCTTCAAAAACTTGATTCAATATTTTAGTTCGGTCATCTACTTTTGCATGATAGGTTGAACTAAAATTCAGATTCATACCAAACACAATAGTCCAAGTCTTCTAAAAGCTTAAATTGAATAGATCATCCCTACAAAATATAATTACTTTAGGTATCCAATGAAGGCTAAAAAATTCACAAATTTCATGTCAAAATTAGGGGGATCATCATTTAAGTTGCTTACAATAAAATTTATAACTTTAATATCTTTTTCAATGATATCTAAAATTATATCATAACTACTTCAATATTTATAATGTATTGAGAAAAAATCAAATGAAATACCCATTTATTTTATAGGACTAAACGTGGATATGGAAAATCTCCTAGATTATAATGTTTAACTTTAACATACTAAAATTCTAAGCTTTTTTCAACAAGAAAACCATATCGTTTTTCAATTCAAGGTGTACGTAATGCTTTTTCAGCTCATGTGTCATATTTGTGAGACCTAGTTGAGCAAAATGAGGTGCATTATGTATTATTTCCAATAATTACACCTTTGAATTTCCATAACTTAGATCATAAATTATGTTTTTGATATCTTAGAAGTCCATCTAAGTCATTAAAATAATATAAAAAATATTTAGTTACCACTCTATTTATCTCTACCTAGATTTCTCTACAAATACAATCTTCTAGTTTCTATTTTAGAATAACATTTATGAAATTTGACTGCAAACTAAAAAGTGTAGCAATGTAAGTTCTAAAAAGGGAATAAAAAAACTTATTTTCCTAACCTCTAACATAATAAATGTTAGTATCAATTTTTTTGATAAATTCAATCCACCTTCACTATCTTGTGTTTAGTTATTCTTGAGTAAGCAAATGCACAAGGTTACAATT
This sequence comes from Torreya grandis, assembly GCA_037957365.1. NCBI lineage: Eukaryota > Viridiplantae > Streptophyta > Pinopsida > Cupressales > Taxaceae > Torreya > Torreya grandis. The sequence goes on along the minus strand of JARHVA010003309.1, from coordinate 1,090,481 downwards.
ATTAGGGTTTATTTTAAAGTTTTTTTTCTAATAAATAAATGTTTCCACTATTTAAGGTCATGCACTAAAATATCCAACTCAATATCATGGGTATAATAGTTCTTATGCACCTTTATCTTATGAGACACACAGGAAATAAAATTGCCCTTTATTTTCCCTTAGTATTATGCACAAAACAAGTATTCCCAAATTTATTCAATTTATACAACTAAATATTGAACCAAAAGTCTTAGAAATATGGAAAATGTGTAAAACTAGTTCTATTTTTTTAGAAATAAACCTTTAATTATGCCCACAAACATTTTAAGTAGGTCATAACTACTTAATTTCATTGTATATCAATTAATATTCCTAAATGCGTACAACATATTTTCAATAAATTTGATATTTTATAGAGTTTAAAAAAATCATTCATTCACATATGTCAAATTAATGTTAGAGGTACAATCATTGAAGGGGGGGTGAATCAATGGGCCTCAATAGTCCAACTTTAATTCTGATCTTTACAAACACTTAACTAGTTACCACAAACATTCATGAAGCATAAACACCATTAATAGAAATGATCAAGAGAGACAATGTAGGATCAATCACATAAGACATGACATATGTGGGAAACCCACTTGGAGGATAAAACCCTCTAGAGCCTAAAATTGGACTACTATCCTATAATAATAAGAACCAATTTAGACAATCTACAAATGATCAAGGAACTACGATTCCTTATTTTAGTGAGGCTAAAATCACACAAGGAGCTACCACACCTATCTAATTGAGCTGCAATAAAAACCATAATTTTACCAAGCTTCAAATTTAAAAGAGGTTACAACCACCTTAGATGTTGAGCTACCACAAAAACACCTATGAACACATCCACCTTTGAACTGATGTCTTCAAAACTTGATGATGGACCTCTGATTATCACTCTTCAAGTTTACTGATACTCAAAAAATAAGAGCACTATTATACCAATAAAATTATGACCAATAGGTCATAAAAATATTCCTCTAATTTATCTACTCATCAACTCATCCATAAGGAACTCTTTCCCTCCTTTGATCCCTAACTCACATATTCAATCCTCTCTCAAAACTCTCCCAAGTCTCTCACTTTAGCACACCTTTGAAAACTCTATCATAATAATAGTAATATGAATAAATGGCTATACACATATTCCACACTCTAATCTACCTCTCAAATCAACTGCCAAACTCATACAATCTTCAACTTGCCTTTACTCATAATATACTCTCTCAAACAACCTCTTGATCAACTTGCTCATTCTACCTCCACTAGGCTCATTAAGTCTATTGACCTTTATGTCCTCCTACACCAACTTAATTTGACAATCATGTCTCATCATCTTCACTCTCTACTAGTCCTCACTAATATGTACCTTCTCTTTCAAATGTTCTTACCTTCACTTGGTTCCACATTCACACTCCCTCATACAAGTCTTACAAGTTTATAAACCAACACGTTTGGTTTCACTATTTATAGATAAATCATGATCATCACCATCTTGGTTGGCCATTAGGCATGCCTTAACACTTAAGGAAACTATATCATCAAGACATATCTCAATACAATCTTCATAGGTTGGCCATAGTATTTATGGGTCATCCTTAAGTAGTTATACCTTTTAATAAGGCCCTTGTCGCTCTTATAGATCTCATGGAGAGTTATTCACCCATTTAGCACTTTATGGATCAAACCAAGAACACAATACCACTTTTAAATACATAAGTCCACTTATTATGTCCCTTTTGACATCCTCAAATGATCATAGTCATCTTTTCTCTCCTTTGCTTATGCTCAAATAACTCAAACACTGACCTAGTGCATAAGAACATTATGAATGAAAACATAGTCAACTTTTTAAGCATTTTTCATACTAAAGATAGATTTATTACACCTCTAAAAACCATAAGATAATCCTTATGGAGTCTATTACATTCCCCAATAGCCAATTGATCAAGAGATATCAAAACAATATCAAAACAAACTCAAACAACCTTCTTGGGTCACTTACAAGCCATGGAAAAACACAATCAATTTTAAAACTTAATATCTTTGACTGTACACACTTTTAGATCTTCAAATTAGGTTCATTAGATGTGCCATGGAGTCTTCTTCATCTTTAATTTTTATATCATGAGTAAATTATATCTAGATCAAAATATATGACTCAAAAAGTAGACACTTGTTTTTCCCTTGTTAAATTCAAATATTTAAATGTCAATGATCATAGTTAAACTTCAAACACTAAGCTCACATATCATGTCCTTATTTCTTAGATAAAATAAGCACCATCGATCCTTCTAAACTTAACACATAAGAACCAAGGATCAGACATTAAACCTTAGTCACTTTGACCTCATCTCATGTAACCTTTTAATGTTGACTCAATATGAGTTATTAATCTTTATGGATCAACTAGGTCTTTAACTAAAAATGCTCATTGTTAGATCAATCTATATGATCACACACTCACCATTGATATTTATCCTTTACCTTTTCTTAGTCATAAAAAACATGCAATTTTTATCATCTTGTTGTTTCTTGACATCTTGGAGAAATTACACTTCATCGATCTCCTTGAGACTTGTTCAAACTTTACCTCTTACATATTTGACTAAGTATGGGAACCTTGTTTATCTACCCGAGTAGTCATTTTTTAACCTTAATAACTTATATTATGTTTAGATTCATGATCTAAAATTTGGACCATGTGATCTCCTTACATAGGATAATCCATCCATATCAAATTATACTCCTAAAACCCACACACATTTAAGATATTCCATTATCAACATGCTCACTCAATTTTTTCTTTCATAGAGCCAACTATGCTTAGAACTTATTTAAGAGGACAACTTTACTCCTCCATAAATTTTTCCACACTTTGATTCATGATATAAAATTTATCACAAATAAACTATTCACAAAATTGAACAAACCCATATGATCACTTTATCCTAAAACATCTATACATACAAGATATTCCAGCATCAAAATGCCTACTTGGCTCTTTCTTATCTCATGAAAATTTGGCTATGGCAAAACATTGTCAAAATGCTTGGGATCCCAACTTTGCACTTTCATATATTTTAACATGCTTAGGTTCATGAACTAAGATTTAGCACATAATAACTAGGCACAATACTAAACAAACCCATGTGACCATTTATTTCTGACTCATCCACATGTGGAAATGGTGATGTCATCAAATTGCCTACTCAAATTTTTTTGCCATTAGACCCAAGTGCCCAGATGAAAAATATGGATAAATAGATGAATTCCACTCATGTAAACATGAACTAAAATATTAAAAAACATATTTTAATACCAATTATACATGATCAATACTCCATACTCATCCCTAAACATCTCTAACCATGCCAAAACTAAAAATTATCCAAACATACTTCAAACATATTAAGATAAGCACATGACACACTTTGTCATTATCACTTAGACTATCAAGGCATTTCAAGAAATCACCAAGACACCTCCATGACATCACCATGACATAATTAATAACTCTCCAATAATCTCCCCCTTTGTCATGGATGTCAGCAATCATCATATATAGAAATATATAGCTCACCTTCTCTCTCTTTAAGCACTCCCACAATAGGAACTTTCTCCCCCTTTGAAAGAATGACAAAATGGGCTCCAAATAATCTTTAGGACTTAAAAATACCATAAATAGGAAAGGATCATCTTATAAATATGATACAAACTCCCCCTTACCTTAATCCTACCTCTTCTTGACTTGTTATCTTCCTCTTACTCCATGCCAACACTATCTTCAACCAAGCATTGAAACCAATGAAGAAAGAACACACAAAAAAACTATAATTTTATGGAACTAGCCAAGAAAAATTGAATAGGGATCCCCCCAAAGATATTTGAGCCATTTCACCTTTTGAGCATCTTCAGATCCCCACACACTATGAAGAACCAACATATAGGCTTGTTAGTCTTTTTTATCAAGCTACCACAAGGACCACCAAAATAATTTCATACCAATCACCAAATATAAAACATTATCTAAACCAAATTTATAACTCACCTTGAAACATACATACCTTGATCTTTTGTAGAAACTAAGCAAAAAACACTCTTCTTCAAACTAAGCATGTCTAGCCTCCTTATATCCCTACCTAAAACTTGCAGATCCTAGAATTTTTATTAGACACAACTTCAAGACATAAAATTTCATATCTAGATAACTCTAATATTCCCCCTTAATCACACTAATTTTCATGACCAATCACATCCTCTAATACAAAATTCATTTACAAACCAACTATCTAGTTAAGCCTCCAACATGATAAAAACTTAAATATATTGAGAACCACAAACCTTCAATTCTATATGAAGATTTATTTGACACCCATTTTTCCCATTAAACATATTAATAATCCTCAAACCGTAACTCATAAGTCAAACTAGTTTTCTAGCATAGCCTAAAACCCTAGAATCTCAAAACACATAAAGTCAACCAACCTCCTTCTGGTCAACACACACCTATAAAACTTATTTCATAACTAGAGACACCCATCACACACCTCTAGACCAAGATTTAAACCTTAAACCTTTTGGATCTATGACATCCTATAACCCATTTTAGAATTTCTTGCCCTTAAGCCAAAAATTGAAAAAATCGAGAGCACTCAAAAAATCTTTAATTGGATTTAATATAACATTAGACCATAAAACACTTAGACAACATCAAAAATAATTACACAAACCTTTTTGAGCACCAAAAACTTATTTAAAATACATCAAACTCATTATACGATCTAAAAATACCCTTTTTGATCCTATATTTTAGCTCCATGAATCTCTGAAATAAGCTCATGATCTTGTTGCTCCTCATTAACCAAAGACCTCTAATTGGAATTATCATCTTGAGTACATAAAATTTCTTCTCCACACCTTATTTCTCATATTAAACTACTCATTCCTTTTATCTTAGGACTTGACCAATTACAAAGCTCCTCTAACTTCATGCTTGATCAATAGCATGACATCTTCAATAAGTCTTCAAATACTATCCAATCACAGTAAATACTCATATAAATATACCTCATATTTAAAAAAATGTGGACATTCATGACATATGCAACTATTCAACAAGCCTTTAATAGGCTTAACGAGATCTAGAACATAATTCAAGAGGAAAGACCTTCAACTTATATGTTCACCTAACATCTACCACAAACTAGTATGTAGATAGATATTTAAAACTCACCTTTATACTAGAGTAACCAAACCATGACCAATAAGCTAACTCTTTCTCAAGATAGGACCATTTATATTCTTCACAAGCTTATTTTCTCCACAAAAGATATAAAAATAATGCACAAACAAACTTTGTCTTCATACCTTCTCATCAAATAATATTTGACAGCCACCAAGCTTACTCTGATAGACAAGTGTCTCCTTGAAGCCTAGATAGAGACACCCCTTTCACATAAAAAGACTAAAAGTCCCAAAACTATGGAGATTCCCATATCTCTATAATATCATTATACTTATAGTCCTTCTTGACTTTAATTGAATCCATGATTTCATTCTTTTCTTTATATTTATCAATAAATGTTGTCTATAGAAACTCTTGAGTCTCCTTCATCTCCGATTCTTTTTCCACCTTGGAAAACAATCCATAAAGACTCTTGGACTCAATATATTTAGCCTCCTTAGTCTTTACTATTTGGGGTCTCCATACCAAATTTTGACTCTTCTTGTTTTCAATAGCCATCTTCCTACTTGATCCTTGAGCTTATCTTGATTTTTAACATAGCCTTCTAGAGAAATTTTCTTATCAACCTTATGACTAGAAGAATTCACAATGATTACCTTTAGTTTCCATACTGAGTTTGTTCTTTCTCAAACCTTATAAGATCTATATATCCTTTGACATACCTTGAAGACCTCTTAACACCATTTGGATAGAATTTAGTAATATATCCACTCTTATGATAACTAAAACAAATAACATCATTCATACCTTTTGATAGATTTGAACTATGATCAATATTTGGCTAAAAACTCCTTCTATCATAACCCCAAGAATGTCCATACTTGATTGACTTCATTCTAAATTACTTAGCTCTATGACCATACATATTACATGTATAATAATGACCATGAAATAAACTAGCATACCTTGAAGCATTTGGTTGTCTAACAAACCTTCTTGCATTGATCTTGACCTGATCTAACTTCTTTTGATCTTCTTTAAGATTTATTATCTGGATAACAAATTTCTCATTCTCATCTATCAATGAACCTATTTTGGTTTCCAATTGAATGATCTCATCCTCTTTATCTCTTACACTTAAAATTTCAGCCATTAACTGACCTCTAAGAACTTGGATAGTCTCCTTATCACTCTTAGCTTATTTAGCTATGTCATCCTTTATTTTACATGTTTTCTCTATCAAAATTCCATCAAGATAATTGAATTATGCTTTAATACCTTTGATAATATTTCTCATCTTATGATTCTTCTTCTTTTATTCCTTCAGTTCACAAAGTACACCCTTGAGCTCAACTTCTAGATCAACTTCTTCTTCATTGTCATGGAAAACTTCATCATAGATGATGTCCTTTTATTTTGAACACAAACTTGTCTTGGCATCTACTAGTTGAACCTTTAGATCATTCATAATATTCTCATCTTCTTTGGCATCTTTCTTCAAAGTACATATATGTTCTTCAAGTGCCTTGATCACAGCCTTCCACTGTTAATTTTCTTTCTTCAACTATTTAACCATTTTTGTACCAACTTAGGATCACCTTCAAGATATTAGGCTTCTTCTAAAGGACTTGATCTAATACCAATTTTTAGAGTTACAATCAGTGAGGATAGGGGTGTGAATCAATGAGCTTAATTAATCCAAGTTCAATTTTGATCTTTACAAGCACTTAACCAGTTACCACAAACATTCATGAAGAATACACATCATTCATAGTAATGAGTAAGAGAGACAATGCAAGATATTAGGGAATAAAACCCACTAGAACCTATAATTCATATAATAACAAGAACCAATTTAGAACATATACAAATGATCAAAGAACTACAATTCTTGATTTTAGTGAGATTCTAATCCCATAAGGAACTACCACACCTATCTAGTTGAGCTGTAATAACAACCAAACTTTTATAAAGTTTCACCTTATAAGGAGGCTACAACCACCTTAGATCCTAAGCTACCATAGAAACACCTATGAACACATATAAATTTGAATTTATTTCTTCAACACCTAATGATGGACCTCTAATTATCACTCTTCACCTTCACTCATAATCAAACATAAAGATAACTATTATGCCAACATAATTATGACCAATAGGTCATATATATAGTCCTCAAACTGATCTTCTCATCAACTCATCCATAGGGCACTCTACCCCTCCTTCTCTCCCTAATTCACATACACAAGACTCTCTCAAAACTCTCTCAAGTATCTTACTTTAGCACACCTAAAATAACTATGTCATAATAACAAAAACATGAATAGGTGGTCATATACATAGCCCACACTCTGATCAACCTCTCAAATCAACCACTAAGTTCATACAATTTTCACCTTACCTTCACTCATAATATACTCTCTCAAATAGCATCTTGAGCAACTTTCTCGTTCTTCCTCCTCTAGGCTCATTAGGTCCATAGACCTATATGTCCTCCTACACTAACTTAATTAGATAAGCATGTCTAATCCTCTTCACTCTCTATTGGTCCTCACTAACTTTCACCCTCTTTCAAAGGTTCTTACCTTCACTTGGTTCTATATTCGCACTCCCTCATACAAGTCTTACAAGTCTATAAACTAGCACATTTGGTTTCACTTTTTATAGATCAATCATGATCTTCACCATCTTAATCAGCCATTGGGCATGACTTAACACTTAAGGTAACTATCTCATTGAGATATATCTCAATACAATCTTCATAGGTTAGAAATAGAATCTGTGGGCCGCCCTTAAGTAGATACACCTTTTAATAAGGCCCTTGTAGCTCTTATAGGTCTCATGGAGAGATATTCACACATTTATCAATTTATTGATAAAAAAAGAACACATGACCACTTTAAAATACATGGGTCCACTCCTTATTTCCCCTATAACATCCTCAAATGATCACAATCATCTTTGCTCACCTCTACATATGATCAAAAAACTCAAACACTGACCTAATACATAGGAACATTATGAATGAAAACATAATCAACTTATCAAGCATTTTTCAAACTCAAGATAGATTGATCACACCTCCAAAAACCACACAGAGCATCCTTATGGAGTCTACAACACTTCCCAATAGCAAATTCATCAAGATATGTTGAAACAAGATCAAAACAAGATCAAAAAATCTTATTGGGTCACTTACGGTCCATACAAAAACATAGTCAATTTTAAACCCTAATATCTTTGACTATACCCATTTCCATATCTTCAGATTAGGTTCATTAGATGATCTATGGAGTCTTATTCATCTTTTATTTTTACAACATGAGAAAATTCTATCTAGATCAAAAGATATGACTCAAAAACCAAACATTGGTTTTTCCTTTATTAAATTCAATGATTTAAATGTCAATTGTCACAGTTAAACTTTGAACACTAATCATGCATCTTGTGTCCTCATTGCTCAGATTAAATATGCACTATAAATCTCTTCCAAACTTTAACACATAGGCACCAATTCTCACACATTAAACCTTAGTCATTTTGAACTCATCTCATGTACCCTTGTAATGTTGACTCAATACACACCATCGATCTCTATGGATCAACTATGTATTTAACTAGCAATGCTCACCATTAGATCAATTTGTATGATCACACACTCACCTTTGATATTTATCCTTTACTTTTACTCAATCATTAAATAATGTGCACTTATTTCAATCTTTTTTCTTCCTGACATCTTAGAACAAATGTACTCCATCGATCTCCTTGATACTTGCTCGAACTTTACCTCTTCAATATTTGACTAAGTATGGGACCCTTGCTTATCTGACTTAGTAGCCATTTTTAAACCTTAATAACTTCTACACTTAGATGCATGATCTAAAATTTAGACCATATGATCTCCTTACATAAGAGAATCCATCCATATAAAAATTTACTCCTAAAACCGACACACATATGAGATATGCATTATCAACATGCTCACTCAAAATTTTCTTTCACAGAGCTAACTATGCTTGGAACTTGTCTGGGAGGCCAACTTTGCTCCTACATAACTTTTGCAGTGCTTCAGTGCATGATAAAAAATTTAGCACAAATCAATTATGTATAAAACTAAAAAACCCATATGATCACCGTCCCCTAAAATATCCACATGTGTGAGATATGCCACCATAAAATGCATACTTAGCTCCTTCTTGCCTCATGCAAATTTGGCTAAGTATGGAAAAACACTATCAAAATGCTGGGATCCCAACTTTGCACTGCATATCTTTTGATGTGTCTAGGCACATGATCTAAGATTTAGAGAATAAAAAATAGCCACAATACTAAACAAACCCATGTGACCATTTCCTCTTGACTCATCTGTACATCAAAATGGTGACATCATCAAATTTTCTACTCAAAATTTTGCCAATGGACCCAAAGTGTCTAGATGAAAATTATAGACAACAAGATGAGTTTTAATTATGCACACAAGTAATAAGAGATTAAAAACAATCTTATAGGACCCCTTTCACATATAAATACTCCATAATCACCCCTAAACATCTCTACCCATGAAAAAAGTAAAGACTAACCAATCATACTTCAAGCATACTAGGACAAGCACATTACATACTTTGTCATTATCACTTAGACTATCAAGGCACTTCAACCGCTCACCAAGAAACCTCCATGACATCACCATGAAATCATTAAAAAATCTCCAAAAACTACCATAATACCCTTAGTTACTATTGTTTACTTCCATACATGGGTTAGTTCAATGTCCCGCATTGATGAAGAGAAACTATTACATTCCATGCTAACCCAACTCTCACACTTGTAATGAACAATGAGTGCATCCAATATTTTCTAAATTCTCAAGTACATCAACTCTTTATATAAGGTTTAATGTCATTCACTTATTTTATCTTATTATCTATAACTTCTTGGATTCTTCCTAACTACCTTAATAACCTTTTTTCTCCTCACACTATCTCCATACTTCTCATTCCAATCATTCTCAATCTATCTACAAGTTATCTCATACACTAACTGATCTATGGTATAAGATTCAAGTTTAAATACTTCAATATCTCTATCTACTCATATTTATTAAATTCACCTTCCTTTATTAGTTTTTTTTTTTTCATATTTAACTTGGTCCACTCATATCCTAACCTCATTATTTCCTTTCAATCCCTTAAGCAACTCTGCTCATTTGCATATCTTTCTTATAGCCTTTTTTAGGCTTTTCTCTTTTATACAGACAAGTAAAGATCAATATTTTAAATCAAAAGGAATTATTTGAAACCTTATATCACATTTTTTCTTCCCATAAAGTTTCATTCTCCAAATCCTCTCCTATATGTCTCTTCCAATACTTACATAGACCTAACTAGGTCTTTTTATTGCTTTGTAACACACAATTATCTATAATTCATAAGGAAGGGTCCATGCCAAAATAAAAACATGAAAATACTTTCTTATAACTCAAAACCTATTAAAAAACCAAGTTTCATAAAATTTTAGTAGTTTAATCAATAGATATTTTAATTTTTGTGTTATTAGCCCTAAACTAAGGTTTCTTCTACCTGCTTAGACCCGAGAGGCTTCAACTTGGGTTTAATTGAATATTTATAGTTTTCATACCTTCCAAAGATCATATTGAGGTGGATATCTATTAAATTCAACTATAAAATTCTTAATCTTCACATAGAAAACCTCTAATTAGTTTAAATCTATAATTCTACAAAGTTCTTTTAACACAGACTACTTGTGTAAGCTCAATAAGGGTTTTGAATACAACTAAACTTACTTGTTGCATTTAAATACTATTTAAATGTTCTCATCCATCAATTTAACCTTATAATATATCTTACTACCATATAAAACTCTATTTCATTCATTCTACAAACATTCAATAAGGTTCTATTGATTGTCTTGCTTATAATAGAGTTGTCATAGAATAAGAGTGCTTCAAACAGTTTCACTTAGGTTTGTTAACCTATCTAAACTTTTTAAGGCCTCTAAAGGGTCTATATAACTATAAATTAATTATTTAAAAGTGTTGGACTTAATCTACCTTGACTATGTCAAAAACATAGGGTATACAGACTGCAAATTCTCAACTAGCACTCAGGGTAACACTTGATATCAAAATACATGAATATGGATTAAAAAAAATTAAAATACCTCTATTGCCTTGATTTATATAACCAAAAAAACTCACATTTGTCAAATCTTTCACTCTTGACTATTACTACACCTTCTCAATGCATACCTATAACTCTCTTGGACCTACCTCTGCAATAGTCTCAAGAGATTTACAAACCACTATTATTACAAGTAACACTTAGCATATGATATAAAGTTATTGTTAAAACACAAACTACTCATTCTTTATTGATGCTTAGAATATATTTACAATATACATTGACTTCATGTTTTTGTCCTTCAAGGACCAATTGGAAACTTCTTCTTTGGCTTCATGTTTCTTATCCTTGTTTGATTCTCCTCCTTCATAACTTTATAACCTACTTCTCCCTAAGATACTAACATATATCTCAATCCAAACCTTATTCGTATGTTGGAAACTACCTTTCATACATAACTAACTCTTGGTAGCCACCTTAGTATGATCATTACATTCAAATGCTTGGTTTTTGGACATTGTCCTCATAACATGTACATGAAACACCTTCTTAAAATCATTACATGACATTATCATATCATTTAACAACTTGACATTCTTGACATTTCCTCAAATATTCAAATTAGTGTTTTGGTGGAAGTTCCCACAGCTAAGAACATCTAACAAAGACAACTAATGACTCTTCTAAAGAATCAAATGCCTTCAAAAACATCTTATAAAACTTAAGACACTCACACATAACCAACTTTACATAATTTTATTGATTCCCTTGCATCATACTCTCAAGGAAGAAATAATTAACTATTGTAATTTTTCGTCCATGTCTTCCAATTCATGTTCCTTAGATCATCCACTATTTCTCCTACTCCTTCATTCTCTAGTTGATCTTATTTATTCTCACGCTTGCCTCTATCATAAAATCTCTTTCTTATCTTATGACTTTGATTGATACAACAACTTGCAGTTGTTATTCACTCACTCTTTCTTCTTTACCTCTATCATATGGGTTGTGTATGACACCAAATATTTCTACTACACATTCATTCTTACTTTCCTTTAATATCATCACCATGCCTTCAATAATAACTAAAATAATTTTATGCCTAGTTGTTTCAACTTACTTCTCTGATACCATCAATGGTTCCTCTTCGTGCTCTTTGTCCTCCATTAAAATCTTCTTAAATACTGTAACTATCTTCTCTTCCTTTTCAATCACTTCACCATTTAATTCTCTCTCTAACGATACCAATTTTACTTCTAATTTTCCATCACTCTCATGAAAACATGTAATTAGTTGTCATGCCTTTCTCATTAGTTTTACTTCACTTTCCAAACCTTCCATGAGGTCTATAAACTAATCTACTTCATTTTTGCCTTTCCCATCATATAATTACCTATCACTAGATTCATTTTCTTCACATTCTCCTCAAGGTACTATTTGTATTTATAACTATGTTGCTCGCTCATTCTATACTTCTTTATCTCACCTTTGAATTGCTTTTAAATTAATCTCTTCTATTCTCTTTATTTAGTTGTGTCCTTCTTCTATTAATCTATAGTTTGATTGTCCACTTTATTGGGTTATTTATCATGAACCATCCACAACATTATCTCTCACCTTTTCTCATCTTCTCTATCATGATCAACAAATCATCCAACTCCTACTTTACTTCTATCATCTCTTTCTCCATCTCTCTCTTCTTGGTGTCATTCTACACCATCTTCTCTTTATGGTAGATTACATCAATCATGACCTATTTTTTCTTTCCTTTTTCTATCTTAATATTATCTAAGTTGTATCTCAATGTCTTGGTCTCACCTAGACCTATTATCTTTGACAAGCATTCTCTTACTTTTCACTCATGACCTCTCACTTGGGTCTCTCTCTGTCTTTATGACCTCATCTAAGTCTATCAATCTCTTTTCCTTTCCTAGGAATCTCTTCTCTCTTTTAAATCTCACTTTTAAGATCTCTCCCCTTGAGATTTCCAATATATATCATCTTAATAAGCCTCACTGGCTTTAGGGCTACTTACCACACTCACATTTTCCACTCACAACTCAACACTATTACATAACCACATCAATAACTCAAAATGAAAACTAAAACAAAATATGTACATTTTGATATATTTTTATCCTTCACTAACTCCCAATGAAATTTTTATCTCTAATACCAAATGATGCATATAAACTATTATAATCTTTGCTAACCCAACTCTAACACCTGTAATGAATAATGAGTGCATCCAATATTTTCTAACTTCTCTAGTACATCAACTCTCTCTATAAGGTTTAATTTAATTCTCCTTTTTGATCTTGTTAATTATGATTTTTTTTTTTTTTACTAACTACCTTAAGAACATCTATTCTCCTCACACTATCTCCATACTCCTCATTATAATCATTCTCAATCTCTCTAGAAGCTATCTCATACACTAACCTATCTATGCTATAGGCTTTAAGCCCAAATACTTCAATATCTTTGTTTTCTCATATTGAGTGCATTCACATTCCTTCAATAGATTTTTTTGGTCATAAATGAATTTATCCACTCATTTATTAACCTTATTCTTTCCTTTCAATTCCTTAAGCAACTCTTCTCATTTGCATATATTTATTGTAGCATTTTTTTAGGCTTTTATCTTCTGTATGGATAGGTATGGATCAGTATTGGAAAACAAATGGCATTATATGACACTTTATATCACCTTTTTTCTTCCCATAAAATTTTATTCTCTAACTCCTCTCCTAGATGTCTCTTCCAACACTTACACATACCTAATTAGGTATTTTTAGCTCTCTATAACACACAATCATGTCTAATTCATACGTACAGGTCTGTACCAATATAAGACCTTGAAAATACTTTCTTAAAAATAAAAACCTATTTAAATACCAAGTTTCATAAATTTTTACTAGTTTAAGTAATATATATTCCATTTTTTGTGTTATTAGCCCTAAACTAGGGGTTCCTCTACTTGCTTAGACCTAAGAGGCTTCAACTTGGGTTTAATTAAATATTTATAACTTTAAAACATTATAAAAACCATGTTAAGGTTGGTATCAACTAAATTTAACTCTAAAATGATTAATATTCACCTAAAACCCCTCTAATCAGTTTAAATCCATAATTTTACAAGGACATTTTAACATAGACTACATGTGTAAGCTCAATAGGGGTTTTGAATACAACTAAACTTACCTGATGCCTTCAAAGAATATTTCAAGGCTATAATCCATCAATTTTAGCTTATAATCTATCTTACTAACATATAAAACTCCATTTCATTCATTCTTCAACCATTTAACAAGGTTTTATTGGTTGTCTTGCTTAGAACAAAGCTCTCATAGACCAAGAGAGTTCTTCAAATGGTTTAACTTGGGTTTGTCAACTTCTATAAACTTTTTAAGACCTTAAAATGGTCTATCTCATTGTAACATACTTATTTACAAGTATTGGACACTTAATTGAAGAGTTAAATCTTAAAAAACATCATTAATCTACCTTGACTCTATCAAATACATAGGGTATACAGACTACAGATTTTCAACTAGCACTAAAGGAAACACTTGATATCATAACACTTGAATATGGATTTAAAAAACTCAAAATACCTCTATTACTTTACTTGATCTAACCAACATGGCTCACACTTATCAAATATTCCACTCTTGACTATCACTATACCTTCTCAATGCATACATGTAACTCTCTTGGACCTACCTCTACAACACTATTAATATCTTTACAAACCACTATTACTAATATAAGGAACACATAGTATATTATATAAAATTATTGTACAAACATAAACTACTCATTCTTTATTAATGCTTATAAAGTATTTACAATATACAATGACTTCATGTTGTTGTCTTTCAAGGACCAATTTGAAACTTATTCTTTGGCTTCATGTTTCCTATCCTTTCTTGATTCCCCTCATTTATATATTTTTAACCTACTTCTCCCTATGATACTAACATCTATCTCAATCCAAAACTCATTTATATATGGAAAACTACCTCTCTTGCATAACTAACTCTTGGTAACCACCTTAATATGGCCATTACATTCAAATTCTTAGTTTTTGGATAATATCATCATACCATGTATGTGAAAAACCTTATTAAACTCATTAAATGACCTTATAATAACATTTGACAACTTGAAATTCTTGATATTTTCCTAAAATAACTCCTAGCATAATAACTCAAATTCAAATATTCAAATTGGTATTTTGGTAGGAAAAGCTCCCAATGCCTAGAACATCCAATAAAGACACCTAATGACTCTTCTAAGGACTCAAATACCTTTAAAAACATGTTATAAATAATAATAGACTCGCATATGATCAAATTTACATAATTTGCTTAATGTCCTTACATCACACACCAACCACATTAGACATTGATTTAGATGCCAAAATAATTTACAATGAACCTCATGGTTTTGTATCATGATCTCTATAACATTTTGATCTCACGATGGTTCAGGATTTAAAAAACCCACCATAAAATTATATCCATCTAGGGCATCTAACCATTCAACCATTTCCTCTTTTCAAAATTTAAGGAGGGTGCCTAGGATTTTAATATAGCTTGAATAGGTCTTTATGTTACCAAATTTAGGGTAAAGACAATACAAAATGTCACTTATTATTCTCAAACATAAAAAAAAATTATCCATGCTTTAAAAAAATTATTTTCAACATGATTTTGAGTGACTTAACTCAACATGTTTTTGCTTTCTTGTGAGTATTCCTTCACTTACTAGTGCTAACCAACCTTATAGTACTAACCGGGTTCTTAATTTTTCAACAAGTATGACATTTCAAGTCATTCATATAAGTCCAACATGGAAGACACAACAATATCTTACCAAGTAAACCTCTCCACTTGTAAATTGTAGGTCATCTATTCATGCTTAAAAATCACATATTAGATTATGTAACTTACTCAAAATAACAGAAATAACTTTCAATATCCTTTATTTTTAAGCTTTCCCATATGGATTTTCAGTGCAATCAAACTAAATGTTCCATAAAAATATTTATCATGGATTGTTGCATCATATCTAAAATTATTTGTAGTTCTTTATAAAAGTAGACTTTTAGTTAGATATTTCAAATTTACCAAGATAATTAATTCCCACATTCCTCACATTAGTAAATAAAATGGTACATTAATAATTACTTTGAGGCTAATTTACCCCAAAGTTTTATCGATGAAAAATATAGTGTTATTCCATTTCACTACACAAATATAAGTTGAAGTTTAGGATTGGGGGACTTCTAATTCCAACAAGGTACTTATACAAGAAAATTAAAATTTATTCTTAGTTGAAGAACCTATGTAATTATACCCTTATATAAATGAAACATATTTCCTTAACCTAAAGAAAATATTAGATAATAGAAAGGAGCTTAATGATTCAAAGTTGCCAAATGATAATGATATGGATAAGAATTATTAATTTTATGATATATCAGGTGGCTCTATGTGATAACATAGTGGCAAAAAATGTAGCAAGAAAAAATGTAGCATTAAAAAAGTAGTATGAAAAAATATAATGAGAAAAAATATAGTCAGAAAAAATGTAGCGGTATTGGTAATGTCATGAAAATATAATGAGGAGCATTATTTGGACATTTTATTGATTATCACATTGTTTATTTTTTGTCTAGTTCATTTTGATGATAGTAGTTAACATTTCATGGTGTAAAAGTAATGCACCAAATTTACAAAAAAAATAATAGAGGAAAATATGATTTCATGAGTTTTGACCTTTGATTGAAAGTTGTGTCACATTTTATGTGAGCACATCCTTTGCTATGTTTTTTTCCTATAATGTTTTATCCTTGCTACATTTTATCCTCGTTATGTTTTTTATGCTACATTTTTAACTGCTACATTTTTATACACTACATTTTTTATGGATACTATTGGGTGAATATTTTGTCAACTAACTAAAGACGAAATGGGTATATCAACCACAACATAGAGAGATTTACACCATGACAAGTATGGGTTTACCAGATCTAGATGAAGTAAATCTCTCCTCTCATCAAGGGGAGGTTCCCTATAAATATTTATGCATTGTATGTATATAATTAAGCAGAAAATAACACATAGGGTGGTATAACATCTACCTCTCTTTTTTAGAGGTAATGTACAAAGAACAAAAGCAAGATATCCTGATCCTTAGCTAACGACACTCCTCTTCTTTCAGGAATGGTATTAGATGGGAAGTAAAAGATCACATGATGTGAAAAAGTTCACAAGAACAATTACATAAGCACAAAGTCTTCCGTAGTGTCTTTCAATGATCTAGGACAAGCGTAACCGTAGAGTGGAATGAAGCACAAAGTCTTCGTCTAAAACTACAAAAGATGATTGAATCTCAAAGGTAAAAGAAGCTCAAAGTCTATCCTCTACTTTTAGAAATGCTCTTAGATAATATAAACACACCCACTTTGCTTATTAAATTAGATAAACAAGAGATTATCAGGAAAGAGAACATAAGAAACTATTTCCTAGACAACACAGATAACTTCAACACAAAGTCTGAAATAAACCTGCTTCTCATTCATTCAACAAAATATGATTTACAAGTTTGAGCACAAAGTCTAAAAAGTTGCTTCAATTTTGGCAGAGTGTTTTCTCTTTATATTTCCAAGCCCCTTTAAAAATGAGGTCTCCACTATATATAGGGAGAAAATCCTCAAAAACTAGAAAATAATAAAATATAAAAATATCTCAGTCAAAGATGACTCATCTTTGACTTTGAGATATTTTTCCAAAATATTTACATGTAATTACATTTTACAAAATTGCATGCACTTTTCACAAAATAGAAGTGCATAAAGAAAGAAGAAGAAAGAAGGGGAGAAATTCAGTTCTTGCTGCCAGATTTCTTCATATGGGCATCGTACATAGTGATGGATGCCTAAATTCCTATGTTGTCTAGTGCAACTATGTTCTTGGAGACAATCCTAGCTCTGATCAATGCATCCTTCAATGTTGTGATGGCCTTAGCGTGACCAGTTAACATGGATTTTAGATTTTTCAAAGTTAACTGAGCGTCTAGAATACTGTCCATAGAAGGCATTGAGAAGGATTTTTCTTCAAAATCTCTCTAAATCATCTCTTTGAAACTCTGAATCATTTCTTCTACCAGAAGGAATTGATTGTCCTTAGAGGTTAGGTTGCATGGTAGCTCTTCTAGTTTATTCAGTAGGCTTAGGTCACTCTTCTCACTAGCCTCCTTGAAAGCTTTGAGATCATCAATTAGATCTTTGAGTACCTAGATCCTGAAGATCAGTGACTCCTTGATTTCAACATAGGAGTCCTTGCTGGAGATGACACCGATAGATATCATGGTGCTTTTCTTCATATCCTTCATCTCCTTCCATTTTCTAAGATCCTTTTCTAAATTATCAATCTCTTGAGAGATAAGAGAGACAAAGTCATCTAACTCTGCTTTTACCTTCCTCATCTTACCCATCCTTTCTGCAACCTCTAATAACAAAGAAACTCCCTGAGTATGCATTCTTTCAATATAAACCTCCAAGATGTTTCCCTTCAAGTAAGTCTTTTTTGCTTTTTGAATGACTGGGTCATCCATGAAAAAGTCATCTAGAGTTGCTGCTTAAGGGGGAAGAGTAAACCTTCTTATTACTACTGTTAGCTACTTTGTCTTGGCCTTGTAATAATCTTTCATCTCCTTCTCTCGGTCAAATTTTTGGACCATGATGTCCATAGTAGACTGAAGGTCGATTTTCGCACCTTCGTGAGTAACTTTGCCAAGTTCAACACAAGAGATGGAATAGCTGCTCATTTTGAAACCCTCAAGGGTTGCGTCCTGTGGAGGCTTGGCAATTTCTAGAATTTTTTTTCCTTTTTCCTCAACCAATTTGGAGAGGATCTTTGGCCTCTTCAAAGCCTTAGCTTTCACTGGCACTATTTTGCCAAATTCAAAGTCATCTGGAGAAATGTCCAACTTCTTTCTTTTGGGGGTGAATGCTGACATCTAAGGTGGGAGAGAAGTACCTATTGCGGCAATAGTTGTCTCAGCTGGTGTTACTATGGTAGCTTCTACACTGCTAGTGGTGATAGTAGTTGTAGTTAGAGTAACTGATGAAACTATACCAAGCACTGATTCTGGCTCTTGTGTAGGGCTTAATGCCAAGTTAAAGGAAGGAGATGATAAACTTGGGATGGAACCACAAGAGTGAGGAGAACCTCCAGAAGCACCCTGAAGATCACCGAATATGACTCTAGAAGGAGAGGTAGTTCTAAAAGAGGGAACACTAATTGTAGAGATAGGAGAAGAGGGTACCATAGGAGACTGGGGGAAGAAGGAGAGATGCTCTTGAGTGGCTATGCTTCTTCTTATGAGAGCAGAGGCCCAGTCTTTTGTTGCCCTGATGGTTGATCATCAGTCTCCATTGGCTAGGTTGCCTGTGTCTGAGGACTCTGCTCTTTGGTTCCTTTTGCTACCGCTTTAGGCTCTTCTGTAGTCTTTGGTTTCTTAGACACAAAGATGATTCTAGGCTTGTGAGGCCTAGAAGGGGAAGGTACATCACCTTTGTTTTTGGTTTTGTTCTCTACCTTTTTCTTCATCTCTATTTGATATTCAGCCTCTGATCCCATGATGAATTCTCTCAGGATGATCCCTTTGGCTGCTAACCAATCATTGGTGTTAGCCAATATTGGTTTGAATCTTTTTCTCAAAAAAGTTAGCTCTTTCTGAGACCACTATGTTAGAGGAAGAGGGGAACTAGCAACCTTTTTGGCTAGGTATTTGTTTTTGACAATGTTCCCATCATTGGCTAGACTGGAGGGGATCTTTGCAAGTCCCAGATATTCAATCTGGTCTAGGGTCAGCCTATAATAATCCATTTTCTTGATTTTTTCAGTTATTCTCATGTCTATCCAGATGTCTTCAATCATGGGCTCATGGAACTGAGTCTTCCTCCTAATTTTGTCCTTGACTCCCCTGTAGTCAAATTTTTCTCTTCTCTTGAATGGTTTTAGAGTGACCATCTGCATTTTAGTTTCCATGACCTTGGCTTTGGCTACTGTTGCAATGGAATACCTGCCAATCTCAATTAGAAACCTAAAGCCTAGTTTCTTCAGCTCCATTTGTCTGGTATACATGACAATCGATTGTCGGCAAAGTTCCATCAATACCAACTTATCTAAAGGGAACCTAGGGAGCATATAGGGGTAGCCTTGGTAAAAAATAACCCAAAGATAGCAGAAGGTGGGGAATTGCAGGAACATGCACCCATAATCATTGACCACTATCTAAGCCTCATCTGATACTCTCTTCTACTCAAGCTGAGGGTTGAAGAGACATACAAATGTGGTGAAGAAGGTGTCATTTACCCTTTTGAAGTGGTGGGTTGATCCTTGTAGAGTTAGATGAGGGTAATATGAATACACTGGAGTTATCTTTCTATCCCCCTCTATGGTTAAGCTTAGAAAAGTTTGCATTACAACAGCTATGTATACAAGGTATGAAGTCATATAGAACTTGTAAGAAGTTTGTTACCTTAGTTAGCTACTCATGGAGGGTGTTGCTGATCTACTCCCCCCCAAAGATAACCTGCTTGCCCTAGAGGATGATCTTGATGAATGGATACATCCATTCATGAAACAATGAAGAAGATGGGAGGCCTCGTAGTCTACTAAGAAGGGTGATCAAGTCACCAACTTCCTTGATGAAGTCACTCCTCAGGAATTTTTGTGGCCATCTTGATAAGTTGGTCCTAGGGGTTTTCAACCACTTGTAGGTCATGACTTTCTTTGCTCTCTCAGGGTCTTTATCGTATTCCTTTTGGGCATTCGTGAAGTCAATCTTGGTTACTTCAGTGGCTGGAGGGCACATGAAAATTTTATCGATGAATTTAAGATCCAATCAAATCACCACATTACCACTGGCATCTGAGACCGACCTGGTCTCTTTGTTGTAGAAGCAGGCACATTAGAGAATGAACTCAATATAATGTGCTGCCATTAGAAAAGCTGCCACCAGATGGATATTGCTCTCGATGATCCTTTTTATTTTGGTGCTTAGATTCGTTGCCTTTGTTTGGGCTATGAATTCGGCCATGTCCACGTGGCCAATCTTGGTGTCCCAGATGTCGTCGACATTTGAGGAGACCGACGTGAGCAAGAAGACGCCTTGATATTTATACTTCATGGTCTTTGCTTTTTTTGGAGACGCTTCAGTCATGGGAACTGGTTTTGGTTGGACAGGTGTTGATGAGCAAGAGTTCTCTGAAGGTGCTACAGACATGATTATGAGATTTAGAGGAAAGTGGGTGAATGGGGAAAATGCAATTTAAGTGATCATGGTCAATGAAGGTCACTTAAAAAGGCTAGGTTGGAAAAAGGACCAAAAAATGAGGAAGAAAGGGAAAGAAAAAGTCAACATGGAAAATCCTCTGAAGTTAGGAAAATCTGAGGGAGGGATGCACGAGCAATAAAATTTGCTACCCCTGCATGCTGGAATAAAAGAGATGCAAAGGCAGTGAAATTCACTACCCTCATAGGGATGACCTACACGGGTGGCAAATTTTGCCGCCTTTGCAAGTTTAGAGAAGAAAGAGGTAAGGGCAGCAAAATTTGCCACCCCTGTAGTGAACACCTGTACGAGCGACAAATTTTGCCACCTTTATGAGACAAAAAGAAAGAAGGTAGGGGTGGTGAAATTTGCCACCCCTGCAGGGATGGAAAAGCAAGGGAAAGGGCAGTGGATTTCACCATCCTTGTATGTCGGGCAAAGATCATGGGTGAGCGGTGAAATTTGCCACTCGTGCACGAAAAGAGAGTGTGGGTGGAAAAATTCATTGCCTTTGAAGGTGAATGGGGGGAGGGAATGACACACGGGTGGTGAACTTCACTGCACTCGGGGCTAGATGCGGGTTTGGGGAAGGAAAACTGTGGGGGATGGGCGGCAAATTTGCCATCTGCATGGGTTTGGTCAAAGTCACAGGAAATGGAGAGGGATGACATTTTTAGCCATCCCAATAGGATGAAAGGGTTCACTAAAACAATAAACAAACTAAAAAATAAAAACAAATGCAAAAATGAGACTAACCTGGAAAACTGCACGCACCACAATCTCAAATCCACAAAATTGCTCTTCAAGTTGCTCGCTAGATCATCCAAATGCGAAGGGCAGGAGGAGAGGAGGAAGTAATGAGAATAAATGGGGTTTAAATTAGTTTATATGGGGTGAAAATAAACCCCAACAACCTACCACACATGGCAATAAATGCTGGGCATGGAAATCGAGGCATGCTCGGGTGGCAAAATTTGCCGCCCTTGCATGCCTTAGTGGGTCCGAATGCAGGGGTGGTAAATTTTGCCACCCTTACAGGTAAAGATACAAGGGCAGCAAAATTTTCCACTCTTATAGGTAAAGATTCAAGGGTGGAAAAATTTGCTGCTCTTGCAAGAAAAATGCAGGGGTGGCAAATTTTGCCGCCCTTGCTTTCTAAGGGTCGAAATGCACTAGCGGCAAATTTTGCTGCCCATGCGCAAAATAAGAAAAGACCAACTCTAGAAGAGGCAGTCTGGGAGAGGGGTTCCTTAGTCATAATGAGATTGTGGTCACTTTCATGTTCCTAGGCTAAGATGAGAACGAATTCAAAACTCATCTCAAAAGTGAACTTAGAGAGATAAAAGATGAACCAGACAAGTTTCATAGGGGGTTGTTCCCAAAAAATGGTCTAATCCAATTTTGGAAACAACAGATACCATAACAGTTAGCCTTACCTTATCAAGAAAAGTCATAATAGGTGGAAAATATCCAAAATTTCTTTCATATCTAGTATTTCATGCCTCTACTTAGACATTCATTGTCTCAAAATTTAGAACAATCTTAATATGAAATCCCAAATCTTAAATTAGTTGTCATAAAAACTAGAATGTCACAATTCCATAACATTTATCTAAAACAAAATGTAATGGTTTGTTTTTGATAAGGTAAGGTGGAAAACTAGGGGCCTAACCCTTTACAAGCAAAAAATACAAGAAGGCAATCAAAAAAAATATGCCTTCAGAGAGACGATGGCACTAGCCGAGAAACAACAGACACAAAAAAAAACACAAGAAATGAAAAGACTAGAGTTAGAGAGGACTCTCCTTACATGACCATTTATTTGAGAAGATCATTAAGTTTCTTATTATTCTCCATGTTGTCAGCATGCCCAATATTACCCACCTCTTTTACATAGACATGTGCAGCAGAATTGTATTCTAAAGTCCTTTGGCAAAATTCTGCTCCAACCTCTGAATACGATCCTTCAAGGCCCCAATTTCCACTTTCCAATCAGTCTCATTCTCAATATCCTCACTAAATTCCTTGACATAAATTTTCCCCTTATTATTAGTAGTTTCCATAGTGTCAACACCATGCTCCTCAACAACCTCAAAGTCCCTAGTCTCTTGCTTCCCTCCAGTGTCCTCTAAAATTTCCTAGATTTCTAGCTCCTTAGACTCTACCTCCTGGGTTGCTTCTTTTGAATCACTTTCTGAGTAATCAATCAGTCAAGCCTTCAAGGTGGGTTTACTATAAATCCACCCTAACCTTCACACTCTAGAGGATAATCCTTATTAATTTTGGAAGACTTGTGAGATTTACCACCTTGCCCCCCCGTGGCCCTACCAAAACTTTTGTGGGTCCCCTCCATGGTCTCTTTAATATTATCTTCCTCTTCATCAACCTTTCTCTTTTTACCATTCTTTCTCACAATGGAGCTAGGGGTATCAATAGGGGTCTCTTCAAGGGTGGAGAAAGAAACATATTTTGTTTTGGTAGGAGTAGGGGAAAAATAGGACTCATCAATAACATCGCTAGACACTGGGTTGGAAGGAATGTCTCCACTATCAACTCTAAGAGTCTTGGATGGCTCTAGGGCATGGTGAAAGTTGTATAAACAAAACATTAGCCTCTAGTGTATGGGAATATGGTTCATATCCAGCTTCTTATTCATTTTAGCTCTCACCCTCAAGACAAAGTGTTCTAAAGAGGAGAGTAGGTAAAAAGGAAAACTAATAATAACATTGTGCTTGAAGTGATTTAACAAAGGGAGGTGGTAATTGTAAAACTTGGTAAATCACCCTTCAAGGATTAATTACTTCATGAGAATGAAGCACACTCCATCCCATGGCTCCAAAAGTTTAGCACACTCAAATCCTCCTTGATATAGGACGAGTTCTTCTCCCTCACCCAAAAACAGTTTATGGCTTGCCAGATCCATAATTTTGGTTTTCCTTTAAAGTTTTATTCCCTACATGGTCATTCCTTTAGCCATAGAAATCACCTTTTCATAGATTTAAAAATTAATTCTACCCACCGTGACCTGCCTATTTAACTAAGATCTTGTAAACTGCTTGGACAAGTTTTCATTATAGCCATTAAGCCTTTCCAAATATGGGCTGATACCCCCTTCTTTACAATAATGCCAAACTAACGGATTATATTTGAATTCACAATAGGAGATAGGTTTAGTTTGAATACAGTCTCTTCCCATTTTATATTTGTAGACCCAAACTATGGAGTTCCTAAGTTCAGCCTTTAGCTTTGAAATGGTATCTAACCCTTGTTTTCGTTTATGCAAAATGAAGATGTGATGGCTCATTATTCAAAATACCCTGCAGATATGACATTGTCTACTCCCATGATTAGAAATTATTTCCCATTGATTTTCATGATGAGACCCATGCACCTCAATCTCATGATACAATGAATCATGAATGATTGTCAAATAAGTACCAAGGTTATCAAGTTCTGAGATCCTCGATGGCCCTCTCCAAATGAACCACCTCTGAGAGCTATCCTTGTCATCAATGCACCTCATTCTTGACAATTCATCTCCTTTTGAATAATCTCCCTAATGTTTAAGGGGATATGAACACCTTGTTGCCATACCCTCCAACCTAAAAATTGCTGACCAAAGTTGGCACAAGCATCAGCAACCCTGTTTCCCTATCTGTAGATATGGGAAATCTCTACTCCAGAAAACTTTTACAAAAGAAATTAAATATCAATAATGATGTCTTTTAGCTTAATTCCTACATTTGAAGCTTTATTAACTACATCTATGGCCATTTTAGAGTCTCCTTATATACTCAAGTTCCTTATTCCTAGGGATATAGCTAACTTTAACCCCCATAGTAGAGCCATTTCTTCAGCATAGTTTTTGCTCTAGCATCCAATTCCACCAGCATAAACAACAGACATCCATCCTTTATCATTCCTTATAATTCCTCCTCCATTAGCTTTACCATCTGCCTTGGATGCCCCATCAAAGTTGAGTTTCATCTAGTTAGGCTTTATGGGGATCCATTTAGTATTTAGTCTCTGTAGCATTTTGGAGTTATTATACCCAGGGATCTACTTTAAAACCTTCCATTTGGCTACAATTTAATTTTCAATTTGAGATAGGGGTTTCTCCACAACACTAATATGAGCGATTGTGACACTTTCCATAATGGTCTTAGTAAAGGAGTTAAACACCTGAGATGCATTTCTAGCAGTGTCCCTAAAAATTTTGTGGTTGCACTCTTTCCATAAAATCCAGCTCAAACATGGTAGAGTTTGCTTCCATAATTCCATCAGCCAGGGATGTGTGAAGGTTGGATTCCAACTGAGAATTACTTTTTTAAGGTCAAAATTATAGACCCATTTAATACCAAAGTTGCTAATTATTGTGCCCCATAATTCCTAGGCAAAATCACAGTGGATGAAGAGGTGTGAAATTGATTCCTCTTTTGAACCACACAAGAAACATCTATTAACTAGTGTAAACCCTCTCTTTTAAAGGTTATCCTAAGTTAGGATTTCATTATGAGTAGTAGCCCACCAGAACATGTTAATTTTTGGAATAAGTTTATGATTCCAAACCTTTTTTCATACATCTTTATTCTAAGCTTCAAGAATGAGCAGATGGTAAGCAGATTTGATGGAAAACAATCCATTCTTATCTGGCCACCAGTATTGTTCATCATCCTAGGGGAAGAGAGGGATTCTAATCTCCTAAACACACTACTAGATCTCCCACACTCTAGGAAAAAGCTTAGGTCAGTGATCACAACAGTCCAATATATTTTTCTAGCTCCTCATCCCATTGTTATTTTCCATAAAATCACTGACCCTATCTCTAAAAAAATTGAGTAGCTAAGTTGGTAATCTCTCTATAGTTTCCTTGTTTGATGAGAGCCTTGTCCTTTAACCAAATATCATCATAGAATTTAATATGCCATCCATTTCCAAGTTTCCATCTAATTCCCTATTTAAGAAGGCTTCTACTTTTTAGCATTTTATTCCATATCACAGATCCCTGGGGTAATCCCCTCTATTGAAGAAAGTTGGAATCATTAATGCTATGCATGTATTTGGCATACATTATTTCCCCCTAATCATTATTTTTATGGATCAAGTTCCAGCTAACTTTTGAGAAAAGGGCTTTGTTCATGTTCCTGATAGACCTAATATTGAGTCCACCATGAGATTTTGGAAGACCAACTTTTTCCCATCTGACTAAGGACATTCTCTGTTTGTCTTGCACCCCCATCCATAAAAATTTTCTTTGGATCTGTTCTAGTTTCTCAGCAAAATACTTAGGAATTTTAAAAAGAGACAGGAAGTATGTAGGAATACCTTACAGTGAGGATCGAAGAAGTTGCAGTTTACCAACACTACTAAGTAGTTTCCCTTTCCAACCAAGAAGTTTCCTCTGTGTTCTTTCCACAATTCCATTATAACAATTATAAACTTTATTGTAATATTTTCATCACATAATAAATATATAATAATCAACATGCCTTCATAAACCTACTATTAAAAAGTGATTATCAGGTCATCAATATTTTGAGTAAGTTTTCATCAGTGCATGAGAAAACAAATAGAACATTGCTTGGTATGCCAAACATAGAAATCATTCCTTTATTAGGTATTTATGTATATAAATCATATTCAACACAATGAATCTTATAGTCTCCTACACTTATTTAGAAATAATTATGGTTGGATGAGATAAATGTTTTTCTAAATTTTGTCTACTTTAAGTCTAAAGGAAAATAGAAAAGAATGATGGGGATAAATGATTATAATGAACCCAAATCGGTTTGTTTACCATATCTAGACATTCTGAGAAATCTTATTTACTTGGGGAGGACTACCTACAAGTAATAAAGCACTACCACAAGATGTTTGTTAGTAATTAAATGAGTGGGTTGCCAAGTTACGTGCTCATTTTAAGAAGTGTGAAACTTCTTTGGAGATGATAGTCCACTTTTGAGAGACAAAAGAGTAATAAATAACTAAAAGAGAGGTAAAGATAGAGTGAAAGAGAGATAATATTATCATTATTCACAACCTAAGTGTAGCAAAGAGTGATAGGGTGTAGTTGGTGTATTTTTTTTGTATTTTAGAATTTATTTGAGTAGGTTTTAGAGAGGTTAGAAAATTCACATTTTCAGACTTTAGTGGTGGAGTGATCGATGTCGATTATACTACCAAGGTCAGTGGTAAAGGTGACTGATGTCAATTAGGCTGCCAAGATTGGTAGGGGTAAAAATTGCCTATAGGCTTGTAGAAAGATTTTTTAGGTTTGGGAAATGGTTTTGATTAGGTTTGGGAGGTTGGGAAGAGTTATGAGAGAGAGAGAGAGAGAGAGAGAGAGAGAGAGAGAGAGAGAGAGAGAGAGAGTATGTTTTAGGTGGATCTAGTCTAAGGTTTGGTGTGTCAGGTCAAGGGGAAATAAGTAAGGAGACTTTCTAACTCCCTCATGGGGTTTAAGTCAGGAGTATGTAAAGTAATGAATAATATATATGAAGTGATAGTAAAGTAAATACTTAAAAGGCCTACATAATAAGTGATGTACTTATTTTTAGGGGTCACTAAATGTTAAGAGCCAGATTGATGGTCCCTACAAGTAGTCTAAATTGATGGCCTAAATAGAGAGAACAAGTGGGTGTTATTGGTCTTCAAAACCTTAGTTCTTGATCATGATTGACTTACACAATATGATAGTAAGCCAGGATGTTGAAAGTTGAATGTCAAGATCTTGAATGCAAGTAAGAATGAATTTTATTAATTTTTACTGACCTAAACATTAGTTTGGAGTTTGGCTTATATCATTGACATCAATAATCTAACCAACATTAGTTATGGGTTGATCAATGTCAGGAACCCTATAATAGGTAAATCTTACTATTTTTGTCTTGATTTATATTGCTCTTCATTCCAAGTGTGGTACCGATTACAAAATGGTAAAAATAAGGGTTTAAGAAGGAGGTAGTTGATTAAGAATTTAGTTTAGAAGTGAGAATAAGTCTTGGGTAGTTAGGATCTGAGCTGACTCATCATGTGAGAATTAGTGATAGGGTGGCGTGGCTAGGTAAGGTGTAAAAATGGGTTTTTAATTAAATTAATTAAGTATTTTGAAATTAATAAAATGTGTGAGGGGTAAAATCATGGATTAGGGAGGTTAATTATTATTATTGAAAAATGGACTAAAAGGGGTTTCGACACAGATAGTTACACACATGTGTGTGATGTAATTTTGGTGTCTATATTTTCCCCTTTTTATCTTTTAATTTTTATTGGCAAGTTTTCAATACAAAAATAGGAGTTAGATGATCTAAGAATTGGATGAGGTATCCCCCTCAAAATGGGAATCGGTGGAGGAGAAATCAAAATCACGTACTGATTTGATAAAAAGGTAATTGGGTGAGTGGTGAAGAATTGAGTATCACTTCATATATGTATACTAATATGAGATATAGTTAATAAATTCAAGAAAAAGTAAGGTTGAGGAAGACTCAGATGGAAATAACCAAATCATAGATTAAGTGATAGCTAAGAAGATAAAATATTCAAAGTTGTAGTTCTAATGGTTGATGTGTCCCAATTATCTGAGGTAGGAAGTGCCCTTGGGAAACATAAAAGGGTTGATGGTGATAAGACAAGCTTGGTTTCCATCTGAAATGCCTAATATACATGTGTGTGCATAATAGCCAACTATAGTAGAATATCATAAGTGGTCAAGATAAGCAATGTAAGGTTGGTGTAAAAGGGTAACTGAGTGAGCACATATTCATGATCTCCAAGAAAATTCATCTTGGGTGAATATTTAAGTGATCTCTAATGGGATATATTATGGTAAGGGAGATATATGTGATCTCCAATTGCCCTAGTGTATATGTAAAGTCTAAAATATTGGGGTTGCTTTTTGGGGAAAATATTATTACAATGGTACCAATGTCAGTGACATTGCTAATATTGATAATAAATAATGCCAATGTTGACACATTAGGGCTATGTTGCTAATGTTGATAGGCATAAGCACTGATGTTGATAGATTAGGTCAAGATTGCCAATGTTGGTGGTTGATTAAACCTGACAAAAGGGGGTTTGGTGGCTGACCAAACTCATTTGTAACATTGTGATTAGAGAGAAAAAATAGAGCTTATAGAGAGACTGAGATGGAAAATCAAGTAAGGGACCCAACAGGTGGTGCACCACCATAATATCTAGCTATGTCAACCAATAGGATATAGATAGATGAGGTAAGAGTCTCTACTAGTTATTGTGAAATTTGATTTGGGTATTTGTAGTTTTTAAACTAATTTAGAGGTGGGGGTATAGAAAACATTAATAGAAGGGAAGAAAAAAGGGTGGTAGTTTTAGGATACGTTAGGGGGGTTCTTAGGTAGGTTTTTAGGTTAAATTTTTAATTTTGGGTTTGGGTCATTCAGCCCTAGGGCCAAACTAGTCACTAACATCAGTGAGGTCCACTAACATCAGTCAACATGGCACTATGGTCAGTAGGTGCTAGCTGATGTCAATTGATACTTAGGCCTACAAAGCATTGATGTCAGTATTAATGTTGATGTTGGTGACTATAGAAAACTAGGAAAATAGGAGAAATGGTTAATTTGGATCCCTATTGGAAGTAATCAACTAGCCTAATGGCTGAGCTAGCCTTAAAAGACCCCATGTCCACTAAGTGCTAACTATATGGCCTAGTTTAGGACCTCAGGCTAATGTAGTTCTCCCAGAGCCTAGGAAAAGTATCTAAGGTATGGCTAAAAGGTGTGTTAGGGAAAATGGGTAAAAAGGTAGGTTGAGATAGCTCAAGAGGTCTAAAGATTAAAAGATAGGGCACAGTGTCAAGGGTTAGGGATATAGGCGGTAATGCTTAGAGTTGTGATAGGTAGGTAGGCCTAGGGTGGAGAGAGAGAAGAGGTAGTAGATCTTAGGATAGAGAGAGAGGTAGTGAAGCATAGGGTAGAAAGAAAAAAGTAAGGTATTTAGTTAGGTGGGTATATGGCTGAGCTAACCTCAGAAGACCTTGTGTTGATTGAGTGATGCTTACATATCCTAGTTTAGGTCCTTAGACCAATGTAGTTCCCTAAAGGGAAGGGGAAAAGGCAGTGATAGAGTATATTAGAAAATATTTGACTTGGGTTGTGCTTCTATGGATACAAGAAAGGATGGAGCTAACATTATGGGATCATCTACCAAGGATTTTAACATGTATGAGGAGGGATGTCACTCTAAATGAGTGGGATAACATGGTATCCATGGGTTTAAGAGGAGTGAAATGGTATTATTGAGTCACCCAAGATGTGTCCATTATGATAGAATTGATTGATAGGTGGGATCACACCACCAACACCTTCCATCTATCGACTAGAGAGTTGACAGTGACTCAGGAAGATGTCTATATGATTTTATGGCTACCACTCTAGGGTGAGGATCTCTTCATATGCTTGAGTGAGGATATATATGGTCACATTATATGGAGAGAATGTTAGTGAGGTGACCTACCATTTGATGAGTTTCACGTATGAGCCACTTTATATGGTTGATGAGGAACAACATCAACTAAGCATCCTGATGATGATTGGGATCATGGTGTATGCATTACCAAATGTAGATGGCAAAAAAAATTTGATTGCATTTATAGGTGTGCTTGTATATATGTTTGAGTAGTAGGCTATTTTTGCCTAGGGTATAGTATTTTTAGTGTAGTTATATAGAGAGCCATGGGGTGTGAGATTGAGATGGTGATATAATTTATGTGTTAGCCATCTACTACAATGTTGGGTGTACAATCACATCATGGTGACAAGACCATTGGGGTTATCTACCATGATCCTAGTTTTCTTCAGGGTTAGTTTTAGATAGTGGAGAGAGGGCATGGTTTAGACCTGAGTGGATAGAGTGGTGTAGGATATTTCCTATTATAGGCATATGATTGAGGGTTTGATCCCTATAGATATTTTTTGGAGACCCTACCTAACATACCTGATATTTAGAGGATAGGCATAATAGCTTGTTGGTTTGTAGAGATTGTTATGGGCCAGGGGGAGATGAGCTAGTGAGTTAGAGATGGTACTCATGACATGGGTTAGGAGGTAGTTTGGTCTAGTTTAGGATATTTTGCCTACCTTCCCTTGATATAAGAGGGATGACATAGAGGCACCCTTACCATTATCCTAGGAGATAGATGGGCTATATTTTGAGGAGCTACCTATAGGGCTAGGTGTTGGAGGTCCAAGGTGCACAATGGCATATACATCTTGATGGGTAGGTTTACATCTCGTAGTGGAGGTTAAGAGGATACCTATAGATTTATAGGGGATGGTGAGAGAGAGAGGGATATAATGGTATAGGCTCAAGAGATGTAGTAGTGTAGGCTAGAGATATAGCCTAGGCATAGGTATTATCCTTATAGGGGTAGGTGGTGATGTTTCAGGGTCAAGTTGGGGTATTACAAGGTTAGGTTGTAGTACTATAGGGCTAGGTTATAGTCTTATAGGGTCAGGTGATTATAGTGATAGTAGAGAGGTATAGTCTGAGAGTAGTATGTCAGGATGCTCCTCTTCCACCACCATAAGGAACAATATAGGTTAGGCCATCATCAAGTGTTATGGGACTACCATAGACTATATTTATGGCAAGATATATAATTGTCCTAAAATTTCATATTATGAGAGGGCCATCAAGGAGTTTCCATATATTTAGAGATATTTAGAGTTTAAAGAATAAGAGAGGTCTATGCCATGTGCCATAACTTCTAGCTCATGTAAATGAAAATAAGTAGAGAGTGGTGATGACACTACCTCCTCATGACCATGTGGAGATCCTAGAGGACCCTAAGTCTTAGAGTTTGCCATTTTTGATTATATATGTTATATATACACTAGCCTACAAGATGAAGATCTGATATGTATATTTTGAGAGAGAGAGAGATGATATTATGATGATGTACTTATGGACATATATTTTGAGTGTCTGTGTGTGTGCACATGTGCACTCATGCACACGCACGCACGCGCGCGCGCGCACGCGCACACACACACACACACACACACACACACACACACACACACACACACACACACACACACACACACACACACACACACACACACACACACACACACACACACACACACACACACGAGATGTTCATTTATTGTGATGTTGAGATATATGTATTGTGATAGATGATGATGAAATGGATGATGATTATTTAGATGATAATTTTATGCTACGTTAATTTGATGTTAATGTTGATCATATTAGTTGAGTT
Source organism: Torreya grandis (assembly GCA_037957365.1). NCBI lineage: Eukaryota > Viridiplantae > Streptophyta > Pinopsida > Cupressales > Taxaceae > Torreya > Torreya grandis. The sequence goes on along the minus strand of JARHVA010003309.1, from coordinate 1,057,498 downwards.
AGACTAGCCTTTTCCCATATATGTGATGGTATATGCATAGTTGGTTGGTTAGTTTCATCTTAGCATTTTTCCATATTTTGTGATGGTGTATGCTTAAAATGAATAAATTGGTTATGTTAATTTATTTTATCATTTTTCCATATTTGTGATGGTGTATGCATAAAATAAATTGAGTAGGCTTTGATAGTGTTGGTATGAAATTATTTCTTCATCTCAATAGAGAGATTGACATGTGATGTGGATGGGAAAATAAAGATGTAGAATTCTCATGCACTGGCAAAGACCATAATCAAAACATAAATAGGCCCAATAAAATGAGCCTCTTTCATGCCTTATATCTTTGAATCATTGTGTTTGTTAGACAAGATCATGTTTACCTTATGTTAAGTGAGCTTCATAGTCCCTTAAAAGAGAATGAAGAAAAAAAAAGTAAAGTGAGGAAAATGTGTGGGTAGCATAACCTACAAAGTGGGAATGATATGCCATTTTTGTGGGTGACCTGAGATCTACTATAGGCAAGTCCATGACTTAAAGTTTTTTTTTGTAAGCTAGTCAATGTGGGAAGCCTACAATGGAGTTTTATATAGTTCATGTTTGTATAAATCTAATCAATATGAGAAGACATTTTTATTTGTATTTCCCTCTAAGAATAAAGTTTGGCTTAGCCATCATTCAAAGGAGTGGTCTAAGCATTTATTTTTAATTTGAAATAGTTGTCCTTCAAGGGAGTAGTCTCTTGATAGTATCAAAGGGAATTTACATAGTTATCCTTCAAAGGAGTAGTCTTTATTAAGAAGCATGACCTGAGACTTTATAACTATGTCACATATCACATTTTTTTATTTTTTATTTTTTTTATGCTTTTAGTCATGGACAAGACTATAGAGGCTTAGGAGTTTTCCACTTTGAAGAAAACACCATGCCACTATGTAGGTTAACTAAGTGTATAGGAGTAAGGGTGATGAGAAGGGGAAATGAATTTAATAGGGATGGTTAAGGGACAAGCTCAAGTTAAACATGAGTGAACTGACACTTTTTTAACAATAGAATGGTCGTAGGTGTAAGGAATTTAAAGGCTCGAGTTCTGGCCTTCCTTCAAGAGAATAAAAATGATAAGTTCTTGAGCCATATTTGTGAGTTACGATATAAAGTCCAAGCCAATTAGGATCAAACTTTCCGCATTTGCTTTTCTCCATGTTTGTCACATGTTGATTTTCTTTTAAGACAAGATCTCCTATATTGAAATATCACTCTTTAAGTTTTTTTTATAATCATGTTTGATACACTTTTGATAGATTTGGAAGTGGTTAAGGGTTATGAGATGGTGCTCATTAAGCAATTCAAGTTGAGCCAAACATTTTTAGTGAAATTCATCATTAGTATGTCTTGTAGAGAAATGTGAAGAGAAGGAATTTGGATTTCAAGAGGAAAAATAAACTCCATTCCATTTCCCAAAGAAAAAGGTGTAACACTCATAGGGGTTTGAATTCTATTGTGGTAAGTCTATAAAGAAAAAAGAATTTGCATGTGCCAATCCTTACATGTATCATTGACTACCTTCATGAGAATTTTGGTCAATGTTTTGTTAGAATATTCTACTTGTCCATTAACTTGTGGATAGTATGATGATGAGAAGTTTAATTTGATTCCAAATGTATCAAAATGACTTTGAATAGTCTTGTTTTTGAAAGATTTGTCATTATCTATTATAATTTTATGAGGGACATCAAAATGATAGATGATGTGATAGTTGATGAAGTAAATAATTTTGTCAACTTTATTGTAGATAAGAGGGATGACCTCAACCCACTTAGTGAAGTATTCAGTGGAAATAATGATAAGACCATGACAGAGGGATTAATGAGGGTTAATATTTCTAATTAGATATAAGCCCCATTTGGAGAAGGACCAAAAGTCTTTGGTGACTTGTAATGCATGATTGAGAATGTGAAAGAGATTAGCATGGTGTTGACACTTGATGCAACATTGAATGTAATCAACATAGTCTTGATGGAGCATTCGCTAATAATATCCAAGTCAAAGGATACAGTTGGTAATTGCATGACCATTGAAATAGCCACCACAAATCCCATCATGGACTTCTTTAATGTTGAAGGTAGTCTCAGTATTAGTGAGGAATCTAAGGAGAAGACCATTAGAACCTCACTTATAGAGAAGTCCACCTAGCATAATGTAATGAGTGACACATTTTATGAAGGCATGTCTCCCATTATTGAAAAGATCAGAGGGGGTAATAAAAAAATAAAGGTAACCCATGAGTTACTTGTACCATAAGTCATGTGGGTTGGTAGTTACATTTTTGACAAAGAGGATGTTCACTGAGACATAGGAGGGTAATGTTAAGTGATGCATGGTGACATAGATTCTTGAGGAAAAGGATGAAGAAGGTATGTGTGAACTAAGTGAAGGCATCATGTTAGAAAACTTGTTTGTAGATCAAGGAATATTTTGTAAGAGATAAGATTTAAATGATCCCAATAGTGTATCTACATGATGTTTATATCACTACAAAATTTCATTTTTGCATAGGTAAGAAATATTAACCTAATTAAGCACTAGCTGAGAATCACCAAAAATGGTTATGGATTTGATACCCAAGAAGAGAGCTATTTGAAGTCCTAAGACTAAAGCCTCATATTTGTCCATATTGTTAGTGCATTCAAAATCTAGTTTATATGACAAAGGCATAGGCTCTCCATCTTAGTCACCAATGTTGATCACTTGACCAATATTAGTAGGAAAGTTTGTCAATGTCAGTGGATTAACTAATGTCAATAGGTAAAATCTACTGATTCTAGTAGAGTTAACTAATGTCGGTCACTATGATATCCTGGGAGGTAGAAAATCTAATGTTTTATAAAAGTAGAAGTTGAAAATAAGTAAAATAGTGGATGTAAGAGGTCTATATAAGAAGGAAGAACACTCAAAAACCCTGAGATAATAGTTTAATTCAAACTAAGTATTATAAATAGTTTTGATTTTGTAAATCAATAAGAAAACATCCTTACCAACTCCAAAATATAGAAGACAACCAAAAAGTAAAAAAAGAACATACAACCAATAACTATTAAGTCCTAGAGATTAATTTTTAGTCTCATGTTGGCTTATGCCTTAATCTGATAATGAAAAGATAATCTAGTTATCGAAGGTACTAATATGTAATCTAGAGCTAGTTTTAGGTTAGCTTTAGTACTCAAGAAGAAATATATGTTAGACCAGGTACATGGCTTGTTATAGGAGCTTGCTCTCTGCACTTCATGAACCTAGATCAAAGCCAAGTTGATTAGCTAAAATATACCTTCTATCTAAAGTTTATACTATGTTAGAGAATGGAGCGGGTTGTCCCCTTGGTGGTGAAATCCAAGTAGGATAGCTAGGTAGGGTAAGGTGATCTACCAAGTGATGAAATCCTGATGGGCCTTTTCTCAGGTGAGTTTAGATGTTGTTTATGTGAATGTGATTTGGTTGTGTAACATAGCTGAACTAAATTTATTCAAAATGCTTGTGATTAAATAGGTGAGTTAATATGGAGCAAGTAAACAATGAAATATAGTAATTTTTAGACCCAAATCTGAAATGTTTAAATTTGAATGCAAATAAAGATGAAATAGGAGTAGAGAATGAAATTCACTATCCTAATATGCATGCAAGAAGAAGTAAAGAAGATATTTTTTTAACTTGTAAAAGAAATGATAAATTACTTTTAGAGGCAAAGAGAAAAGAAAGAAAATCTTATTTTAATGATTTTAAAGAGAAAATAAAATGTTGAATTTTTTGTTTCAAGAGAAAAGAGAAGAGGAAAGTGTATGAAATGATATGTTCACTATAATATACCTATATGAATTCTTAAAACAAGAAATTAACCGAAGGAAAACTCCAGGGTCCCACCGGGTGTTCCAAAAATGTTTCACTAAATGTTTTCTACTTTAAGTCTAAAGGAAAATAGAAAAGAATGATGGAGATAAGTGATTAGAATGAACCCAGATTGGTTTGTATGTCATATCTAGATGTTGTGAGCACTCCTCTTTGGCTGGGGAGGACTACCTGCAAGTAAGAAAGCACTACCATAAGATGTTTTTTAGTAGTTAAATGAGTGGGTTGCTAAGCTATGTGCTCGTTACAGGAAGTGTGAAACTTCCTTATAGATGATAGTCCATTTTTGAGAGACAAAAGAGTAATAAATAACTAAAAGAGAGTGAAATAGAGATAATACTACCATTATTCATAACTTGAGTGCAATAAAGAATGACAAAGTCTAGGTGGTGTATTTTTTTGTATTTTAGAAGTTATTTGGGTAGGTTTTGGAGAGGTTAGGAAATCCATAGTTACTGATGTCAGCAGGGGAATGACTAATACCAGTTATACTATCAAGTTTGGTGGTGAAATTGATTGATGTCAATTAGGATGCTGTGGTCAGTAGGGGAAATAATTGCCTAGGGGCTTGTAGAAGGATTTTCTAGGTTTGGGAAATGGTTTTGATCAGGTCTAAAAGGTTTGGGAGAGTTATGAGAGAGAGAGAGAGAGAGAGAGAGAGAGAGAGAGAGAGAGAGAGAGAGAGAGAGAGAGTATGGTTTGGGTAAATTTGGTCTGAGGTTTAGTGTGTCAGGTCAAGGGGAAACAAGCAAGGAGACTTTGTAACTCCCTCATAATAATTTGATCAGGATTATGTAAAGCAATGAATAATAGATATGAAGTGATAACAAAATAAATACTTTAAAAACTATATAATAAATGATGTACTTAGTTATAGGGGTTAATGAATGATAAGAATTAGATTGATGGTCCCTATTAGGTGGTCCAATTGATGTCCTGAACAAAGAAAATAAGTAGGTGTTGTTGGTCCTCAAGAGCTTAGTTCCTGATCATGATTGACTTATGCAAGATGACAGTAAGCCAGGATGTCTAAAGTTAAATGTTGAGAGCTTGAATGCAAGTAAGAATGAATTTTCTTGATTTCTAATAACCTAAAAATCAGGTTGGAGTTTGTCTTATATCACTAACATCAGTGATCCTAACAACTCCAGTCATGGGTTGACTAATGTTGATAGCCCTAGAATAGGTAAAACTTACTATTTTTGGCTTTATTTCTATTGCTCTTGATGCCAAGTGTGGCACCCATTACAAAATGGTAAATATAAGAGTTTAAGGAGGTATTTGATTAGGAATTTAGTTTGGAAGTGAGAATAAGTCTTGGGTAGTTAGGATGAGGGGACCAGGTCTTGAGGTGACTCATTAGGTGAGAATTAGTCATAGGGTAAGGTGGCTAGGTAAGGTGGTAAAATGGGTTTTTAATTAACTTAATTAAGTATTTTACATTAATTAAATGTGTGAGGGGTAAAAGCATGGGTTAGTGATGTTAATTTTTATTATTGAAAAATGGGCTAAAAGGGGTTTTGACATAGGGAGTTACACACTTGTGTGTGACATAATTTTGGTATCTAAAATAAACATCTAATACAATATGAAAATATCTAACTTTAGAGATCATAGATATAATGATACCTTTTCTAAAGAAAAGGTTGTTTGTAATATAGTATAATATTTAGTATTAATTAAACCATAATAATTTCATAACAACCACTCATGCCTCATGGAATGAAAATAACTCAATGTTTTTTCATATGTGGATATTCTTGAGCTTCATTTACTTATCCAAACAAGTTAATTATATTCACCTAGATTAGTCCTCTAGGATTGAGTCATTCCATTGGACATCCCTAATAAAATAATAGACTTTATAATTTATTATTACTAATTGATATAGGTCATTAACATATACCAAGCCACTTGAATTCAAAGAGTGATGTTTTATCACTTTATTTCCTATTGTGCGATGCATACAAGTGCTAGGCAAATGATTCTTGCTCTAACACAAAAATTCAATTTTGGGAAGGATTAACTTATCCAAGGCTATAGGTGAAGATTAAATTTATAGTAATGATATCTTAGATCTCCCTGGAGTGTTTTAGTTTAAAAAAATTAATGATTTTTAGTACCTCAAAACCACAAAATAGAACATTGTCTTGTTTGGCTATTGAGAAATTAAATTTCATTTATAGGGTCACATCACCATACTACTAAAAGTGAACCAATATTATCTCAATTTAGTGACCAACATAATTTTTTTTAGTTTCTTATATATCCCTAGTGTTACAACCTAGCTCTAATACCAAATGTCAAATACCCAAAAACTTGGACCATAAAATTTCAAACTTTTTGATTTGTGAACCAATTTTTAAGATTAATTTTAATAGTGCATGTGATATTACTCATTTAATTATATCATCCATGATTATAGATTATGTAGAAAATGTTTTAGACTTATAACATCTAATATAGTTAACTAAAAAATCCAATATGTGTTATAACAATAAATTATGCATGGATAAGATAATATTTCATCATTGAAACATCTCATGGAAGTAATTTGGATTACTAAAAATATGTAATGGGATTTATTTATGATTATAAATAGTAATACAATAATAAAATAATTATTTTTCACCTTTCATGGATAATAAATATTCTATGGAGACCATTATAATATCTTTTAATAATAGATCCTTAGTTCACGCATGTTTTTACCCGCTAAATTTTCACTCTTTAATATCCCTAAAGAACTTAATCCATGGGTATATGGATTATCATAGTGTGAGTTTTAAATTTTAACTTAATGATATCAACCTCATTTAGGTACCACTTTATTTCAAGATTCATGATATAAATTTAAACATTTTAATTTAATGATTTATCATTCCATATGTGATCTTGTTCCTTACCTTTTAATGAGTCATGGTATGAAATGTTCTTTTATCATTTAAATTAATCTATTTTTAAAAGTTATTTCTTTAAAATATTATAATTTAGAAATTTAATTAATGCTAATAATTTATTAGCAATAAAGGGATATGAGCTAGTTAGTCAAATTATTGACATAGTCCAAATAAGTCATATTTAGTAAACTAAAACAAATGCCCGAGTTAATCATCCTTGAACATAAAGCCATAATATTATTTTTAGTATAACATCACACTTGACACATACCTTAATTTCATCAATTAACATCTATCTCAAATATTGAAGACATAAATAAACAAGGAAGATAGTAGTTTTATAAATATGACTATGTTATATTAAGCTATCTAACCAACTATATTTAAAAGGGAAAATTTCACATTAAACCCTTAGTAAAATAATGTTCCAATGATATTTTACATAATTTATTTTTGGAATAACTAATAACTTGGTTTTCTATTGAAAATGATAAGAACATAATAAATCATGAATTAATTTTCCCATTCCATATCATTATCATTACGATAATGTAAAACAAAAAATCAAGTGATTATAACAATCTCTTTCACATTAAAATTCAACTTATATTCATTCTATAATTATTAATTCTAGTGCAATACATCATTTCTCATATACAAAAGATTAAGATTAGTAAGCATTATGTTACCAATTCTATGAGTCCTACAAATATTTGACCTTATGCACTGAATTGTATATATATTCTTTAAAATTCTATGTGAGCACAACCAATTATACAACTAGATCAATTCATGTCAAGGTTTAATAAAAATTACATTAGACAAATAAATCATCAATCATCTAATGTAATAATAGCATACAACCTTCGTAAAATGTTTGATCAAAGATAGATATCCAAATGGATGTTGAATGAAGAAATGCATTTTTTATTGAGTAATTTGATCAAATTATTTTAGTTGGTTAATATTTTCATTGCCATAACATTAAAATATTTCAAAATCACAAAATAAATCCTTTCCATCAAACACACAATCATAATAATATAAAACTATTTGTTCTCAAGCTCAATAAGTAATATAAACACAATTTTATCATTCTATGAAAACCTATATTTTTAACTCAAATGCCACAATTCATCATTGAGTGGTCATAATATTCAAGGGAATAATGATACATCTATAATAATTATACAACTTAAAATAATAATGAGATTTTGATAATATTTAGATGCATCAAATGTTCAAATAATAAATATAATAATAATGTACTATACATCTAAGTGTCGTGAAACTCCTTACTATTTTATAAATTATGAATAAGTGTTATGCCTAAAGGAAAAATATTTGAATCAATCAAGCATAAATATAAAATGCATTTGTAAGGAATAACTAAATTCCAACATTAAGCACACCATAAATATATTTCCAACTATGTTTCACTATGAATTCAATGATTGATTCCCAAACAAATATGACACAAAAACCATACCTTTATAGCATAAGAACTATTTGGGATGTCTAAAATATGCCAAACATAACCAGAATTCAGTTAAGGAAACTATTGACAAGTTTAACCTCATGAGTTAAATTTTCACCCCTATAATTCAAATCTTTTCTTAGCATGTGTCTATAACCTTTTTCATGGCTTTGCCATGCTTATGAGATCTTCATATGGTATTTGTAAGGTCTTGATAAATTTTTTTAAGGTAATATCTTGGCTAAGATTTTTTATTTCTTTAGAGTTAGTGTAGTGGGTCCTAGGTGTATGTCATGTTGTGTCAAGAGGGTACATAGTCTGTTAGGCCAAGTCATTTCACTTGGTCACTTGGTTTAAAACTCATTAGTCTTATTTGATGAAATTAAGGTATTTTAGAAAAGTTTAAGGTTTTTGGAGAAACCTAGATTACAATTGTGACTAATATAATCCTTCTCAAGGTGTCATTATTATATTAAACATTTGTTTAAGTTATCAAGAGTTAATTTCAAACTTGATTAAGTCTTAATAAGGTGTACTCTATCTCCATGATATCATTCTCACATTTATTGATCTTTTTTACACTTATAAGGATCAAAAGCTATTATTTAAAGAAAATATGAAGATAGTTACATAAAAATGGATTTTAGAAGCTGATAAATGAAGTGTACAATGTGCATATGATTCATAGATGTCAGTATAGGATAGAAGATGATAAATATGATAGTTTATATATACACATAATATTTTCAAACTTTATTAATTATTTATGATTTCTATCTTGTAGGAACCCATCGAGTTTGAATATCTCTAAGTGCATTCCTTAAAGAGTCCACCAAGAAAGGGGTGGGTATACCATTGGTGTATTGTAAGATTATTATCATTTATTACCACTTTTTATCAATCTAACCAACTCTTAAAAATATTACCCTAAGCTTTGGCTCCTATTTTCACCCTCTTTTAGTCATTTACCACCTTTATTAGCCCTTCCCTAACCTAAACCCCTTTTCAATGGTTTATGTTACATAGTCATCCCCATCAACCTTATACTCTTATTGATAAATATTATTAGGGTCTAGGTCATCCCATGGCCAACCTAGTCCATGACCAAATTTTATTTTGTCAATAATGATAATAGGTCAATTGGGTTGACCTTGTCAACCTAAACTTTTTGAAAAGATTAGGGTTAGATCCACCTATATAAATAAATCCATTTTTCCATTCTTAGAGAGAAATCAAGAGTTAATTATTAATTTATGCTTAATTACAATATGATCTTCCACCATTCTACTTGAGGATTCTTAGCTTAGGGTTTCTACTTGGAGAATAATCTTGTCTTGTGGAGAAGTCTTGGATGTTTTGGCCTTTCTTAGTGATCCTTAAAAACCATAAAAAACTCTTGTGAATCACCTTTGGCCAAGGAAGAGATTGAGTCTCAATGGGTTTGTCTTCAAGGTAAGTATCTCTAACTTTTATCCTCTCTTTAGTAGATATAATTAGCATAAGTAATGTATTTTTAATATATATCTCTCTCCATGCATTTTAGTCCTACCTGTACAGCTTAATTATGATTCTCTTATGCATGTTTACTAACCCCAAATTTGTTCCATAATCTTTGTTGAGCACTAAATTAGACTTTGTTTTACTTGTTATTAGTTTATTGAATATGAACATATAAGACCTATTGGTTCCTAGTTGTACACCTTGTACACTCATCCTTGCACACTTGAAATAAAATGAAAAAAAAAGATGAAAAACCCACTAGAATGTCATTTTATTTAGGGAAGGGTTTTACATCAAGATTAGACCAAATGTATAAAATGATTGAGAGGAACCTACAAAGTGTATGGTTATCTCCCTACTAATTTTTTGATTAAACTAAGGTGAAAGGACTTGCAGAGTAGCTTACTCACATGGAGAGATTTTACAATTCAAATTCTATAGGGATATTTGAAACGAGAAATAAATATGACTAGGGCATAAATGAGTTTGCCCCTTCACCTGTGAAGGGTTGTCACACAAAGTTCATAAATTATCTAAGTCATATACAAGATAATAAATATAGATGAAGAGATTATTACAATCTTCATTCTATAAAATATTCAACAATAGGGGTCAAATGGAAAACTATAGCACTAAGCTTCCAAACATAAATTATAAACACATTACAAATATGCAAGATCTTATGCATTCTCTAGTAAAATATAATTTATACTATAAAAGGGGTGTATTATTTTTAGGGTAGGATATGGTAGGATAAGTTAGATAATTATAAAATGGAGGGTGGCATGCTGGTGGCTCCCAAACAATAGGGTATCTAGTAATATTTTATGACAATATTTCCTAGAAAAGATGCAAAAAAGCTTCAAATGCAAGATAATGGTAAATACAATATGATCCCTAAGAGACTAGAACATACACTAAAACTAATTTTTCAAATGAATTTCCATATTTAATCCATAAACCTAAGGTTCCATAACAAGTTACTCAGTAATAGTTTCGAAGATAATGTAGAAAGGGATTTATAATCCAAATCAAAACCTAAAATGACAACCAGTAATGGGCATATAAGAAGATATCCAATCAAAAATATTTTCAAAACTTGTCACTTCTCTTCATTAATAATAAATAACAAACCAAAAGCATTTTCATTAATTTAGAAATAAATATTACAAACACCAACACTTCAAAATGCTACCATGGGGACAATCATGGTGAGATTGTTATTTTGACAAGGGAGACATAAAAATTCTCTCAAAGGTTTGTAATGGTTGTACAAATGAAACCACCCTAGTAAGGGAGACAATATATAGACATAGAAATTGATCCCAAAAAAATTCTACTAAACCTAGACTTAGAGAAAATGGACTCCTAAAACAACAACCTATAACAACCAATAACCAATAATAACTAGAAATAAAAAACCAATCTTATATTTATACATTCTAATCCCTTTTCAATTCTAGGAAAATGGGTCAAAATTGTCAAATTTACATAACAAACCCTCAAATCCACCAGGATGCTTCCACCTAGAAGATATTCCATGCCACACCTAACATCTTTATTCATTTGTAAGAAAAATCAATGTTCTAACTGCCTCTATAAGGAATGATAAAGATTTGCAACAAAATTCTAATTTCATGGTGGGAGATGTTTTTCACATGAGATTCAAAGAGAATATTTTTGGTAGAGATATAAACAAACTTTTATTTATATGTAACCACCTAAAAATGCACTGGACCACTTCATTACATATTTGGAACCTTTTGGACAACTCCTCTTCCTCTTTACATGCCATGGAACAACCTACTCTTACAATGATTCCCTAGGAATATTATGGATCCATGGTTACTAGATAGATATTCTTTGGAGTGGCACTCCTTGGATTTTTAGACCTACAATATCTCTCCCATGAAGGAGATTAAGAAAGCACAATAGTGAAAAAACATAAAAGACTTAGGTCATTTTCAACCCTTTTACCTTTTGGCTCCAACTTGTTTTTTCACATTTTGTAGTTTGAAAATTCACCTTTTTCACATTTGGCCTTTTAGGGATTCCCTCATATTTTTTAATGAAAAATGTAATATTTTTAACTTATAATTTACTTGGGTAAATCTTGGTCCCTTTTATAAATTTTTCATGTCAACTGGCTCTCAATGGTGAAAGTTTCACCAACTAGCTTGCATATGGTACTATTATTTATATGATGTGTATGTTAAAGTGACATCACTATGTCACTAAATTCACCAATATCCTTGCTTTACATTGGACTCATCATCACTTATCTCCATACATGATTAAACTTCATTAAAATGTCCATGATCATCCTGCACTATTAGATCTACTTGTCTAATAAAATACAAAACATAGATCTATGTCTAGCTCATTATGGTCATGACACATGTCACTACCATGTTAAACCTAAACCCTTTAAACAATCCATCTTAGTTCACTTTGTAGGATATTTATTCATAGATTGACATGGACCATTGATCTTGTTTTGGAAAATCAAGTGCTATTAGCTACTAACTATCTTTGGCCCCAAGGTCATGCCACTTGGCACCCCCATGGGTTATCTACATCTTGATCTATCAGCCCTATCAAGATAATGTGCTCTTTCCAAGTGGTGGTCTTGAATTAATTGTAGGCTTCATTGAAATGTCTTAACTTAATACACACTATAGATTATATTATGTATACTTGAATGCGTATCATCGATCTCTGAGAATATGTTTGATATTTAGCTTGTGACCATGTATTAAATTTTCAATTATGCCCTCATGCCATTAGATATTTTCACTTGATCAAACTTGTATCATAAAATTACAATCCATGAGATGGATCATCATTGGACACTACCTACACTTGGCCCTGAGGATGTGCCACTTAGTAGACCTATGGGCTCCTTGTGTTTTTTGTGAACAGTCTCTATTGATTTGAGTGCCATCATGTCATGTGGTGGCACCTCATACTTCTATTTTAAAATAAATTACTAATTCATAGGGATAAATTTAATTCTCACACAACCATATGGAACATTTGAATCCCAAAAACTAGTTACTATGCCTTAAGATTGATGCTCACAAGTCTATCAAAAAACATCTATGAGACTATCATACCTGCAGTTTGAGTAATTTTATTTGGGGATTTTCTTGTCAACATTCCTACTCTAGGCCTTTTATTCTGGACTTTACACATCAATATTTTTATCTTTGGAATTCCTACTTTCATTGACCCTTTGGTCTTCAAAAAAAAATTCTTGGGCCTTTTGTCTTCAACTTCTCTATCTTTGACACAATTATCCCACAACATTTCTTTGAAAAAATCTATATTCAACATTCAATCTCCACATTAATCCTTTCAAGAATTCTATTAGGATAATTATCTTATACAAAATGTTTGAGAAAATTTCCTCAAAGGATTTTGACTTCACACTTTTCTTGAGAGATTTAAACTTTATCAAACTTTTTACATGAGAAAGATGACCAAAATAATTTAGCCTTTGGATTTTCACCTTCATCAAAATAATTATTTCAAACATTTTGTTTGAAATTATTTCCCCAAATAAATTGGTCTTTTGCACTTTTGTCTAAGGAATTAAACCTTTGCACTTTTGTCGAAGGAATTAATACTTGTGATTTTCACCAAAACAAAGGACTTTTTATAGGTTTTTTGATGTGGGAAAAATGCCCGAAGGATAAGTACCCTTCAAAAAAAAATTCATGGATAAAAATTTCCAAAGAAATAAGTAATTTATATTTTTTGAAAGAATTTGGAATTTTCTTTTGATCTTCTTTATTGTGGGAAAAATGACGAAAGGTCAAGTTCCCTTCAAAATTTTCACTATGGATAAAAAGTTTAAAATAACTAGACCTTACACCTTTCCCAAAGGAATTGGACTTATCTCTTTTGATTAAGAAATCAGACCTCTACACTTTTGTTGAAGGGTAAGTACCTTCAACCTTTTTACAATGGGTAAAAAGTTTGAGATATATAAGGACTTTACATCTTCCTGATAATATGCAAATCTTTCAGACATTTTTCCTATAGTAAAATGCCTGAAGGGTAAGTACCCTTTGGACTTTTTTCCATGGACAAAATCTTTGGAATAAATGACCCTTTGGATTTTTTCAAAACACTTAGCCCAATGCAAGTGAGACTTGGACAAGACATTGAATTCCTTTAGACTTTTTATGGCAAATAAAATGTCTGATGGAACTACATCTTCAAAAAAATTGTCCAAGACAAAATGCCCAAAGACATATTTCTATCAAACATTGTGTTCCCATAAAAATCCTAAAAAATTCTAAGGGAAAGATAAATTCACCAAAAAGACCAAATTAAGACTTAGATAATTTAACATGAACTTGACCTTTGACATAACCGTTTTGAAAGTATGAACTTGTCTAAAGAGTTAGGCATTTAAACTCAAAAAGGGTGTAATTACTTTAGTGAAATTTTGGGTACTAACACTAGCTCTCACCTAGAGATGCATACCCCCTATAGGTGTGAAAAGAACTCCAAAATGTAAGACTAGGTGCCAATCCATTTGGGCTATAAAGTCAAGATGTAGCAATTTCTATCATCATTCTAATTCCTTAAAAAAATAGTCATGAGAATAGTCAAAGAGATAAGTCCAATTCCTTAAAAATTATAATATGAGTATAGTCATGAAGGCTATACAACACATGGCAGACTTAAAAAAATAGATCAAGAGGATCCAAATATCAAGACACAACATAAAATTAAGGGAAACTATACAAACAAGGCCTGAAGAAGAGGGGAAACAAAACAATAAAAGGACAAAGCAATAAAACACTATAAAATATGGTACACATATTAAGGAATTAATTAAGTGTTTTAGATGTTTACCATTGACTGATAACTCTAGTATTTCACCATCCAAATTTATCAAGAAAAAATTATCTTCCCCATTATATTAGTTAATGAAATAAGGACCCATCCACAAGGCATCAAAATTTCCATTCTTTCCTTTCTCCTCATTCCTACTTTTCCAAAGTAGAACTAAATCACCCACTTGGAAGGTTCTTGGAGTGACATTCCTACCAAACATTTTCTTCAGCTTTTCTTTGAAATTGAGGTGTCTTTCATGAACTTGTCTTTGAATTTCATTAATATCAATAATATGATTCATCCTACTTTCATAGTAGATGATCTAATCATCATCTGCTAGTTGTTACAAGAGCTAATAGGTGGGAAACTATATATTCATAGGCAGAATTGCTTGAGCTCCATAAATAATCTTAAAAGGGATTATGCTTGTAGCTCTCTTAGGCATAATCCTATCATCCCATAAGGAAAACTTCAACTATTCATCCAACTTCTTATTTCCTTCCAAAGTTTTCCTAATGATCTTGAATAAGTTCTTGTTAATTTATTCTAATTGCCCATTCCCTTGAGGATTGTAGTTGGAATCATAGATCAATTCAATCTCATAGTATTTGCACAATGCCATCAAAGGTTAGGCTTTGAAGCTCATGGCAATATAAATAATTATCTTGAAAGGAACACTAAATCTTTAAAAAATATGATTTAATAAAAAAATTATAACCACCTATTATGTTTCTTTCTTTGTAGTTACTACTTCAACCCATTTTGTGAAGTAGTCAGTTGCAACTAGTATACATCTATGTCTAGGACTTGATGAATCGAAAATTTATCCAATCAAATCCATTTCTCATTGTCTGAATGTGCCCTCAATCATCATAGGCTATAAGGTAAGAGAACCTAAAGCTTTCATCCTTTAAGAAAAGCACTGACATCTCTCACACTTTCTAACTTTCTAAGAAACATCTTTGAATAATGGTGGCCACCAATAACTAGCTCTCAAAATTTTATGAGTTGTAACCTTAGGTGAAAAATGGCCACCACATACTTCACTATGGAAGTCTTCAATCAAGATAGAAGTTTGTTCTTCTAACATGCATCTTAGGAGAACCCCATCTAGATTTTTCCATGCTAGTCCATTTTTAGTCAAGATATATTTCTAAGAGACAAGTTTGAGAATTCTTATTTGGTTCTTGTCCAAGTAAGGGAGACAACTTATATTTTTCAAGTAGTAAACAATATCCCTATTATTAAAATAGAGATGTTAAATTAACTCAATGAATCATCAACATTAAAAATAAAAATGTTTACTTCAACAACTTGCAAATTGGTCTCAACCATAAGCTTTGCCAAACCCATCCCTCTTACTAACTTGGTGGTTTCATTAACCATGTCATATTCTTGTAACTTGTTAACCCACCTACATCTCTTACTAGTTACTTTAGTTTGAGTTAAAATGTCCTTCACCATGGTGTACAGGACATAGGAAATAATGTTTCAACTCAGAATATATGACTTGAATATTTTTAAAACCTTTAAAAGAGTGCAATCTTATTTTTCCATGATTTTATAATTCATTCTAGGAACTTACATATATTTTCTAAATAAATCCATGGGTTACTCATGATAATCTTTATTATTTTGTAATAGGATAACATCAACAATATTGTATGATACAAAAGACAATATCTAGAATGGCTTTGTGTAATAAAGACTAGGCAAAATAGGGGTATAATTTAAAGCTCCCTTGATGTTATTGAATGCTTACATGACCTTTTCCTCCCATTTGATAGTCTGGTCCTTCTTTATCATGAAAGTAATAGGTAGAGTAATCTCTACAAAATTGGACACAAACCTCCTAAAGTTATTGTTTCTAAAGAAAGACTAGATTGCTTTCTTGGACTATAAGATAGGAACTCTGACAATGGATGTGACCCTTTTAGGATCAATCATGACACCATCCTTAGACACTATATGTCCCAACAACTTAGACTTTTATAATCCAAAGTGGTGCTTCTTTGGATTAAGTAAAATGATGAACTCCCTACATCTAATCAACAACTTTTCCATATGATCCAAATGCTCTTCTCTATTCTTGAAGTACATAGTAATACCATTTTAATACACATCAATGAATTGATTAATTATTCCTACAAAATTAATGCCCATAGCTCAATAGAACATTGCACTAGCATTGATTAACTTGAGAGGCATATTCATATATACATATGTGCCCTAAGGCATAGAGAATGCAGTCTTAGATCTCTCATATTATTTTACCATAACCTAGTTGTACCCTAAGAATCCATCTAATGTAGACAACATCTCTGATCTAGTAACACTTTTAAATAGGTTATCCATATTAGGTAGGGGATAATTGTATTTTAAAGAAGCTTTATTTAGATTTCTAAAATCCACACACAAGTGGATGTCACCAATTTTCTTTCTTAGATGGACTAAATTTGTAATCCATGATGAATACCTAGTGGGTTGAATGATGCCACCATCCCTTAACTTCTTTGATTCATCCAACATCTTGGTGTCTAAGATGTGGTTAATGGGTCTCTATTTCTACCTAAAAGGATTGTTATTAGGTTACAATGGGATGACATGCTAGAAAAAGTCCTCCTTATATGCCTTCAGCTCAAAATAGGACCATGATAGAAATTCCTGGTACTTCCTTAGCAACTACATGTAATCCTGCTTCTTAGATACACTTAAGTGAGTACCTAGCTAAACCTTTCTTGGATTCTCATGAGAACCTAAATCAAACTCAGTCATGTCTTTTGAGACGAATGATTCTCTTGACTTGATTATATAATCTCCATCAAAATATGCCTCCAAACTCACCAATCCCCTTGGGATCATATTTGTCTTCAACTAAATGATGTCCTTCCCAAACAAGGTTTATTTTCCATCAAAAACTTGAACCATAGATTCTAAGTCTATGAGGTGATCATGGAACTCAAATTCACAATTGATAAACCTCTTAATCTATTCATAATCATTAAAAACCTACCAATGATGAGCATTGTTTTGGATTGAAATCCTGATAAGCATGTCCACTTGAAACTAATAATGAGGGATTGTATTTGTAATAACAAATTGAGCACTTAGCCCTATAAGTCTAGCTACTTCTTCATTTAAATCATGATAATAACTATTAAATGCATCAAATAATATAAGAAAATCTCAAATAGCATTCTAATATTGTTTTAACATTTTATTTTTTTGGAAAAAGCACCATGAACTTGCTTTACCACTAGCTTAGAATTACCCTTGATAATCAAGCTTTTAATTCCATGTTCATAGGAAATATATGGACCAAACAAGAGTGCCTCATACTTAAAAATATTATTTGTGCACTCAAAGGATAGATAAAAATAAAACATAAAACATTTACCAGTGGGGGCATAAAAGACAACCCCAACTCCATTTCCAAGATTGGAACAAGCCCCGTCAAAGCACATCTTCCAGACTACATTTTCTTTGTCAAGTTCAATATCAAGAACAATAGGTTGTTCACTAGTATCAACATTTCTAACTAAGTTTCCAATCTCAATATCCATATACAACACTTCATTAAGAGCACATTTTGGATCTTTAATTACATGCAACATCTTTAACTCTATATAAATCTTGACCATCTTACCCTCCAATAGAATGGTGGCATAAGATAAGTCCATATATATAATTCCACCCATTCTAATAGCCCATTTTTGTTGCAACATCCCCCACTTAAGTAGGCAATCTAAAACTACCATGTCCATATTAAAATACTTACCAAGATGAACTACCAACTATATAACCAACCCCTTAACCTATCCAACAACTAAAACCTCTCATGATTCCATGGCATAGTACTTTCCAAAGGATGATGAAATATTAGCTCTAATTTCATTTAAGACACCTAGGGGCATCACATTTGAATAAGCTCTAGAGTCAAACATGTATTTATGAACAATTAGACCATTGATCATTAGGGTTGTATAAAATGGATCCACATTCAGCTAAATTTCTACAAGTGTAATCTCCAAATAGACCTTTGGAGTGGGTTCAAAAACCTCTTCTAATTCTTCATTACTTTTTGGGGGTGTTTTTGGAAACTCAATTTCATTTATAGTAAACCTTTCACTAAATTCCAAGTATAAAAAAGACCTCTTCCTATGTTTATGTATTCTTAACAATTTAATAAGTGGTATAGTGATTTTTAGTTGGCTCAACAACTGGGCCATGTCACATATGCTATACTAAAGAAGATGAGTATTGGGTGGAAGGGTGACAACACCTTTAGTTGGAATATAGTCACTTAAGGTTTGAAGTGGAGTAGGTTGGGATGGATTTGAATATTTAATAACAACCTTCAAATGAGGATTTGGTTTAAACTCATTAACACCCTTAGGGATACTAGACAATATGGGTACTTTATTTTTGGTTGGAGCACCTTTTGGCTTAGAAAATTGGAAAAAAAGTATAGGTTTAGAAAATTTAAGGACTATTGTAATTTTACTATCATCCTTATTAGTATCCCTTGCTTTGGGATTTTCAAGGACAGTGACTTGAGGAGTAACACCTTGATATTTACTTCTCATGTAATATTATTTCTCTTGGGAAATTACTACATTAATTAACAAATGTTTATCCTCAACTAATAGAATTCCCCCATCATACTTCTTAATCATCATATAGTGTAATAAATAAAAATTATGAATGGAAAATTCATAGGCTTGTGCCATATGAACATCACAAGTAAATTCAAGAGTTGGGACATTTACCTTCTCAACTATACCCCAAAATTGATCCATAGTAGTATCACTCAATATTTTTGTGGAGGTAATCATCTCAATTTGGTGGCTTTGATAATTGAACATCAAAATCTCATCACCAGATAATGCAAACTCAAGTTCATCTACTTCTTCATTAATTGGTTCATCTATATCACATGAGGGATATGGAACGAAACACTTATCACAAAATCATTATCAATGTCATAAATTGTAACATGTACCTTGGTGTTTAAAGGATCAAGAACTTACTTTCTATCCCCTCTATTCTAATTTATGTCTATCATTTCTTCTTGTGCATGCCTATTCTCTCTATCATTATCTTGATTGTGGAAAGTAGGCCCCATTTACACTTGATTCAAATTTGGATCTCTCTCATAGATAGTTGACACATGAGGGACCCCATTTTTATCTTAGGCCAACTTGTATGACATTTATTTGATAATAGAGGCCAAAATTTTGATTGTTTCCTCCAAGTTGGCTATATTTGTGGGTTGTGTCTTTTTTGGATTGACCATCTTCACATCAACCTACTTGTTTATGGGCTTTCCCACAACCTTTATGTTGTTCTCAATTTGGATGGCCATATTGAACACCAACCATAGGTTAGTGGGAGCCTTATCCCTCAATTAATAATCATACTTCTTATCAAAGGCATCACAATACTTTATCAAGCACATTTTATCACTAGGATTGATGTTTTCAAGCAACCATATCATAGTCTTATTGAAACTTGTGTTAAATTCTTGCACACACTCATTATGATTCTTATTTATATTTTTAAATTTAGATAAGATAAAACTTTGATCAATCCTAGCACCATATTGAATTCTAAAAACATTTTACATCTCTTCCCATGAATTAATGCATATAGTGGGAAAGGAATTGAACCATTAGTAGGCATCTTCTTCCAATGTGTGTACAAAAAAATTAATGCACACATCCACATACTCAAACTCATAATCTTAAATGATATTTTTAAAGGTCTTAAAATTCTTATTACCACTCACTATATTGTTCCCTTAGAATTTTGGGATGCATTTCCTAACTTCATTTGGGTCTTCATTAGGATAGCCTTCCATTTCATCCAAATTGATAGGCTTGAATCTGGGAACATGGAATGCAGGATGTGTATTCTCATCTAGATCCCTATGCCTCATGATTGGTTCAATGGTAGGCTCAAGAAAAAATAGAAAAGGGATAAGAGGAGGTGAATGAGGTGGAATTGGTGAATTAGACTTGGGAAAGGATTCAGTTGGTTGGGAAGGAGATATAAAATAAATGGGACTATGTGTTTTAGAATTAGTAGAATAGCTATGATAGTCCTCAATAATGGGGATGTTAATAAATAATTAAAGATTATCAGGATCTTGATGTTTCCTAGCATGTAAACCTTTCCATTCAATAGGCCTTTATACTTATCCCATTCTTTGAGGAATACTTACAGGTGGAACAAGTTTCTTAGATAATTCACCTTTGAAAGATGATCTTAGTCCTTCTAGCTTTGAAAACAATAAGATACTCAAAACTAAAAGTTAGTAAAATATTTAGAATAGGAACCAATTTTTATTTAAACTATAAAATAAAGTTAGATTCACCACTAGAATCAAACTTTTAAAATATAACAATTGATAAAATATTGTGATATAAGATAAAATTAAACATGCTAAAACTTAATGAGATACAAAATAAAGACACTAAAATTTTTAGAATAATGTTTAAAAGTGACAAAACACCTTTCAACATGTAATGTTAATAGTTCTTTACAATAAATATAGCATAAGTCAAATTTTCAAGCCTTAAAAATTCTTAGCACGTCCATAGTGGAGTGTTGTGAAGTTGATGATCAAGATAGTCCAACTGTAGCAAATAAAAAGTAAAGAACCTTCAATGAGAAATACTTACAACTCCAACTCTCTGCAAGAGTCCCTGGTAACACAAATGACTTTGAACTCAATTTAGTTCCACAGTAATGGCACTAGTTAAGTGTTGGTTCATAGTTGTACACCTCATACACTTGGCCTTCCACACTTGAAATAAAATGGCAAACAAAGATTAAAACCCCACTAGAATGTCATTGTAGCAGGGAAAGGGGTTGTAATATACCTAGATAGGGGTATAATAGTAAAATACTGAATAATCTCACATGTATTAGAATGATGAGTGGGTAGATAATAAATAATATAAATAAAGGGGTATATGATGTTGTAGATCATAAAATAATAAATATTGTAATTGATCTTTCTCAAAGGAGGTAGCCCCCCCACCCCCAAAGAGGCCCACGATATAGAGTTGTTCCTTCTATAAAAGAAGTTGGTGTTTATGTGTAATCAATGTTTCAGATCAATATATGAGTATGAGATTCCTATTAGTGGTATTAGAGAACTTTCCAATGGAATTTACATGATCATGATTTCTATTGTAATCACATTTGGGAGCTTCATGGAGCAAGTCTAAGAAGTGCATATTTTTGTTTTTTGTCCTAAAAAACCTAACTGTTCTTTAAACTAATCATAAATAGTAAAAAGTCAAGCTAATTTTTTTATGGGTTTTGTGTTCCTTTATCTTAGATTTATTTAACATTTTGAATTTTTTAATTTAGTTTAATATTTTGAATATTATCATAGTTTTAGTGACTACTCTTTTGTAAAAAGACTAAAAATAATCAAAATCAAAAAATCAAAAAAAAAGTCATGGGTCCTTTTATTTTATCTAGACCAATGCATTCATTAAATAATATTCATGATATTTTTGATATAATTAAGATTTAATTCCATATAACCACATAATATGATGTAGAAATTAATGTATGGTTATATTAGGAGCATAACTATAGTGCATGGTATGTGGATTCATTTTCTATAGTTGAAGAATATGAAATGGAAATAATTACATGGATGGAATTGAAGGGCATTTATAGAGAATGGAATTAATATCTCTTTCAATTTAATGAGGGTGATTTTGGTCTTCTATTTATTGAACCTTCCATACATATAGTATAAAATTATTTTTTTCTTCCTTTTAATGATTTCCACAATTTAGTGAATTCTTTGGTGAGGTTAGATACTTTAAAAAAAATGTATGCCAAGATTAATGTTAAATGGGATGTCATTTATCCTTAGTTAGTTCATCAAGAATAATATTTTGAGCACCATTACTCTCACTTTGAAGTGATGATCATAATCCTTCAAGTTACACTTAAATCTATAGTTATATTTCTCATATTCACCATGTTATTGTATATGTTCAACTCCCAACATAGAAAGAAGAAGTAGAAGCAAAAAAAGATGAATGGATGGGCTTATATCTAGTCTTCAACCTATTTTACCATGTATGTTTTAAATTTCATTTGTTCATTCTCCTATTTCTTATCATGTTTTAATGTCAAAACATATTTAAAGGGGATGGAATGTAATGTACATAGATAGGGGTATAATAGTATAATACTAGAACCATGAATAATCTCACATGCATTAGAATTATGAGTGGGGTAGGTAAGAAAAAATATAAATAAAGGGGCATATGATTTCGTAGATCATAAAATAATAAATATTTCTATTTAAGCTAGAATTTTTACTTTTATGACTAAGAAGAAATAAAGAGATAAAAGTTGCAGAAAAGGGTAAAATGGAAATGGTAGAAAAACCTAGTAGAAATGCATGCATAAACCATATGAGGTGTAAAAATCTTCTTTTTCTAGGGGAAGATGACCTGCATAAGAAAGCACTCAAATCAAGCTTGTTTTTTAGATAGGGAGGAAGGGTAGATTGCCTAACTAGTGCTAGATCCAAGAAAGCAATAGCTATCTATGGAGGTTGTTAATCTACACCCATAAAACAAGTTAATGTTGAAAGTATATGAATGAAAAAAAATATACACAAAATTAAATAAGATGAATACTTTGATAATGTAAGATAAATATCTAATAAAGTAAAAAAAGAGATGCTAATTTATTAAATGAATATTCTATTCTATTTTGGTGTGTTTTGGTCTAGTATAGAAAATGGGAAAATAGGGTCTAGTCAAGGGTTTGGTTAAATGGTAAAAAATGAGGCTATTAGATCATAGGGATAACTATCATTGATTATGGGAAACAATCACTAGTTAAGGTAACTATTAGTGATTACCTAATATGATAGGGAATGCTCAGAATGTACATCAGAAGAGGTTTGTATATCTGATACAACTAAGGGTGTAGGTCTACTCAAGATTTGGTAATGATAGGATAAAAAGGTAGAGGGTCAAAAGTAACTAAAATGAGATGGGAAGGGTATAAGGAGAAATATCGTAAGAAATATATTCAAGTAGATGAAAGAAAATAGAAACAAAAGCAATCAAATGTTTACCTGATCCTGAAGAGATTTTAATAACATAGCAGTCCTTAAAGGAAAGCTAGAAGAAATTTGCTAGAGGTTTGAGTTGGTGGCTACTGGAAAAACCTACATGAGGAATATTCAAATACTTAGAAGACTTGAATACTTGTATTAAGATAGCCTAAATGTAGAATTTGGATATGTCTTTTTTGAATCCCCTTCTCCTCTTTCTTACTTCCTTTTATAAGTAAAGGGTGATGGAGTAAGAAGATAATATTGTAGGTTATGAGGTGTTGTGATGTGTTAGATGATGAGGAAAATAAAAGTATTATATTTTGAATTACCTTAGGAGTACCTAATGATGAGTTACCAACTTGAGGACCTAACCATTTATGGTTAGGGTAATCATTGATGTTTACCCTTAATCATCGATGATCGAGGTACCAAGTAAAATTAGGTTTGAAAAGGGTCAAAGAGTGGATAAAGGGTGTTAGCTAAAAAAAGTGAGTTGAGTTGGCTAAGTTTAGCTAACTTGGACTTAAGGTGAGTTGGGATAATTTAGATGAATTTGTTAGATAAAAATAGGTCATTTTGATGCTTTAAGTGTAAAATGGATGATCAAGGCACTTTGATGACTATAATCAAGTGTGTAGTTTCTAGTGTTTACATTTTTCCACTTTTTATTATGTAGCTTGTATGTCCAAGCTAAAAAACAAAAATAGATTATGTTTTTAAAGTTTGGTTGAAATTAAATTTTCCCCAAGTATAAGAGGAGTTCCCCCTCAAATTGGGAGATGATGAAGATAGGCCAAATCAAGTCAAGATTTGATTAATGGTGTATGGTTAGTCACAAAGGTGAATGATAAGAGGGTGGTTCAAAGCTAGGCATTTATAACACAAACATGTGCACAAGATGTGATAGCCAAGATTACATAAATACTAAGGATTGCAATGTTGATAAAAATAAGCTTAGTGATAAGAAGATAGGTGACCAATAGACCACATGACCATATTCTTATGGTTGGGTACACTTGTTAGCCTTATAAGCAAAAAGGATCAATGTCCATGGGGGTATACAAATTTAAAAGTGATCTAATGTTTGGGTATCTAAAATTGGAAGTGATCCTATGGAGGAATCTAATGTTTTGGTCATGCACTAAGTGTAAAATGTTCAAATGTTTAAATGTTCAACATGGTAAAGTCAGTTAGTGTAGTCAAAAATACCACAACAAAGTCATCACAAAAGATGTGAATGGTTTGGGTCAAAATGGTCAATGTTGAGTTAGACATGGTGTAATGGTTTAAGGATAATGTTTAATGGTTGATGGTTGAAAATAAAGGTATAATAGAGATAACTCTAGATGCACTAGTTAAATCAATGTTGCGTACATAGTTCCATGGACATAATATCTAACAAAAAATTCAAGCCAAATGTAGCTCTCCCAAAGTGGGAAAGATGGAGAAATAATGTTTCCCAAAAGGTCAAAAAAGGATAGAGAAATTATATCTCCAAATGGTAGATAGTAAAAGGTAGGTAGAAATATAATGATCAATGGTTGGGTGAAAGGTATCTTAGAAAGAGGGTGGTCGAGCTGACTCTAGATACATTAGGTAAATGAATACTTTCTACATAGTTCTATGGACATAAGATGCACTAGAAACTTTAGGATGTATGTAGTTCTAGTTTTGATTGGATGATATTAAAAAAGGAAAGAAATTCCCCAAATAGGTTGAGGTGGTTTTAAAATGAGTTTCCCCAAGTTGACATACCACATGGTCTAGGTTTCATTGAAGGTAATGTCAGTTCTGATTGAATAAAGTGGGTCGACAAAGGGGTGGAGAGTAATATTATCTAATAAGTGATGGAGATGTAATCTCCAAGATAGATGCCTTTTTTGGTTTCATGGTGAGGTTATGAAAAGGTAAAATGTGGGAGAATTATGAGACACATGCTTCTAATAGTCAACAATAGAGGGGAGAAAAAAGAATGATGACTCCTTTTCATTTGTAAAGATAAAAAACATCACCAAAGTTAGGTGGGATTAGTGAATGTTAGACTTTTGAGTGCTTCACATATGCTTATTTTGGTTGATAAAATTGCATCTTAATCACGTTGTGTCCAATAATATAAAAATCCCTTGATTCATAGAGAATGAAAGAAAGGGAATAAGTGGTAAGTGAATGGTAAACGGGTGAATAAGGAAGATAAACTTATGTGGGCAGGCTTGCCCCTTCTATAGGTGACATAAGAACCAAATTTAGACAATTCTATGTCTTATGATCAGTTTAGACTGATCAATGTGGGAAGTCTATTGAAGGGAAAGTTGATTACAACTTCCTTGGGATGTTTATTTTGTTTTTAAGAAAGGATTTGTTTGTGATTTTGTTTTTTTTTTTTTTTTTTTGAGAAGTTTGTGAAGCTAATCTATGTAGGAAGCTTCAAGGAATTGATTTTAATATATATTAGACTCAGCCATCCTTCAAGGGAGTGGTCTAAATTTTTTATTTTTGGTAACCCTCTTTCAAGGGAGTAGTCTATCTTTCAAACAATGTTCAAGAAATAGGGAAGCTATCCTTCAAGGGAGTAATCTATAGAATGCTAGAAATTTTGTGACCCAAATGATATATTTTGGTATCCCAAATAGTTTGAATGATAGTTTTAGACATGCACAAGTCTAATAAGGCTTAAAGGTGTACCTTTATGAGGGAAAACTTTTAGCACAAGAAGGTAGTGGAGGGTGGAAAGGAATGGGTTTTGAGAGACAAAAGACCATGGGATTTCATCTCATAAAAGACAAAAAGTATCCATGAGAACCATGATATGGGTAAAGCCAAGGTACCCATACTTAGGATTGGGTAATATTTGTGATGGTGGTTCTATTTTAATTGACTTGTACTCAAAAGTAGAGGAAAAAAGGAGTGTAAGGCTTAAAATATCATGAATCTAGGGATGATCTTTAGACAAGAAGGTAAGTTTGATCCTTATTTTAATAGAAGAAAGGATGTAGATGTGAAGCATTAAGAGGCTCAGGTTTTGGGTTGCCTTCAATGGAAGACAAATGATAAGCTCCTAATCTATACTTATGGGTAATGTTGTAGGGTCTAAGATAATTAAAGGCAAACTTGCCTCTTTTTCTTTTCTCCATGTTAGTGACATGTTGGTTTTCTTTAAGGATGAGATCTCTAATTTTAAATTATTTCTCTCTCAGATTTTTGTTATAGGAACATGTAATATACTCTTGGTAGACACAAATGTGGTTAAGGGATATAAGGAAATGTTCATCAAGTAGCTCTAATTGTGCTAAACATTCTTGATGATAGTTGCTTTTAGACATAATGTATTGCAATGATATGTAAAGAGAAGGAATTTATACTTTGAGAGCCAAGATTGCCTCTACTTCAAAGATAAAGGAGAAAGGGGTAGCATCTATATAGGTTTGAATGTTGGTGAAATAGGCCCATAAAATGAAGGGGATATGCAAGTGCCAA
Source organism: Torreya grandis (assembly GCA_037957365.1). Taxonomy (NCBI): domain Eukaryota; kingdom Viridiplantae; phylum Streptophyta; class Pinopsida; order Cupressales; family Taxaceae; genus Torreya; species Torreya grandis. Next base: position 1,030,296 of record JARHVA010003309.1, on the reverse strand, counting down.
TCCTAGCATGATGTATTGATGAGCTTGGTTAGAATCTTATTTATAATTTTACTAGAAGCCTCAACTTGCCCATTTGTTTATGGATAGTAAGGTGAGAAACAACTAAGTTTGATGCCAAAGGCATCACAAAGATCTTGAATTTACTTTTTAAAAAATATTTACCATTATTAGTGATGATATTATGGGAACACCAAAATGATAGATGATATGGTGGTTGATGAAGTCAATGATATTTTCAACTTTGGTAGAAATAAGAGGAATATCCTCTACCCACTTAGTGAAGTATTTGATAGTGGTGATGATACAGTGGTGATGTTGTGAAGAATGATGGTTTATTTCTTCAATGAGGTCTAATCCCATTATGATAAAGGCTAAACGTATTTAGATGCTTAAATTCCATGTACAGGAATGTGATGCAAATTAACATGTTGTTGACATTTAACACACTTCTTTACATAGTCACAATAGTCTTGATTAAGGGTGGGCCAATATTAGCAAAGGTGAAGGAGACGTTTGGTGATAGTTAGGCCACTAATGTTTCCACCATAGATTTTGTCATGGGTTTATTTGATAACATGAGAGGCATCATGACCATGAAGACAATGAGAAGAAGGTTATCAAAACCACATTTGTAGAGTATTCCTCCTAATATGGTATAATGGGAAGTGGTTTGGATGAAGGCTCATTTAGCATTCCTAGAGAGGTTAGGAGGAACCATACTGAGATTGAGGTAGTTGAAGGTTTGTTCATACCAAGTGTATGAGGTAGATTCTTCCACATTGAAAATGGTAGGAAGGTCAGAGTGTATATATGAGGTTATGATGAAATGGTGAATGGTGATAAAGAATTTGGAAGTGGTAGGTTGAGTTAGGACTTGGGAAGCAAGGGAAGCCATTTTATCCACAAAATTATTGATGGATTGTGAAACATATTGGATAGAATAATGGTTAAATGATGATAAGAGTGCATCAACTAATTGTTTATACTTTTGTAGGATGCCATTTTTGCATTAGTAGGAACCATTAACTTAGTTGATGACAAGTTAAGAATCACCAAAGATAGTAATGGTTTTGACTTCCATGGCTAAGGTGATTTGGAGACCTATCACTAGGGATTCATACTCAACCATGTTATTGTTACACTCATCATCAAGTTTGAAAAAAAGAGGAATGGGTTATCCATTAAGGGAAATGAGAACAACTCTCATACCCTGACCATGTTGGCATTTGGATCCATCAAAGAATAGGGTAATTTGATATGTGATGTCTTCCTAAGACAAAGTCACAATAGACTCATCTATAAATGTAAGAGGAAGGTGTTGATTATCTAGTAAAGGAGATTTAAACAATTGGTTGGTAATGACTTGCCCTTCAATTGACTTCTATTGGAGGAACTCAAGGTCAAACTAAAAAAGGAACATGAGCCACTTATCCATATGCTAGTTTTGGTATGGTTTAGAGTGTATATGCTTGAGGGGGTTATTGTTGGTGATGACATAGGTATTATGATTGAGGAGGTAGTGACGAAGTTTGCTAGATACAAAGATGAGGGCAAGGCAAAGCTTCTTGGTATGGGTGTACCAAGTCTCATACTTTATAAGTGTTCAATTGATATAGTAGACAAAATGTTCCTTGTTTTGTTCATCTCAATGTACGAGCATTGCCCTTAGGGAATGGTTAGTGGTAGATATATAGTGGTAGAAGGGTTGATCCTCCTTAGGAGTGGTGAGAACTAGTGGAAAAAGAAAGTATTATTTGAGCAAATAAAAGTCCTATTGATAGTCTTTAGTCCACTTTAGAAAAATTTCTTTCTTGAGTAGATGGTGGAAAGGTTGACATCTATCAGATAATTAAGAGATGAAATGATGGATGGATTGGAGTTTACCTTGTAAGCTATGGAGTTGTTTAAGGTGGGTTAGAGGTCACATCTCAAGGATGGCATAGACGTTGGTAGGGTCAAATTCAATTCCTTAGAGAGATGATGAAGCTAAGAAGTTTTCCAGATAGGACCCCAAAAATACATTTCTTGAGATTTAGTCTAATGTGAAATTGGATGAGGCATTTAAAGATGATGGTGAGAATAACTAGCTGATCCTTATGATGTTTATATTTTCCAAGGAGATCATTCACATAGTCCTCAATAATTTTATGAATGAGGTCATGGAAGATGTAAGTAATGTCATGCTGGTAGGTTTCCCTAATGTTTTTCAAACTGAAGGTTATGACCCTATAGCAAAAGCTTCCCCATGGAGTGATGAAAGAGATTTTATTTTGATCCTTAGGGGAAATCAAGATTTGATTATATCATGTGAAACCATCCATAAAAGATAATATTTCATGCCCAGTAGTAAGTTCAACAAGTTCATCTATGCAAGCAAAGGAAAGTCATCCTTTGGACAAGAAAGGTTAAGGTAATGAAAGTCAAGGTAGAGGCAAAGTCCCCTATGGGTTTGGTGACATGGAAAATGTTAGAAACCCATTGAGGATAGTCTATGGTTTGGATGAATTCTATGGATAAGAAATGTTGTAGCTCCTCTTTTACAAGAAGTGTGATGCAAGGATGTATCCTATGAATATTTTGACACATGGGTTTGGCATCAAGATAGGTGATAATGCTATGGAGGGTAATAGAAGGGTCAATTCCTAATATGTCCTTATAGGACCAAGAAAATTCCATGCTACAGTTGTGAAGGAAGGAAGGAAAGTCTCATTACTCCTTAGAATCTAAGGATTGACCAATTTTGACTATGTAGGGATTATCTTGAGTACCCAAGTTGACATCAAGGGTAGATTTATTCAACATGGTTTGAATATTAGGAGGAAGATATTTTTTAATAGAATAATTATCTACACCAAGGTAGGTGAGAATGGAATCATCCTCCTATTGTAAAATGGTATGTATGGTAGGAAAATCATGTTCTATCATGTCAGAATAGATGAGAAGAAGGGTTTTAGTTTGGCCATCCTTTTGATAAACCAAGGGACCCAAACTAATAGTGTTGATAAAAAAAGAGTTAGGAGGAATGCCATCAAAGTCCTTAGACTTAGAAGGGGAATGGGTTGGTCAGGAATGGGTTTCATCCTCAATGTTAGTGATAGGTTTCAATAAATTGGTAAGTTATTTAGGTGGTTCAAACCCAAGGCTGAAGCACTCTTGAGGATTTTGAGTTTTGATTGTGGGTAGCTCATAGGGTTCCTATTTGTAAAGGCCAAGACCTAATCCTTTCTAGGCACACCTATGAAGATATAGTTTGGCAAATGTTAGTTTTTCAAGGTATGATAAGTCTACAATAAATGGTTTGGTAGAAGAGGTAATGGTGGGAAAAATAATTAGATGATCAAGAAACCCATAGATGAAGTTGGTTTGATGGTTAGGGAGCCTAAAAGTAATGATGGTACTAATTTTGGGGTCATAACCGGGATCATGAATGAGGCTCCCATACTCTTGAGGAGTGGGGAAAACATCTAAAGCTAAAGTATGGTATTCTCCTAATGAGAGACATTAGAATGTGGGTTGCAAGGGGTCCTCTATGGGAATTTGAGATGAAAGGATGAATGAGATCATTGAAGATTCATCATGGGTAGTGGTGGAAGTGTTTTTAGTAGATGGTCAAGTGGATGAGGTAGGAATAAGGACACCATTTGGATGATATGTCATATTCCATGAAGTGAAGGGGCTTGGGTCAGCTTTAATGGTAGTGAATTGACCTACATTGTCAAATTTGACACATTGGTGTAAGGTGGACGGGACACCACTCATGGAATGAATCCAAGGGAATCTAAGTAAAACATTGCATTAGAACTCACCCTCTACAACATAGAAGAGTTCATAAATAGTGTGAGGTATTAAATGGATGTGAAGGATGATTGTGCCTAAAGTAGTGGCCATGGTGTCATCAAAAGAGCAAAGGACCATTGTAGTTTTAGACATGATGTTCTTGGGTAATTGTAGTTGGTCATAAGCATGTGAGGAAATAATGTTTATACTAGCTCCTCCATCAACCATCACCCTTTATATGTAAGTTTGGTTGATGTATGTGGTGATAAACAAGGTAGGATTAGGATCCTTAAGATGGATATAGGGATTATTGAAATACTAAAATATGATGAGGTTGGAATGGTGAAGATCACTAAGAAAGGTGGCTAGAGGTTAAGGATCATGTGGTTTAACCTTAATGGATTGGAGGGTCTCAATGAGTGAGGTGTTAATAAGCTCATAAAGGGACATATTTACTAGAGTTTGGTAAAGTTGCTTAAACACTACACATTGTATGGATTTAGATGGGTTGGAGGAAGGGACACCCAAAATATATATCCTAAGTTTTGGTGATGGTGTGGGTAAAGGTGAGGGTATATGAGGTTGTTTGGTAGGTTGAGAGTTGGAAGGGTACATCCAAGGGATGGATACTTTAGCTTTCTCTTTAAATTTTTGTTAGGCCCTACATTAGGTAACCATGTGGATAGTATGGGTATGAGAAGGTGTTAGAATAGGTGGTTGTGAGTTCTTCCTCACTTTTAGATAAGAGTGTGGAAGAGGGTATGGTTTAGAAGAGTGGAATAGATGGTTGAGTTGGTAATGGGATATGAGTTGGTTCATCTAACAATAGATCATCCTTATCCATCAAGTTATGGATAGGGATTGAAGAGATTTACAACTTTTTGTATTGTGTTTAAGTGTTTTATGATAAACACATATTAATTGGTCATTAAACAAAGATGGTGTAGGATGTGAGTGGTCAAATTTCTTATAAGGGTAAAATGGTTTTATGGATGGTAAAAAGATAGAGAAAGTTTGAAACAACCTTTGAAAAATGGCTAAATAGGATTCAGTTAAAGGTGTTGAGGGTGCTAAGGTTTTGGTTTTAAGAGGTAGAGTGGGAGTCCCTTTTGGAGGAGGTCTCACTATGGATTTAGAAGATGATTGAATAGTTTTGGTGAATGGTTTAGGTTAGGTTTTGTAATTAGGGTTATATTTATGGATGATTTATAAGTTGAGGGTACTTGTTTGGTTATAGGTGGGAGAGTAGTGAGGGAAAGTTTATCCAAAAACAAGAATGATGACGTTGATGATTTGGTAGAAGATATAGGTGAGGAAAAGGGTGAAGGACAGAGAGATAGGGATTATGGAACAAGGAGAGTTGAGGGATGAGGTCCCAAGATATAAGGTAAGGTGGAAGGAGGTGGTATGGGTCTAGCTCTAGGTAGACACTTGATTGGTGAAATCCTTTTGATGGGTTTGGTGTGTGTTTATTTTGGTAGTTTAGGAAGGATCAAGTCTAACTTCAAAGGTGGATGAACAATATTAGGATTCAAAAGTATCCTCAAGTTTTTGATGAACTTGTTTTAGGATATGATGGGTTTAGTTTGAGGGTTAGATGATAATTTAGGAATTTGGATTGGAGGAATGTGGGAAGGTTCTCCTAGATTCATGGATGGAGAAGGGTTGGTTAGAGGTATGATGAGTTTATAGGTTGAAGGAATTGTGGTTAAAGGTTTAGGTTTTCTTTCATAAGGTAGACCCAAATGATGATAGAAAGTGGGTCTACTAAGCTGGTTTTAGAGGTAAATGCCAGATTTTGAACCAATATAGAAAAAGGTTTGTATATGGGATTAGTTTCTTGATCCTTAGTTTCAAAGATTAAGAATTTAAGTGGAGGTGAAGGATTATTCTTGGGAGAGATTTGTAAAATTTGGGAGGATGATTCCACCATAGAAGGTGTAGGTAAAGACGTTTCTTCTTTTGGAGTGGTTTTAAAAGAGAGGTTGGGTTGTTTAATGGTATATGTGATAGGTGTAAGTGAGGGGATGGATATGGTTTCTTCCTTTGGTTGAACCTCCAAAGGAATGGTATATGATTTCTCTTCCATGGGTGAATAAAAAGGTGAAGAGGTGATTGAATCAATGATTGCCTTATTCATTTTTTATAAAGGAGGTGTGGGTAAGTCCATGGTTTTCTTGAGTGAGGAGGAGGGTGAGGTGGCTTCCTTAGTTTGGATGTACAAAGGAAGGGTTGGTAATTTGGCCACTTCTATGAGTGGGATAGATGAAATGGAGGTTGAGGTAATGGTCTCCTCAATAAAGGGTTCATCAATGATTGTATTGACCATATTGACCTCATGTGTGTGAGATGATTTAGGTTGGTTTTTGTTATAGTTGGTAGAGGGTGTTTTGTTGGGAAATGGTTTACAAAAAATATCAAGGGATTGGTTAGGGGGTGCATTGTGATTTTTAAAAATGAATTCCCACTTGTCAATCATGTTTTGCACAATTGTTTTAAAGGTATTACACATACTAACACCATGTCTAATAGCATTATGGTATGCACATGAATCATTTTAAATATACCAACTAGTTGTGGGGATATTAGTGTTACATTTTTTAAGAGGTTTTATGGTTAGAATTTTTATATTTTTTATTTTAGGAGTTTCTCCAAAATTAAAGTGTAAGATTCTCTAATAAGAGTGTATTATTTTAGAGGTCTACATGTTTGATCTGGGTTAGGTTGTTTAAAATAGTAAGAAGAATTGGTTGAGGGGTTGGATTGGTTGATGGTTGGAGGTGGAGTGGTTTTAAGAATAATTGAGTTGGTGGATGCCTTAGATTTAGAAGGGTTGTATTGATTGGTGGGTTTTGATGATGAGGAAGTATCATTATATTTAAAGGTGGAATTCTTGTTCCAAAGTTTTAATTTTCCTTCCTTGATAGATCAAATTTTCAATTTTCATGCCATGGTAAAGGCCTCATCAAAATTTTGGAATGTTTGAACTTTGAGAGTGGGTGAAATGTGTTTGACACAAACTCATGAAAAGAGCTCAATCAATCCAGCTTGTGGTAATGAGAAATAAAGTTGTTTGATAAGACCTCTCCATGCAGTAATGAAATCAACAACTAATTCATTATCAAATTGCTTAATGGAATAAAGGTTGGTTATGGAAACCTTTTTAGATATGTTCATTGAAAATTGATCTAAAAATACTTGGGTGAGTTAGGTGAAATAAAATATGGAGTGCTGGGTGAGATCACTATACCAATCAAAAGAAGGTCTTGTCAAATACATGGGGAAAGTTTGAAGGAGGAGGGCATCATCATGTGCAATTAAATATTTTAAATGGTGAAATACCTTCAAATGTTGTTGTAGGTCCTCTTTGACTTTAAATTTAGAAAATTTAGGCAATTCCCATTGAGGAGGATAGGATCTAATTGGGATGGATGGGTGGATAGGTTCATTGCATATTTGGTCATAAGAGAGAAGGTTATGGGTTCCTTGAGATGGATGATTTGAAATTCGTCATTTTGTTAATTAACATATTAACCAAGTCAATTTGAGGTTGGGTTGAGGTATGGTAGATGCAATATATTGCTAAGGAGGTTTTAAATATTTTGTATATGGGTAGGTGGTCATAAGAGGTTGAGATGGTGCTCCATAAGGATTCATGAGTGCATAAGATTGAGTTGAAGAGGCTATGTGATCTTGTGGATTAGGCACATCTTGATAATATGTTGCAAGAATTTTTTGAGAGGTTATTGTAGTTGGAGTTATGGATGTATGAGTGGATTTGGGTTGAGTTTGAGTAGTAACTCATGTCTTGATGTGTGGAAGAGTTTAAGGTAGAAAGAATACCAATTGTCAGAGATGGGTATAAGTTGGTTGGGTGGTGATGGTGGAAGGAATGGTGGAAAGAGGGGTAGAAGTTACCCCTAAGGTGGGTGTGGGATAGGTGAAAAGAGGTTGGGTTACCTCTACATTAGACATGTGGGTTAGTGTAGAGGGTGTTTGATTATGGGTCAAAATACTAGATTGGATTTCGGTGGTGGTAGAAAATGGGTTATAAGTAGAAGAAGAAGATTGGGTAACCAAGGGTTGGGTAGAAGTAACACCACCATAAGCTTGTGATGCACTCCTAAAGGAGGATTCATGGGAAGAACTAAAGCAATTGGGGTACGATGAGATAAAGTGTTAAAATAGTGTTGAAGGGAAATGGAGTTATTGTCAAGGAAAGTGGCGAAATCAACAATAATTTGATGCATGGTGGGTGGGGGAGAATGATGAGAAGAACCCTCAACCTACAAATTATACCCCATAGATGATGAAGAAGAAGAGGTAGGGGATTTTTAATGGGTTTGATTCCTCAGTTGTTGTCTAGTAAAAACCATGTGAGGAATTGGAAAAGAATAATGAACCTCTCACCTTAAACAATGAGCAATAAAATACAAGTTCAAAACAAAAAAGGAACAAAATAAAAGTGTAATTAAATCTTAGGATGCATTTTAAATAACTTTTGGCTTATGCCTTAGAGAGTGTGAAAGAAGTTTATATTGTGAACCAGGTACTAAAAGATCAAGTTAAGGATGGTTTTAGGTTTGTTTTAGATTAAGGTAAAAATAGGTTTTGAAGGGGCCCCAAAACCCTTTACATCAGATAAGATAAAAACCTTAAGCACGCCCAGGAAACGAAATAACCTAGAACCTGCAAAAGCTAGACCATATTAACCAGGAATCTAAAAATAGTAGTGAAAAGCTAGACAAACAATAACTAATTGTTATTATTTTTTTTACAAGACCAAAGTCTCATGTCTAGAGGAGGGACCAGAGGCTTAAATTTTTTCCTCTTAACAGTAATCCAACCATCCTCTACCTTAGCTGCCTCAGCAACCCAATCCTCAGAAGGCCAAGAATCATGAAGTCCAGAGGGCAACAAAACCTCAGCAAAATCCTTAAGAGAACCAGCCAACAACTAGCTCCTAGGAGAACCCTTTAAAATAGGTGGAGGAACCACCACCTCCTCAGTAATCAGTTCAAGAAGATCACATAATCCAATCTCCACCTAACCTTCAATAGGATTAGTCTCCAGCTGAGCCTGCTGATCCATCGAAGCAGATTAGAAACTCTTTTCATTCTCATTCTCAGAATTAGTCGAGGCTTCCTCAGGTTGTTTTGCAATATAGTGATCGTGATCAACTTCAGCCCACCAAGAAGGTGATCTTCTGGATCTGGATTTCCCTGCAGTGCACTAGGTAGCAATATGCCCCATCAGGTGACACTTTCTACATCGAAAAGGTAACCCTTCAAAATCTAACAATTGCATCCAAGAGCCTCTAGGGGAGTCTAGACAAATCACCTCAGGAAGGCCCTTAGAAACATCCACCTCAACTAGAAGGTGAGCACAGGTCGATCGGAAATACCTCTTGGTTTCAGCGTCCACAAATAAAAATTCCCCTATAGCATTTCTGATGGTTTTAAACACCGATTCATGCCATAGATGCATTGGTAAATTAGGGAGCTGAACCCAGATAAGGATCTTGTTGAAAGTTTCCGTAACAGGATTGAAATCCATATGCCACCGTTTGGCGAAGAGAGGGTATTTACCCTGCTAGAAGAAATTTTTGTTGGAAAGAATAATCTTCATGTCCTTGACAATGTGGAATAAAGCTATAAAAAAACCTTTACCACAAGGATAACTTTCAACATTTCCATCGATTAGTGGCAGCCAAGTCTAGGATATCCAGCCATGTAAATTGGCAAGAGATGGCCAGAAGCCATGAAATCTACAAATAGCCGTAGACTTTGAAAAGTGCTCTGCCTGATAAAAGATTGCTTCAACAGTATCAGGATCAAGATTAACCTTGATAGGTTTTAAAGCACTTACAGGTGATTCGCGTAATCTCCCAGTAGAAGCTTGACATTTTGCATCATGAATTTCAGCTTCAAAAGTAGCCACATCTGCGTAAGTTCTTCCCTTAGACCCAGGGATAGAACCAAAAATAGGGGAACCATTTTTTAAATCTGTGACTGGAGAGAAACCCCCTTCCATGAAAGAGTGAGTGACCAGGATCCTATCCCCACTCACTGGTAAAGTTTTAGCCACACTAGCCACTGGATCAACAGCAGCCTGGACCGGGATGGGAGTTCGCACTCGCGCCTGCGTGCCCGCAGCGTTCAAAATCTCCATTCACGCGTAGGGAGCTAGGAGCTTGCGCGTGCTGGGAGCGTTCAAAAATTCTACAATAATATATGGTTTTAGGTTTGTTATGATGCTAAAAAAGAATCTATACTAGACCAAGTACATGTCTTGGTACTAGGGGCTTGCTCAATTCACTTCACGAACCCAAATCCAAGTTGGGTCATTTAGCTAATAGATATCATTTGTATAGAGTCTATACTCCACCAAAGAATGGAGTGGGTCCTCCCCTTGGTGATGAAATCCAAGTAGGATCACTAAAAAGGGTAAGGTGATCTAATGCATGATGAAATCCTAATGGGCCTTGTCTCAAGTATGTTATGATGTTTGATTTTGTATGAGTGGTTTGGTTGTGTAACATAAGTGTGCTATGATTAATTCATGATTCTTTAATTAACTAGGTGAGTTAAATAAAGAAAGTAAACCATGAATGCAAAAATTTATTTTATACCCAAAGGAAATATTTAGATTTCATTCGATGAGTATACAATAAAGAAGAAAGGGAACTAGCCCCACAATAATAAAAAAGGGAAATAGGGTCCCACCGAGTATGAAAAAATCTTTAATATAGAATTATTGATTTTATGATTAAGAAGAAATAAAGAGATAAGGGCTACAAAAAAAGGTAAAATTGAAATGGTAGAAAAAAATGGTAGAAATGCACACATGAACCAGATGAGGTGGAGAACTCTTCTTTGGCTAGGGGAAGATGACTTGCATTAGAAAGCACTCAATCCAAGCTTGTTTTATAGAAAAGGAATAATGGTGAATTGCCTAGCTGGAGCTAGATCCAAGAAAGCATGAGCTATCTATGGAGGCTGTCAATCCACACCTGTAAAATAAGTTAATGCTGAAAGTAGATGAATGAAAGAAAGCATACTCAAAAGGAAACAAGATTTATACTTTGCTAATGTAAGTTGAAAATATAATAAAATAACAAAAGAGATGATAATTTACTAAATGAATGTTCTATTCAATTTTGGTCTATTCTGGTCTAGTACAAAAAATGGGAAAATAGGGTTTGGTCAAGGGTTTGGTTAAATGGTAGAAAATGAGGGTCTTGGGTTAGAGGGATAGTCATCAATGGTTATGGGTAACCATCATAGGTTAGGGGTAACCATTTGTAATTACCTAATGGGACTAGGAATGATCATAACGTACATGGGAAGAGGTTTGTAGATCTGGTATGCTTGAGTGTCTAAGTCTATTTGAGATTTGGTAATGGTAGGATAAAAAGGTAGAGGGTCCAAAGTAACCAAAATGAGATGTGAAGGGTGTAAGGAGGAGGATATTGATAAATATATTCAAGTATATGAAAGTAAATAGAAACAAAATAAATCAAATACTTACCTGATCCTGAAGAGATTTTGGCATCATAATGGTGCTTGAAGGAAAGCTAGAATAAATTCACCAGAGGTTCAGGTTGGTGGCTACTGGAGAAACCTGAATGAATAATATTTGATTTCTTAGAATATTTTAATACATGTATGAAGATAGCTTGAATGTATAATTTAGATATGTCTTTTATATATCCCCTTCTCCTCTTTCTTACTTCCTTTTATAAGCAAAAGGTGACGGAGTAAGAAGATAAGATTGCAGGTTATGAGGTGTTGTGATGTGTTAGAGGATGAGGTGGAAAAAAGTATTAAATTTTGTTCATGATTGGCTTAGGAGCAGCTGATGATGAGTTACCATCTCAGGGACCTAACTATTGGTGGTTAGGGTAACCACCGACAGTTACCCCTAACCATCAACAGTTGAGATACCAAGCAAAAGTAGGTTTGAATAGGGTCAAAGGGTGGATAAAGGGTGTTAGCTAAAAAAAGTGAGTTGATTTGGCTAAGTTTAACTAACTTAGACCCAAGGTGAGTTAGGATAAGCTAGATGAATGTGTTAGATAAAAATAGGTCATTTCAACTCTTTAAGTGTAAAAGGGATGATCAAAGCACTTTGATGACTAGAACTAAGTGTGTGGTTTTCTAGTGTCTACAATTATAATTAAGCCTACTCAAAGGAGGTAGCTTCCTCAAAGAGACCCATGATATAGAGTTGTTCCTTCCATAAAATGAATTTGTGTTTGTGTTTAGATAGTGTTTCATATCAATATATGAGTACAAGGTTCTTATTAGGGTTTTACATTAAAATTAGATCAAATATAGAAAATGAATGAGAAGAACCTATAAAGGGTGTGTTCTACTCCCTACTAGTTTTGGCTCTTATTGAACCAAGGTGAGAGGACCTATGGGGTATCCTGATCACATGGAGAGATTATGCAATTCAATCTCCATAGGGATCTTTGACACAAGAAAAAATATGACCAGGGCATAACCAAGTTTGCACACTTCACCCATGAAACATTGTCACATAAAATAAACAAATGATCTAAGTCATATACAAGATACTAAAGACAAATGAGGACATTACTTTAATCTTCATTCTATAAAATATTCAACAACAGGGGTCGAAAGAAAAACTATAGCACTAAGCTTCAAAACACAAACTACAAACACATTTCAAATATGCAAGATCTTATGTATTTTCAAGGAAAATAAGACTTATAGTATGCAAGGGGTGTGTTATTTGTAAAGTAGGATAGGGTAGGACAAGTTAGATAATTTTAAAATTGAGGGTGGCATGTTGGTGGCTCCCAAATATCAGGGTATCTCACAATATATCATGACAATATTTCCTAGCAAAGATGAAAAAGATTCAAATGCAAGATAATGGTTAATATAATATGATCCCTAAGAGACTAGAAACATACACTGAACTAATTTTTCAAATTCATTTCCCTATTTAGTCCATAAACCTAGGGTTACCTAACAAGTTATTCAGAAACAATTTGTAAAATAATACAAAAAGGATTTATAATCTAGATCAAAACCCAAAATAACAACTAGTAATGGGCATAGAATAAGATATCTAGTCAATAATATTTACAAAATAGGTCACTTAAATTCATCAATAGGAAAAAACAAAAAACCAAAAGCATTTTCATTAACTTGAAAATAAATATTAAAAACATCGACACTTCAAAATCTTGCCATGGGGACAAGCATGGTGAGAATGCTCTTTTGATAAGGGAGAGATAAACATTATATTAAGGCTTGATAATGGTTGTACAAATTCAACCACCTTATAAAGAGAGATAAGATATATAGACAACAATTGATGCCAATTTTCTTTTATACAACCTATAAATAGAAAAAATGGATGCTTAAAACAACCTACAACAAAAAATAGCCAACAACAACTAGAAATAGAATACCAACCTTCCTCTTATAAATTATAATCCCTTTTCAATTATGGGATTATGGGTCAAAATTTTCAAAATTAAATAACATCCCCTCAAATCCACCAATATTCTTTTAGCTGTAAGATATTCTATACCATGACTGATATCTTCATTCATTTGAAAAAAATCAATGTTCTAACTACCTCCACAAATAATGATGAAGATTTGAAAAAAACTTATGATTTCATGGTGAGAGATTCCTTTCACATGATATGGAAGGAGTATATTCATGGTAGAGGCCCAAATAAAAATTGTCTTTATGTAGAACTACCTGAAGATGCCTTGGACCACTTGATTGCACAATTAGAACCTTGTGGACAACTCTTCTTCCTCTTTGCATGCCATAAAACAATCTGATCTTAAAATGATTCCCTAGGAATATTATATATCCATGGCTACTTGAGAGATCTTCTTTGGAGTGACCCACCTTAGACTTGTACTCCTACAATATCTCTTCCATGGAGGAGCTTGGGCAAGCATGATAATGAAAAAAGGTAAAAGACTTAGGTTATTTTCAACCCTTTTACCTTTTAGATCCAACTTATTTTTATTATTTTGCATTCTACAAATTTTCCTTTTTCACATATAGCCTTTTATGGCTTCCCTCATATTTTTTAATGAAAAATACATTAGTTTCAACTTTTTATTTACTTGGGTAAATCCTAGTCCTTATTGTAATTTTCCCATGTCAACTCACTATCAATTGTGAAAATTCCACCAACTGGCTTGCATAGGGTCTTATTCTTTATATGATGTGTATAGTAAAGTGACATCACATGTCACTCAATTCACCAATATCCTTTCTTTACACTATCCTCATCATCACATTGTCTCCATACATGGTTGAACCTAATTGAAATGTCAATGATCATCCTAAACCATTAGATCTATTCATCCAAGCAAACACAAACAATAGATCTATTTCTAGATCATTACGATCATGATACATGTCACTACTATGTTCAACTTGGACCCTTTGAAAAATCCATCTTGGTTCACTCTATTGGATCTATGTACATAGATCAACATAGACCATTGATCTTGATCCAAAAGATCAAGTGTTATTGGTTGTCAACTATCTTTGACCCTGAGGTGATGCCATTTAGCATCTTTATGGGTTCTCTACATCTTACTTTGTTAGCACTATCTAGATAATTCACTCTTTCTAAGTGGTAGTCTCATGTTAATTATAGGATTCAATAAAAATTCTTGACTTAAAATTCATCATGGATCAGATTATGTACACTTGAACACATATCATCGATCTCTAAGAATATGCTTGATCTTTAGCCTATGACCATATATTAACTTTACAACTATACCCTTGTGCCATTAGATATTTTTATCTGATCAAATGCACATTGCCATATTGTAATTTATAATATGGAGCATCATTGGGCACTACCTACACTTGGCCCTAAAATTGTGCCACTTAGCATCCCTATGGTCTCCCCATGTGCTTTACAAGTAGACTCTATTTCTTTGAGTGCTATCGTATTGCATATTGGCACCTCATGTTTCTATTTGAAATAAATGGCTACTTCATAGGGATAAATTTCATGCTTGCATAACCATCATGGAACATTTGAATCCTAATGACTAGTTATCATGACTTAATATTGATGTTTGCTTGTTTATCAAAAAATGTCTACAAGACTATTATACATGTAGTTCAAGAAAATTTCTTTGGGACTTTTCTTGTTTGCATTCTTGCTCTGAGCCATTTGTTTTAGACTTTACTCATCAGGCCTTTTGTCTTTGGAATTCTTGTTTTCATTTGCCCTTTGGTCTTGGAAAGAATTTTCTCAGGCCTTTTGTCTTTAGCTTCTCTATCTTTGGCACTATTATCCCATAAAATTTCTTTGCAACAATCTATCTTCAGTATTCCTATTCTATAACAATCCTTTTGGGAATTTTATTAGAACAATTGTCTCAGATAAAATGTTCAAGATAATTTCCCCAAAGGATTTTGACTTCACACTTTTCTTGAGAGATTTTAACTTTATCAAACTTTTTATGTGGGAAAGATGTCCAAAAGAATTCAGCCTTTAGATTTTCACCTTCATCAGAACAATTGTTTCAATCATTTTGTCCAAAATAATTTTCCTAAATAAATTAGTCTTTTACACTTTTACCGAGGGAATTAAATCTTTGTAATTTTGCTGAAGGAATTTAGAATTATGATTTTCACTAAAACAAAGGACTTTTGTTAAGATTTTTGCTGTAGAAAAAATGCCCAAAGGGTAAGTGCCGTTCAGAATTTTTTTCATGGATAAAAAGTCTAAAACAAACAAGGATTTGACCTTTTTTAAAGGAATTTTGACTTTTATTTCAAGATTTTTTTCCATGGGTAAAATATGTGAAGGGCAAGTGTCCTTCCAAAAATTTAACATAGAAAAAATGTCCCAAACAACTATACCTTAAACCTTTCTTGAAAGAATTGAACTTAGCTCTTTTGCTAAAAAAATCATACATCTACACTTTTTTCAAAGGGTAAGTGCCCTTTCGACTTTTACGATGAGCAAAAAATTTGAGACAAATAATGACTTTACATATTCTTGATAATATGAGATTATTTTGGAAATTTTGCCCATGGAAAAATGTCTGAAGCACAAATGCCCTTTAGAATTTTTGCTATAGATAAAATGTTTGAAAAAATGACCCTTTAGATTTTTTGTGAAACACTTAGCCCGATGCAAGTGAGACTTGGCCAAGACATTGAATTCCTTTCAAATTTTTGTAGTGGATAAAATTTTTGATGGAAATAAGTCTTGAAAAATTTTATCTGAGACAAAAATCCCAAAGACCTATTTCTGTCAGACATTATGCTCATGCAAAAAGCCCAAAAAAACTAAGGAAAAGACACATTCCCCAAGCAAAGACTAAAGTAAGACTTAGATAATTTAACATGAACTTGAACTTTGACATAAACATTTTTAAAGAAAAAAATTGGCTAAGGAATTAAGAATTAAAACTTGATAAGGGCCCAATTGCTTCAGTGCAATTTTGGTCACTAACAGGACTTAGTTAGGGTTATTACATAATTTTGCTTGACTAGAGGACTTTGAACCCTTCCTAATGATATAATTTAGGTAAGATATCCTTTGATTAGATTGAACATATCCATATTGGTCATGACCTTAATTACCTAATGTATCCCCAAATGGAAGTGTAATTAGGATTTATCTTCTTTAAGCTAGGATTGACTTGTAAATATGTTGCATTTCCTATTACATACATTATGGGAAGCCCAACATGAATCTAACTCTTGAAAATTTTATTTCATACTTTCATTATATCATATTATTATTTTTTATATTTGAGATAATTTATCAAACCATTCAGTATAGTTCTAAATTTATATGTGTAGGTTTAGCACATAATCACATCAAAATGTCTTTGTTTTATCTGTATAAGTCTTCATCATATACAGGTTACTAGATCAAATAGGTTGACATAGTACTCTTTTTCAGTCATAAATAAGAATACAAGATCAAATAGGTCAACTTTTTTATCTTATTCTCTATACCAGCATTCAGATCAACAAACTAGGTCAAATAGGTTGACTTAGTCTTCTTATTCTTCTTCGGCACATAGGGGTTTTTAGAAATAGGTCAAGCCAGTCCAACTTAGTTTGTCAAATTTTGAAAGAAAAATTCAAGTCACTTCAAAATAAAATTTTAAATCCTAATCATATTAAAAACCACCAAGGCTACTCTCTTTTCTGCCTTTATCATTTTAGTACTTCCTTTCATCTCTATTTTATACAAGTTAGTAGCATTCAAAATTGTAACCCTACAACTAATGAAGTTGACCTTATTGAATTAGATATATAACCTATCTTTTGTTTAAAAAACTTATTCAACCCATTCAAATATATTCTTTAAGACTTTATATATACATAATAATAGCAGCCCCATTAAATCTATTATGTATTGTTTGTATAGAATGTCATTTGAACTAACTCTGTACTATTCTAAATTATTGATATTAATAACTATTTGCTAGTAATTAATTCATACTTTCATTTTTAGTTATTTTCATTCTTAGATTAAATCACATAGTATAAATAGGTGGATTTTCAAAATTACCATTTATTTACACTATTTTCCTCCTTTGCACACACTACCAAATTAGATAATATTCAAAACACATTTAACACTTATCTTCCCAAGGCCTACCTACTTAGATTTCATCACCAAGGGGGAAGATAACTTGGTTTTCTAGCCAAGTATAAGTATGCGTTTGATGGTATATATTTGTAATGCAATTGACACCATTATCACTATGGGATTGTGAAATGAGGGTATAGGCTCCAATACCAAGTTAATACCATTGACAACAAAGAACCCTTTTAACTTAAATGTCCCAAAACCATCCATAGATTTATTTCTAGTTCCCTATTTTTAGATAAATTTCTTATCACACTTATAATAATACTTTCTAATAATATAAAAACACTTAGGATGACCACTTAGTATGACCACTTAGTTATCATTTACTTTTTAGTTGACTACTTTCTCTTTGATTATTGTGTTGCATTTAAAAAACTTGCATTGGTTAGCATTAGTATAAGGTTTTGTGTTGTGTGTGCCAATTGGATCACTCACACTAATCTAATTGTTTGTATGTACTTCTTGCATCACTTATATTATAAAAATTTACCTAATTTTAGCACACTATCATTTTTGTCAATATAGTCTCTTACAAACTCTTTCTTCCTACGAATAGTACATAGTCGACCAACATGACTATGTCTAGTACCTATTAATTTTTCCTTATTTATAATAGTACACAATTGACATAGTCATTCTATACTCTTATTAACCCCTTTATATCAGTATTTTGTTGACCCAATTAACCTTGTATTTGATTGGTGCCCTTGTTCTTTTATTTGGTCAATCTAGTTCTTTGTCTAGTTGACTTCTTTCTCTGTCTGGCCAATTTAATTCTCTAGTTTATATTTATTCTTTCTTGAAATTTTGTTCATTTCTTCAAAACATTATGAAATCCCCCATTATAATATTCTTGTATAACTTAAATCCATTTAGACACTATCTGGGGTATTCTTTTCTCCCTTTCTTTACCTCTTAAGAGAACCCTCACTCTTGGAGCTCCTCTTCCCCTCCTTTATATGGATTGTAACATGGTTCAAATCACACCTCAAAATTAAGTAGTAGGATCTGATCCTTTTTGTACTTATCAGGCTAATTTTCATCTTCAATATTTTCAACACAATGTGGGAGAGATTGATACAAGTCTATCCAATAATTCCACAAGTAATCTACCTCCCAATAACCCTCCCCCTAATACCAATTCAGGGAGTCATAATAAAAATTCCAACCCACTAATTTATATGACTCAATTTATTTCATAAGTCATACAACAAATGAACATAATGAAAATTTATAACACCTCTCAAATGATGGAATTAAAATGTCATTTGATCAATATGGCTAATCGACCTCTAGTTTTAATTCCTCAAATTAATCCAAATTTTATTCTTCCACCTCTTAAAGATGCCTTGAGAAATTTTATTCCTCAACCTATCATGAATAAAAATATTCTTCAAAACATATAAAACAAGCCTTTAACTCCTTTCAAAATTTCCATTGATATTGTAAATATCTCTCCAACTATCAAATATGATGGGACTAAAGACCCAACATCCCTTTTTAAAGCATTTAGAAATATTTATAAAGAGTGGATCCAAACTAATACTTTCACCACCACTAAACTAATAGTTAAAACTTTCACCAACAATGTATTAGAGTGGTACAACCAACTTCCCCAACATTCCATTTGACAAGTCAAGGATTTATTCAATCCTCTAATTAAAGAGTTTCAACACAATGACCTTCCAAAAATTTTCCTTAGCCATTTCATCAATGCTAAGAAATATCCCATTAAATTAGCTCGTGATTTTATCAAATGATAGAAATATTTGGCCCACAAGGACAACCATAACATGATTGATGATAATCTATTTAAACACTTCATAACTATTTTAACTTCATTTCAATATAAGGTTCAAATTTTTTCCCTTGAAATGTTAAATGAAGATCTTGACCAAGCCAAACATCAAGAGTTCCTCATGAAGTAATTTTAACCTAATACAAAATTCTTTAAGGGATATTTTCAAACTTATACCAATACCATCACCAGAAATACTCCTCAAATGAAACTAGGAGTTGCCAAAGCTAATAATCCCCCATATTCTCACATAACACTAACTGTGCATCAAAATAAACCATTCTTAGCACCTTCTAAACCCTTTACTTATCCTAATAATCCTCTTAAATGGTATGACCCTAATCATTTTTTTGGGTTCCATACTGACATTTGTAATTCTCATGAAACTTGTAGATGGCTTAAGATATTTTTATCTCCTATATGCTTGGTGATTCCTTCAATCACAAAGCCATGATCTAAATATATCATTAATAGTCAAACACCACTTCTCAAAAATGATAAGCTTTGAAATCTTCTTATTCTAATAACCAAAAATCTTTTCCCACATTTACCACTCAAAAAACTACCAAGGATGTTTTTGCTGTTGATGTCAACTATGAATAATATTATGATAATTCTCAATATGTTAATGCAGATAAGGTTAACTATCATCGCAAAATAACTCACAAAGATCATGTCAATAAACCTCAAAAACCATATTTGGAAGAGAAACTTCTCAAAAATATTACAACTACTCATATATCTTTAGAAGCTAATGAGGAACCATCTACTTCTTTCGAATCCCTAAGCACTTCCATTCCTTTAAAATCTACCTTACCTTATAAACCTCACACTAGTTCTTCTTATAAATCCCATTAGAATTTTCTTAAAGAACTCAATTACATGCCTTGCAATATTCCTATTATAGAGTTAGTCCATACTTCCCCTTATCATCACAAGTTCCTCATGCAATAGTTACAATAAATTGAAGATCCATCTTGTACAGATGAAGAACCACCCTCTATTAAGCCTAAACCTACCAACATGCATACCTTTAATCCATTTGTCCTTCTTCTAAGCCTTCTATTGAATTTATTGAATAAGTCATGATTAATTATGAGATCCTTTTTTGTGCCAATGATCCACCACTATTCATTAAAATATCCATTAATAATACCCTTATTCATAAAGTTTTAATTGATGAAGGGTCCAATATTAATGTGACATCTTTGTGTCTCATCTAACAACATGGATATAATAAGGATCATCTCAAGAAAAAACTTATTAAACTATTGTGGATTTGATCAAACTAATTAATATCCACTTGGTTGTATTTAGCTTCCCCTTAAAATCATACCTAAGATGGTTTGAACTAAACTTATGGTCCTTGATTTACCCCTATCTTACAACATACTCCTAAGCTGACCCTGGACTCATATAATGAGGGCCATCACCTCTTCCAATAGCCAACACATAATGTTCCTATAGAAAGGTAAAAGGTATAAGCATGAGGCCAATCCTAACCCTTGAAGTATTCAAATTCCCAATCTAAAATCTTAATATTGCATCCTTACCACTCAAACAATCAATAGTGATCCCTTGCCTAAATTCATCAACACTAATCCAAACTTACAGGTCACTCTTGCTAATTTATATGATGATGAACCTAATGAATTAAAACATAATTTATATCTCATAGTGAACTCCTCCTTCTTTATTACCTTGTGGTCACACTATTCCTTTCATTGATGAGATCACTAATTTCCTCCCTCCAGGAAATGCCTAGGATATTTATTACCTAGAAGATGCCTTCACATGCAATGATTATGGAGTATCCAAATTATTCTAAGATCCTTTAATCATGTCTCCACACAAATTCAATGACCTAGGAAATTCCCCTTCTAAAACTCCTTATGAATCTCAAGCATGTACTTGTAGACACTGGAAAACTACATACAAAGGTTCTAAAAGTTGAAATACTTTAGGACCCCTTAGGGACCACCTAACCCTTCCAAACCCATTAACTAACCCATCAAACCTTGGGTCTAGTTAACTACTAAGATAACTAACTCACTAACTTACTAACTAACCCACCAAATCCTTTTTTGACCCTTTTACCTTCAGACACTTGACTATTAATGGTTAGCATGACCATCAATGGTTAGGATGACCATCAATGGTTAGGTCTTTTTGTTTTTAACATAAACACCATATTTGTATAAGATAACATGGAATAATTTAATATGTCCACCTTACTTGGTGCTAACAAACTATAAAGCGTCAAAATCAGCAAGCCAGCCTCTTAGGGATCCTTCTATCCTCCATATCTCTTTTCCTATTAAAGGATGGGAGTAGGAGGTGAGAAAGGATCCATCCATCATCACACAATCATTATAGCACATATGTATTCAAGCTTTCCAACCAATATTCCTTTTAGTAATTTAGTCACTATAATAGATATTTGAACCTTTACCAAAATTGATCTTTAGAAAAATTACCATTACTCTATGAAAATTTCTCTAACAATTAGCCATCATCCATTTAGCAAGCAATATGTACAATTTATATTTTATCTTTGGTTTCTTAGTTTCTAACTTCCAATCCTACCTATCTTTTGGCATCCCTATCCCTAACTAGATCCTTAAAAAACCCTTACCTGATCATTAACCCATTCTATAATTCTTTTATGAGTACCTTATAAATCCATAGGCAACCACTGATGGTTAGCATAACTACCAATAGTCACTTCCAATCATCAATGGTTACCCAACCACTAACAGTCAGTTTAGCCACTAACAATAGCCATGGCTATTGATGGTCATTATGGAAGGAAATAACAATAAGTTATTTCTGACCCCATACCCCTAATTAAATCCAACTTTCTATGTTTTTGCCTATTCACAGACCCCTGCCTGATTTTTTAAACCTGACCTGATCTATTATAGCACTAGTATTGACCTATTATTATTATATTTAGTTATTTTCTCTAAAAATAATCCATTTATTATTGTGTTTTATTTCAATTTTTTTTTTAATTTGATGTAAGTATTTCATATTTATCTCTTTAAACTTAATTTTTATCAAGGAGTAGATTGACAGTCTCTTAGCAAGCTCATGCTTCTTGGATATAGCTCATGCTAGGTACTCCACCTTACTATATTTATCACAACCCATTTTTTTAGTGTTTCTTATCTATAGGTCATCCTTATAAGACAAAAATAATCTCTCCATAGTCATCTAGATTATGCATGCATAACAACTAGGTTCTTCTACCACACCCTTATTATTAATTTCTTACCTTTTTTCTTAATTAAGAAATGAGCAAAAATTAAGATAAACATCTTGGCATGCTTAGTGGGACCTAGCATCATCTAGATGCCCTTTTATTCCTTTATTCTATGCTCATACAACTAAATCTAAAATTTCTTTTGGGTATAAAATAAACCTTACATACATTAATTACTTCCTTGTATTTAGTTCATTTAGTAACTTAAAAGCAAAGTAATCAATCATAGTTTCACTCTTATTCTCAACAATTTTACCAAACCACATAATCAATCAACACATAAAAATAATTCACATAAGGCCTAATTAGGATTTCATCACCTAGTAGTAAACCTTACCCTTTGGATATCTTACTTAGAGGTCATTACCAAGAAGAGAAACCAAAACTTAGCTCTCTAGTTGAGTCTAAACTCTAAAATTTACTATATTTTGGCTAAGCACCTAACACCCTTATCATTGTAGTGTGTGAAGTGAGGGGGTAGGCCCAAATATCAAGCCACACACTGAATTTTAATATAGATTTTTGAGAGCCTTTAACACCTAAAACCAACCTTAGACTTGCTCTTTAATACTTGATCTACAAACCAAAGTTCTTCTTCACACTTTCTAAGGCGTAAGCCAACAGTGATCTAAAAATTATCCTAAGTATTTAAATGAACTTTAGTGTATGTTTTAGTTACCTTCAGATATTTTCATTTTGTTTGATTTGTGTTTGAGTTTTGAGGTTTTCATTAATTTATTTGTTATTCCTCACATGATCTTTACGATACAATAGTTGAGGAATCAAACCCACCAAGAACCACCTTCCTCTTTCTCTTCCTTCATAGAGTATACTTTATATGTTGAGAGTTATCCTCATCTTTATCCCCTTCCTATCATGCCTTAGATAGTTATCGAGGGTGATGTAGATTTCACTACCTTCCTTGATAACAACCTCTTGGACCTCCAACATTACCTCAACACCTTATCTCACCACACCCCTACTACTTTGGTTCCTCCTACAAATCCACCTTATGGTATGCCTCCCCATATTATTATTGGCAGCACCTCTACCTAACCTATGATCACCCAAGCATTTTATTCCACCAACATCACATCCACTACCACCTCCTAAACTCAATCCAACATCCCAACCAATAGCCAAACAAAGCCTACACCAACCAACACCTCTAACATAGGGGAAACCTCACCTCTTATTACACATACTTCATCTACCATAGGGATATCTTCTACCCCTATTTCTACCATTTCCCTTATCACTACCAACCCACCAATTTATTTACCAATTCAAAAATTAGTGCTTTCCATACCCCCTACCCTTCCACTTATTAGTACAAGAGTTACCACTTAAACCCAACCAACTACCAACCCATTCATGTCTCTAAACTAGCCCATATCAACCCCTTAAAAATTACCCATGACATCCTATCAATATGTTCCTAATCCACAAGGATACATAACATCAGTTACCCAACCTTTTGTACCCATTAACCCTTATGTGGCATCATCCTAACCTTTAATAACCACATATAAATATGTGGTATCTTCTCAACCTTCTATCACTTATCCATATATTGTATTCACCCAACCCCAACCAAATATACCACACAATTATGGATCTTCCCAACCTCCAACAAATTTGGTTAAAATGTTAATGGACAAAATAACCAACCTAGAATCATCTCTCTTTAGGGATCATAACCTCTTATCTTATGATCAAATCTATAATGAACCTATTCACCCATCCATTCTTATTCAACCTTATCCTCATCAATGGGAACTACCTAATTTTTTGAAGTTCTAAAGTAAGGAGGACCCCCAATAACACTTAAGAACATTTTTCCATTCTTGCTACTTGATTGCATATGATGATGCTTTTCTCCTTCACACCTTTCCCATGTTTTTATTTAAACCAACCTTATATTGATATAGTGCTCTCACCAAGCATTCCATATTTTCCTTTTTCCAACATGCCCAAATCTTTTTAGATCACTTCTCAGTCAATATATCTAAGATGGTCTCTATTAATGACTTCTATTCTATTATGCAATTTGATGATGAATCAATTGTTGATTTCATAGCTAGATGGAGATGTCTTATCAGCCAACTCTCTTTCTCTTTACCACAACTTGAGTTGCTTGAAATTTTCTCTCAAGGTTATGCCAAACACATTGCCCCTATTCTTTAGGTTCAAACTTTTAGAACCTTTGATAAGGCTTTCACCATGGCATGCAAATTAGAAATTAGAGCCATTAATGAGGTGAAATTGAAACTGAACAATAAAAATTCTATCTTCAAATCTAAGGATCCCTCATCAAACAAAACTACCAATCACTTTAACATCCCAAAAACAAACCAAAGACATCCAAAAACTTAGTTTCCTTAAAACCACTCCACCACCAACTGTTAACCAACCCAACCAAACCAACTCCTCTAACTCTTCCAACCAACAAAATTAAAATCAAAACCAATCTACCCCAAAATAATACACTCTAATAGGGGAGTCTTATGTTTTAATTTTGGATAAATTTTTGAAAGCCAAGATCATACAACTCCCTCCCATCAAACCTCCCCAATAATTTGATGCTTATTTCCCTACACCTAGTTGGTATAATGAGAATGATCTATGTGCTTTTCATCATGTCATTAGACATGATGTTAGTAGGTGAAGCACCTTAAAAACCATTATCCAAAACTTGATTGATAAGGGATAACTTGTATTTGATGATCCCAATGCACCCCCTAATTAGTCCCTCAACATCTTTTAGAAACTTTTCCCCAATCATTCCCCTTCTACCAACTATGATGAAAACAAATTAGAATCAACTCACATTCATGAAGTCCATGTGGTCAATGTTATTATCAATGAACCTATTTTTGACCAAATTTTGGTCTTTAAAACCAAAATTGGCCATCCATATTGAAAAAATAGTTGTTTATTCATATGTTTGGATGAGTCTAGTGTGTGTCTTTATGCAGAAAAAGCTTTGTTCAAAGTTCATGGTGAAGATTCAAATATTTCCTTTTAGAAAGATTTCTTTGGGTTCTTTTTCAAGTATTTTCCTTTCAAACTTTGTTCTGATCATAAATGAGTTCTTTTAGGTTTTGTATTCTTTCAAACTTCTATTCAAGACTATCTCTTTGAAGTTTTTTGCCCAAAGAATTCTTTTGAATGTTTTGCTAGAGTCTCAAAGTATTTCTTTTAGACTTTTTGTCTGAGATAAATCAAGTGAATTCTTATGGAATTTATGTCTGGACTTTGTTTATAAAGGTCCTTTTCAGTTTCTATGAAGGATATCTTCCAAGCCAAAGGGTACTTTGCAACTTTCTTGAAGGGCTGTTTTCAACCTAAGTGGACCTTTTCAATTCTTTTGAAGGGTCATTTCTTGTGGGAAAGTCATTTACATTTTTTTTTAAGGACACTTTCACTTTTCTTAAAGCTTATTTCAAATTTTTTGAGGGACATTTTTAAAACCAAAGGTATAAAAAAAAAATTCGAAGGGCACCTGGACATTTATAAAAAGTCCAAGGGGATCATTTTAATTTCTCTGAAGGGTAGGTGCATCCTTGTGACTTTTTTATAGGGATCATTTCAAAAAAAACAAAGGAAAGTGGATGTTTTAAATTATTCTGAAAGCCCAAATAGTTCTTCTAAAGGGTACTTTGAAATCTTATGAAGGGTATGTGGACCAATACAAAAAACCTAAAAAGAAACATTGCAAGGTTGCTGAAGGGCGATTTTTTAAGTAAACTAAGTAAGAGTATTTATTGTGGGAAAATTGTCTAGGATAATTTTGTGTAGACAAAATAATTCCTTTGGAAAGTTTTCCTGAAGACAATAATACAAAAAGTCACAGACAAATAATTCAATGGAATTTACTTGATGGCCTATAGAATGTCAAATTCAAATTATGCGAAAAAGACATTCAAGTTCAAATAGAGGAAATAAAAGATCTAAAAAAATTCTTTTGAGAAATTAAAAAGACAAAATTTTGAAAGGTGATAGCCCACAAAACATCAAACTCTAGTTGTAATGAATATCCATTAAGTTTTAAAATGGGAATTTGAATACAAATAAAGGGAATAAAAAATGTGTGAAGTAAATAATGAGTTAACAAAGAGACATCTATGCCAAAATAAGATGGACTCAGTAACAAATAAATTAATTCTTGTAACTATTGATGGAAAATATTGTTATTATTGATTGACACATGTTTAATTGATCTTGCAATCTCAATCTTTCAATCTTCCTTCAAGAAAAAATATATATGTATTCAACCTATTCTAAAAGCAACCTCTACTAGTTAATGACAAAACTTTGACTAGATTTATACTGAAAACTCTTGAAGAAAGTAAGACAAATTATGCCACTCACACACTATTTTTTTGTGTATCAGTTTAATATCATGTTGTTCTCATTTAGTGAAAGTTGTCTTTCCTAACTTGTATCCTTGATTGCTCACCAAACATGTAGATAAATATTTGTTACAGGTATTCATTAGTATTATATAATAAGCATATAGACATTTTTTAAGTGGTTCAAAGTCATATTCTTTTCTATAATTGTTTGTTTCCCTCTTAAATGTTGAATACCTTTTGAATCTAACAAGTGAAACACTGATGTAATAATTCATAAAAGGTCATGAGTCTTATGCAAGGAAACCTTATCATTATATAATTGGTGATTACAATCAAAGTGAGAGGAAAATACGTGCTAGTGTATCATCATTTATTTCTTTTTATTGTTCATTTTCTCTCTTTTCATACACAGTTGATAGATTCAAATAAATAGAGCTTCATAGGTACATTAGGGGATCTAACCCTTAAATCTAGAGATTCATCTCAAAGAAATTGTCACCCATAGAAAAAGAGATGATTCCATTATGCTACTTGGATGCAGAATACTAATTTTTTCTTCAAGGGTGAAAATCTAAGTGTCAACATTTTTTGGTATACCAGGTGGGATATTTTGTCCTGCAAGATTGTTCAATATTACTACTAGTCTTGACATTGTTGAAGAAAAGATACATATATTTTCAATACCTAGAGAATCCATTGAAGAATCTAAATTCTTGGTTGATGATCAATTCTATTTTTTATACCAAAGGTGATAACCAAATTTGCTACTACTTGTCTACCTTTAACATTTTAAGAATTGCCTCCATATTCTACTAAAAGGTCCAAGTTTGGTAGCACTCATCCTTATAAAAGAGATTTTGCATTTAAATCTTTGAAGTCTGTATTACATTCTTTTCCTACTACTCATAAAGATCCCAATATGTCTAGAAGATAGATTATTGTGGTAGGATGAAGCCCTGTGAGAGATAAAAACTCTATTATGTTGACAGTCATGATGTTTATGGTAACACCTAGATCTAAAAGCATATTTTGAATAGAATTATTCCCAATTATCATAGTCATCATAAGACTGCTAGGATCTCTATATCTATGAATAAGTATGTTTCCTACTAATAGATCAATAATTTTTTTAGTTACTTGAATCATTTTGGGATACCACAAAGGGCATCTCCCTTACATCTTGCCCAATATGATCAAATTCTAGGATTTGCCCTCAAAAGTGTCCCATATTTTAGTGTAGATGGTCCAATTAATACCATTGAACACATAAAAAATATAAAAAATATTTGTAATATTCATAATATTACCCAATAAAATGTGGCTATTAGGTTACTACCCTTGTCCTTCAAAGGAAAAGTTTTGGACTGGTATGGGACCCCACTTGTAAATTCTATTGGCTTATGGGATGAGTTGGGGACCCTATTGACTGATAGATTAAGAGAACAGAGTGATAACTTATCTCTAGATGAGAAATTGACCACAATAAAGAAGGAACCTCAAAAATTCATTCATGATTTCAATACTCGATTTCAAAAAACATGGGATAGGATTCCAATTCTTGTAAGGCCAACTATAAATTATGTATTTTTGTACTATTTGAAAGCACTAAATAGTGACATTACTATGATGATCTAGTCTATGGGTGGAAACACATTACCTACTACATATGAAATAGACATAATGATAATAATTTTCTTATACATGAAGGAAAGATAGATTCTAGACCTCCAATGCCACTTTTCCCTTATTTGCCTTCTCCTAGTCAAAGTGAATTGCCTTCTATAGCCCCTCTACCTACTCAAGAGAGATCTATTGCTGCTCATTAAAATGATATTAATGAAGTAAAAAGTTGATTCAAAGTGTTACCAATGAATTGGTTGCTCTAAAAATGCAATAGGCTCAAGGTTATATGCCATATCAGTCATATAATCAATTTGGTAGGCAAACAAGTAGGCCACCCTTCCAAAACAATAATCAAGGACAAGGTCAAATCACCAATGTCAAGCCTTACCAAAATTATCATTCCAATTCTCTCTGATCATCAAAATCCTTAGTTCCCACTCAAAGTAATTTGGTTTAATAGTATCCCAACTATCCATATTTTGAACATGGCCAAGAATAGGTGGCTTATGCCAATGAAATGCAAAATCAAGGTATGACTACACAAGGTGATCAAACATCTCACTTTTTAAATTATGAGATGTAAATGAAATTATAAGATGGATAGAAGATAGAATCCATATAATTATGCCCTCATAAATAATTTGGAGGGTGAATTTTGTGCAATAAATTATGTAGGGAATGCAAGCAAATAGCATACTAGTGTTGCTTCCAACACTAGGTCTAAAAGGAGAGTTATTGATAAAGTTCAAGAAACCAGTCAAGGAATAAATAAAGAAACTAATTAAGGACCTATTATAACCCGTAAAATATATTATATGAGAGGTGGGCCTATTTCAACTCATAAACCATAATAAAATTAAAAAAAATTGTGTTTTAGACCAACATCTACAACTTTGCCTCCACCCACTACATCATAAGGTGCAAATGTTCAAAAAGAAAATCCCAAAGTAAGTAATCATTACATTAATTTTTTAGATTAGATGGAAAATTGTCATATGAAAATTTTATTATGGGATTATCTATTACTTCTAGGACGTAAATATGTGTTGCAAAAAAATTACATGGATTGGGTAAACAAGCTGACTCCCTGTGAAGTGAAAATGTAGTTTTAGTCGATGAAACTCAATCTATAGATAATCAAGTAAAGAAGGATGATAATACTCATAATTTATACTTATCTATAATAATTTTTGACTCATTGGTTTATAATTTTGTTATATATAGTGGAGCAATCACTTCAGTTATGCCCAAATGCATAGCAGATAAATTAGGTCTCAAATTTGAGCCAATGACTAAAGGAGTTTTGCAATTAGATGGATCATCAACTAAAAATTTGGGGATTTTTAAAGGTTTGAATTAGATCCTTCATGTTTTTCCTACTTTTTCAATCCCTCATGATGTGTTGGTATTATATTTACCTCCTTATTTTTTCCTTTGTCTGTCAAGGGATTTCACTTCTAAGATAGGTGAATATTTGGAAACTAATTGGTCATACATCATGTTTAGAAAAAAACATCGTACCAAATTAAATATTTATTCATAACACATTCATAGAGATAATTTGGAACCATGTTCTCCTAAGGTAGAAAATGTCAACTATGCTATCATTGATGAAGAAGAGTTTCATATTGATGAATTTTCATCATCTTCCCTTGAAGGAGTTCTGTCTTGTTCCTAGATGAGTGGGGAGATAAGAAATATGAACATGATCCATAAAAATTTATTGAATAATATGATCTATGAGTCTAATATATGAATTATAAATACTCTTTCATTCCTAATTTGATGAAATCAAGTGAGGATGTAAATGACATTTGGCAATTTTTCTCTGACGGATCCAGAAGCAAGAATGGTGCAAGTGGTGGAGCTATGTTGGTTTGACCTTCAAAGGAAAGGTATTTTTAAAATTTTAGATTTAAGTTCTCTTGTAATTAAAATGTGGATTAATATTAATCCCTCATTCATGGTTTTTAATGGGCAAGGAAAAATGGTGTCAAATAATTGCAAGTATTTGGTGATAGTGAATTATTTATCAATAAAGAGGGAAAAACTTGACTAAGAACTCCATGCTCAAGTCTTAAAAACACAAAGTTTGGTATCTTGTAGAAGACATCATGTCATTAAAGTTACCTCTATTCCATGAGAAGATAATAAGCATTTTTATAGGTTGGCATCTATTGGTGCTCAATTTGATGTTCTAAAGGGCATAAGAGAAGGTAGGAACCAACCCCATCTGAAGGTAATTATGAGACCTTCTATACCAAAAAATGTCACCAATTGGAAGGTTTTTTATAGTTATTATAAAATAGTACTTTTACTACAATAATAAGCTAATTTATCTACCAAAAATCAATCTAAGCTACAGTAGCAGTATGGTAACCAGATTGTCTAACTAAAGTCTAATAAACTTCTTAAAAATTTAGTGACTCTTGAGAGTATTTTCAATGAAGATTACTATCTCAAGAAAGAAAAGGTATGCATGTACAATAAGAAGGAAAACTATGAAAAGATATAAATCTTTATGGATAAGCTACTTGCACTTGGGAAGGTATGCACTAGTCAGGAAAAACATAATTTCATTAAATTATGCAAGGAGTTTAGTGATATTTTTGCATGGGATTATAGTGATTTGAAGGGTTTTGACCCAAACTTGGCTCAACACACCATAGAGTTGGATGAAAATTCTAAACCCATTAAAAAAAATGGAAAGGCCAATCAATCCAAATATTAAACCCCTCATGAGGAAAGAGATGACTAAATTGATTGAATCTAAAATCATTTTTCTTACCAAGCATTCTTCTTGGTTGGCCAATTTAGTCCTTGTTAGAAATAAAAATTAAGAAATTAGGTTATGTGTTGACTTTAAGGACTTGAATAGAGTATATTTTATAGATCATTATCCTCTCCCTTATATGGATCAAATTCTATAGGTTGTAGTTGGTAGTGAAAGATTTTCTCTCCTTGATGGCTATTCTAGATATAATCAAATTTTGGTCAATGAAAGTGATCAATACAAGAAAAAATTTGCCACCAAAAGGGGTACATATTCCAAAATGGAGATACCATTTAGATTATCAAATGCTGGAGCCACTTTCTAATGTGTAATAGATATGGATTTCCAAGGGTTGATCAATGACATTGTGTTGGTTTATTTGGATGATGTAACTATTTTTTCTAAAGATGCAAATGACCATTTGAAGTGCCTAAGATAGATTTTTAGAGGTGTAGTGAGTTTGGGATCTCTCTAAACCCAAAAAATTATGTATTTTTTGTTCATGAGGGCAAGCTTTTGGGCCACATTATTTCAAATAAAGGTCCATCCATTGATCTAGAAAGGGTAAGTGCTATTTTAACATTGACTTTGCCTAAACACAAAAATAGTCTACAAAGTTTCTTTGGAAAGATTAATTTAATTAGGAGATTCATTCCTAATTTTTATAATTTTGTTAATCCCTTAACCTCCTTGTTGATAAAAGATGAGACATTCACCTAGATAGGAAAGAGAAGAAAAAGTTTTGAGGAGATTAAGCAAGTCATTTCTCAAGCTCCTACTCTCGCAAGTCCTAACTTCTCCAAGGACTTCAATCTATACACTTTTGGAAATGAAGAGGTAATTTTTTCCATGCTAACCCAAACAAATGATGAAAATTTAGACCAACCTATTACCTTCTTCAGTCAAGGTTTAGAAGGATATGAGGTAAAGTACACATACATTGAAAAACAAGTGCTTGTTGTAATTTGAAGTTTAAATGAATTCAGGAATATGTTGTCTAGTAATAAAATTCACATTTGTGTCCCTCATATTGGTGTGAAATATTTTCTATTGATTAGAGACTTAAATGAGAAAAGGGTAGGATGGATTACCAAAGTAATGGAATATTATGTAGAGATCAAGACAATGAAGCTGGTGAAAGGGAAAGGACTATGCGAGAATCTTGCCTTAGATTTGAAAGAACAAAAAGAGGTTTTTTTGACACTTCATGATGATCCTATTATAGTTGCACCTTCATTCATGAGAAGTTGGACACAAGACATGATCCACATCCTTGAAACTGGTGAGGGTCCATAAGGTCTTGATAGATCCAAAATAAGGTATTATATATTGTAATTTATTCCCTATATACTTGTGGATGAAGTAATTTTTATAAAATATTTTTTAGGTGTACTTTTGAGATGTATTGAGTTGGAGCATATTGACAAGGAAAAGACCAATCAATCCAAATATTAAACCCCTCATGAGGAAAGATATGGATAAATTGAATGAGTCTAGAATCATTTTTCTTATCAAGCATTCTTCTTAGTTGGCCAATTTAGTCCTTGTTAGAAAGAAAAATGGAGAAATTAGGTTGTGTGTTGACTTTAAGGACTTGAACAGACTATCTTTGATGGATCATTATCCTCTCCCTTATATAGATCAAATTCTATAGCTTGTAGCTGTTAGTGAAAGATTTTCTCTCCTTGATGGCTATTCTAGATATAATCAAATTTTGGTCAATGAAAGTGATCAATACAACACAAAATTTACCACCAAATGGGGTACATAGCGTAAATGAAGATTCCATTTAGATTATCAAATGATGAAGCCACTTTCTAATGTGTAATGGATATGGCTTTTGAAGGGCTGATCAATGACATTGTGTTGGTTTATTTGGATGATGTAATAGTTTTTTCTAAAGATGCAAATGACCATTTGAAGCACCTAAGATAGATCTCTTAGATGTGTAGCGAGTTTGGATCTCTCTAAACCCAAAAATATGTGTATTTTTTATTCATGAGGGAAGCTCTTGGGACACATTATTTCAAAGAAAGGTCAAAGGGTAAGTATTATTTTAACATTGACTTTTCCTAAACACAAATAGAGTCTACAAAGTTTATTTGGCAAGATTAATTTCATTAGGAGATTTGTTCCTAATTTTTATAATTTTGTTAAGCCCTTAACCTCCTTGTTGAGAAAATATGAGACATTCACCTAGATAGGTAAGAGAAGAGAAATTTTTGAGGAGATTAAGCAAGCCATTTCTCAATCTCCTACTCTCGCAAGTCCTAACTTCTCTAAGGAATTCAATCTATACACTTTTGGAAATGAAGAGGTAACTTTTTCCATGCTAACCCAAACAAATGATGAAATTTTGGATCAACCTATTACCTTCTTCAGTCAATGTTTATAAGGATATGAAGTAAAGTACACATACATTAAAAAATAAGTACTTGTTGTAATCTAAAGTTTAAAGAAATTAAAGCACATGCTGTCTAGTAATAAAATTCGCATTTGTGTCCCTCATATTGGTGTGAAAGATTTTCTATTGATTAGAGACTTGAATGAGAAAAGGTTAGGATGGATGACTAAAGTAATGGAATATGATGTAGAGATCAAGATAACAAAGCTAGTGAAAGGGAAAGGACTATGCAAGAATCTTACCTTAGATTTGAAAGAACAAAAAGAGGTTTTTTTGACACTTCATAATGATCCTATTATAGTTTCACCTTCATTTATGAGAAGTTAGACACAGGACATGATCGACTTCCTTCAAACTGGTGATGGTCCATAAAGTCTTGATAGATCCAAAATAAGGTATTATATATTGCAATCTATTCCCTATATACTTGTGGATGGAGTAATTTTTAGAAAAGATTTTTTAGGTGTACTTTTGAGATGTATTGAGTTGGAACATATTGACAAGGTATTTCATGAGTTTCATGATGGTCTAGTTGGTGGTCATTTTTCTCCCATAAAAACCACTACTAATATCATGAGGTTTGGTTATTTATGGCTTAGTTTGTTCCAAAAACCCATGCTTGGGTGAGAAAATGCCAAAAATGTGCCCTATTTGATATCAAACAAAAACTAGTTGCTTTGCCTCTTCATCCAATACAAGTTAAAAGGCCTTTCATGTAATGGGGTCTAGATTTCATAGGTATTATTAATCCTCCTTATAGTGCTGGTCACAAGTGTGTGTTGATAGCCACTTATTATTTCAATAGATGGGCTAAAACACACACAATTTGATGATTTGTGGAGTGGCCTATACATGATCACACAGTGTAAAAAACACAATGATTTCCAACTTTCAAATTTAGATGGAGAGGAGCTGCATATCCCAGTCATGGGATATATCTAAAGTATTATTACTAAAGTTTTTCCTTCTATTTACATAGTTGATCTATTTTCTTTGTGTTCCTTAAGTGATTGTGCACATGTGTGTGTTTGTTCATGTCTTGTTCTATTAAATTGGGTTTGTTGTGTTCTTCTAAGTTTTCCTTGTGTTTTGTTTTATTAGAATCCTAGATAGTCATGTGCAAGAATTCATTGACTCCATTGGCCCTTAAGTGGATAAGGCAACCTAGTTTGGTTAGTATAGTAATCATAATACCCTTGTAAGTTGCCATTTTATTGACCAAATTTTGGTCTTTCAAACCAAAATTCCTCATCCATATTAAAAAAAATAGTTTTTTGTTCATATTTTTGGATGAGTTTATTGTGTTTATTTGTTTAGAATAATCTTTGTGCAAATTTTATGGTGAAAGTTCAAATATTTCATTTCAAAAAACTTTCTTCGAGTTTTTTTTAAATTTTTTTTACTTTAAAACCATCTTCCAAGCATAATTGAGTTATTTTGGGTTTTATATTCTTTCAAACTTTTGTTCAAGACTATTTCTTTTAGGTTTTTTTCCCAAAGAATTCTTTCAAAACTTTTGCTGGAGTCTCAAAGTCTTTCTTTCAGACTTTTTGTCCAAGATAAATCAAGTGAATTCTTGTGGACTTTTTGTTTGATAATTTTTTTCTAAAGGTCTTTTTCAATTTCTCTGAAGAAAATATTACAAGCTGAATGGTACTTTTCAACTTTCCTGAAGATATATTTTCAAGTTAAGTGGACCTTTTCAATTCTTCCAAAGGGTCATTTCTTGTAAGAAAGTCATTTAAATTTTTTTCAAGGACACTTTCACTTTTCCAAAAGGTACTTTCAAATTTTTTGAGGGACATTTTTAAAACTAAAGGTACAAGACAACTTTTTTGAAGGGCACATGGACATTTTCAAAATGTCCAAAGGGATCATTTAAATTTATCTAAAGGGTAGGTGCACCCTTGTGACTTTTTTGAAGGGTGATTTCAATTTTTTTAAGGGATCATTTCAAAAGAACCAAAGGAAAGTGGATTTAGAATTCTTCTGAAAGGCCAAATATTTCTTTTGAAGGGTACTTTTCAATCTTTTGAAGGGCATGTGGACCCAATATATAAAAGCTGAAAAGGAACATTACAAGGTTACTAAAGGGCCATTTTCCAAAGAAACTAAGTAAGATAATTTCTTATGGGAAAATTGTCTAAGAAAATTTCCCTAGAAATGAAATAATTCCTTCAAAAAGTTTGCTTAAAGAAAACAATACAAAGAAAGGCATAAACAAATTATCTGATGGAATTTACTCAATGGCCCATATAATGTCAAATTCAAACTATGAGGAATATCCATTGAAGTTCAAACAGAGGAAACAAAAGATCCAAACAAATTCTTTTGGGAAAGTGCAAAGATAAAAGTCTAAAAGTTGATGACCTACAAAACGTTAAACTCTAGTTGCAATGAATATCCATTAATTTTCAAAATAGGAATTTGAATACAAATAAAAGGAATAAAAAATGTGCTAAGTAAACAATGAGTCAGCAAAGAGCCATCTATGCCAAAATAAAATGGACTCAATAATATCAAAGGTCATTCTTGTAATTATTGATGGCAACTATTCACGTTCTTGATTGACACATGTCCATTTGATCTTGTAATCTCAATCATTCAATCTCCCTTCAGAAAACTATATATATGTATTCAACCTATTCTCAAAGTAGTCTCCAATGGTTAATGGAAAAACTCTAACCAGATTTGTATTGAAAAATCTTGAAGAAAGTAAGATAAATTCTACCACTCACACATTACATTTTTGTGTATTGATTTAACATCATGTTATTCTCATTTAGTGAAAGTTGTCTTTCCTAACTTGTATCCTTGATTGTCCACCAAACGTGCAGACAAATATCTGTTATAGGTCCTTGTTAGTATTTTCTAATAAGTGTATAAACATTTTTGAAGTTGTTTAAAGTTATATTATTTTCTAGAATTGTCTATTTCCCTCTTGAATATTGAATACCTTTTGAATATAACAAGTGAAACACTAAAGTAATAATGCATAAAAGGTCATGAGTCTTGTGCAAGGAAACCTTGTCATTCTTTAAGTAGTGATTACAATCAAAGTGAGAGGATAATACATGTTGGTGCATCACTATTTTTTTATTTTTTTATTCATTTTCTTTATTTTCATACACAATTAGATTAGGATAGATAGAGCTTCATAGGTACATTAGGGGAGCTATCCCTTAAATCTAGAGATTCATCACAAAGAAATTGTCACCCAAAATAAAAGAGATGATTCCATTATGCTGCTTGGATAAAGAAGACCAATTTTTTTTGTAAGGGTGCAAATCCAAGCATCAACACCTATCATTGAGGAGACCATTACCTCAACTACCTATTCCTCCATTCCACTCATTAAAGTAGTAAACTCACCCTCTAATCCTTTGGACACCCAAATAGAGGAAGAAACCACCCCTCTTTCTTTACTTGATGAGACTATGGATTTATCCACATCTCCTTTGATATAAATACCAAAGGAGGCAAGTATTTCTTCAACTACATCTTCCCCCACTCCATTTATTGAAGTGGTGGAATCACTCGCCATTCTTTTGGACACCCAAATAAAGGAAACAACCATCTCATTTCCTTCACTAAAGGCCATCACATCTTCCTCCCCTATCATAAACCACCCATTCTCTCTTTAAAAACCATTTCAAAAGAAGATATTACCTTATCTACTCCCTCCATGGAGGAAACATCCTCCAAATCTTGTAACCTTCCATCAGGAACAAAGGTGAAGAAACCATTCCCTCACCTAAACCTATGGGATTAATCTTTTAAACCAATGACCAAGGAATCAAACTAATTTACAAACCTTTTTCTATATTGGTCCAAAGTTTAGAGTTCACTTCTTAACTCAATCTAGATAGAGCCACTTTTTGGCATCATCTTGGGATCCCCTATCAAAAAAAATGAACCTTCAACCTAACTGCATCCACAATCAAACCTATCATCACCTCAATACCTCTATAAAATAATTCTTCCTCAAAAGCCATAGGGGAATCACCCAAACCACCTCCATCTAAAATTGTCAAATATGCTTACACCTCTTTAACAAAACCTATCAAGAATCAAGGAATACTTTTTACACCTAGCCTTGCTCACCCATCTTTGATGTTGGACTTACAACCATCCATTCTACCAAAAAAAACCCAACCAAACCAACTAAGAAGGTGGAATCACCCAAACTCCCACCTTGAACTAGATCCATACCACCCCCTTCATTTACCTTCTATATAAGGACCACATCCTTCAACCATCTTAGGAGATCATTCTTCTACTAAGAAGGTGAACCCTCCCAAAATTACCCAAACTAAACCTCTTCCCTTCATTTTACCTTTACCTACACCCTCAAAATCATCAAACTCCCCATCATTTTTAACTAACCTATCTACCTTTATCTTCTCACCTATCTCTAAACCTTCATCATCCACCTCTAAATCTTGCACCTCAAACCCAACTGTAACCAAGTAATCCCAACCAAGACCACCTATAAAAACCATTCCACCATCTACAAAGTCCATGGTGAGGCCTAATCCAAAGAAGGCTCTTGGTCCTACAACTTAAAACCCAACACCCTCAACACCTTTGCTTGAATATTATTCAACCATTATACAAAGGTTATTGCAAACTTCCTCCTTAAGCCTACCACCCATCAAAACCTTTGACCCTTTAAGTCCTAAACCATCTTGTTTGAGTGATAGCCTAATATCCTCATACCATTGGACACTTGTACATGACACAAAAAATTACAAAGCTCTCCAAGGACTTGTCCATAACTTATGAGATGAGGATGATTTTTTATCATCTGAACCTCCCTTGAGCATATAACCAACCTAATAACCAAATGAACCCATAAAACACTTACCTACTCCTCCACTCTCATTTCAAAGTGAGGAAGAACTAAAGCAATCATCTAGCCTAATACTTCCCCTCATCCACTCTATCCATATGGTTACCCAATCTTAGGACCAATAAAAGGATAAGGGAAAGGCCAAAGTGTCCATCCCATGGACATACCCTTCCACCCCTCAGCCTTCCAACCAAACCCAAGTACCCTCAACCTTACCTTCACCTTCACCAAAACCCAAAATATCCATTTTAGGTAATTTTCCTTCCAACCCTTTTGAATATATTTAGCTTGTAGTGTTGAAATAACTTCACCAAACACCGATGAAGATAAACCTTTATGAGTTGATCAAAACATTTCCCCATCACTTTCAAGCATTGATAGAGGCCCTATAATCAATATAGGTTCAAAAAAATACCATTAACCTCTTGAATACTTCTTAGGAGCCCTTCAACTTTCTACCTTGATTACTTTTTAGGATTCAGAAATACCTTCTATCCATCTTAAGGATGTTGATACTCCCCTCTTCATCACTACATACATCAATCAAAACCACATAAAAAGGGTTATGATTTATGGAAGATCTAGTATTAACATTATCTCCTCTCATGATTATGACCAACTCTAACTACCAAATAATATCATGTTAAAAACTTTAGCATTCTTCCACTCTTTTAATGATACTATGGCCACTACTTTGGGAACAGTTGTCCTCCATATCCACTTGGGACTCACTCAATTCTAGAGCTCTTTTATATTGTATAAGGTGAGTTCTAATAAAATGTATTACTTGGAAACCCTTGGATTCAAACCATGGGTTATGTCCCATCTACCTCACATCAATGTGTGAAGTTTGAACATGAGGGTTAGGTTATTACCATATAATCTAACCCTAGTCCTTTTACATCTTGAAATATGATGTATTGACCCAATGATGTTATTCTTCCTCCCTCATCCACTTCACTATAAATTAACAACAAATCCACCTATACCATTGATGAATCTTCAACTAGTTCATATATCCCTTCTTCTCAGATCCCCATAGAGGACCCCTTGGAACCCATGTTTCGACATCTCTCACTAGGGGAGTATCATTTTATAGCATTAGATATTTTCCCTACTCTTAAGAGTATGGGAACCCTAACCATGATCCTACCTATGACCCTAATATTAGAAAAATCAATTTTTTTAGACCTCCTAGCCATGAAATTGACTTCATCTATGGGGGATTTGATCATCCCCTCCTTGCTTCCACCAGCACCTCTTCTATTCAACCATTTACCTCTGACTTTTCCTATCTAAAAAAATGGAATTTAACAAATTGTACCTTCATAGGTGTACCTAGAATGGATTTTTCCTTTTCCATTATAAACATGGACCCCATGAGTTACCTTTGGTCAAAACCCAAGAACCTCATGAGTTATTTGGCCTTGGGTTCATACCACTAGAAGAACCCACCAATTTACCCAAAGCCATCACCACCATTGAGGAATATGTCCCATCTTATGCAATCCTACCTCTTTCAAAGTTTGAGGATTTATAAGTCATTCCTTATAAATTTTTTTAGTCAATACCATTAGTTTAGTCCCCTTGACCTATCAAAATGATGGTTGAAATAAAACCTTTCCTCTGATTCATCTTGAAATGGTAGAAAATGATTCTCCTACCAGTAAAACCATCCAATGTTAGGAAGATGATTCCATTCTCACCTATATTAGTGTGGGGGATTCTTTTACCCATAAATCCCTTCCTTCTAAGAACCAAATCATATTGATTGAATGTACTATCAATGTGAACTTGGGTACTCAAGATAACCCTCACATTGTAAATATTGGTCAATCCTTAAATTCTATAGAGAAATAAGATTACCCTTCTTTCCTTTATGACCAAAGCATATAATTCTCTTGGTCCTATTAGGATATGAACAAAATCAATCCATCCAGAGCCCTCCACAACATCTTCACCTATCTTGATGCTAAACTAGTCAGACAAAAGCTTCATAAGATGCACCTTCACATTGCCATTCTAGTTAAAGAAGAGCTTCAACATCTCTTTTCTATAGATTTCATCCAACCCATTGACTATCCACAATTGGTTTCTAATATCATTCCCATTACCAAGCATACATGGGTACTTTACCTCTATATTGAATTTTGTGATCTCAACCTTGCTTGTCTAAAGGATGACTTCCCTTTGCCTAACATCACCTAACTTATTGATCTTATAGATATCCATGAGATTTTATCTCTCATGGATGGTTTCTTTAGATATAATCAAATATTAATTACCCCAAAAGATCATCATAAAAATTCCTTCATCACCCCTTGGGGAATGTTTTTCTATAGGGTCATGCCATTTGGTTTGAAAAATGCTGGTGTAGCCTATCAATGTGTAATGACCTACATATTCCATAATCTCATCCATAAAATCATAGATAACTATGTATATGATCTCCTTTGGCAATCCAAACATCACAAGGATCATCTAGATGTTCTCAAAATTATGTTTGAGCAACTAAAACATTTCCATGTCTAACTCAACCCCAAGAAATGTGTTTTTGGGGTCCTATCTAGAAAGATTCTTAGCTTTATCATATCTCTTTAAGGAATCAAGGTAGAACCTACCAAAGTTAGATAAATTTTGGAGATGCCACCTCTATCCCACCTTAATCAACTCTACATCCTATAAGGGAAGCTCTAATCTATCTGTCAATTCATCTGTTAGTTATCAGTTAGATGTCACCCCTTTCACCATCTTCTCAAGAAAGATACATCTTTTAAGTAGACTAAAGACTTCCAACAAGACTTTTATTAACTCAAAGAGTACCTTATTTCTCTACCTATTCTAATCCCTCCTAATGAGGACCAATCCTTATACCTTTATATTTCCACCACTGCCCATTCTTTAGGGGCAATGCTCACTCACTGTAATGAAAAAATAAAGAGTAAGTTGTCTACTATATAATTCAAACACTCATAGAGTATAGGACTTAGTACACCCATCATGATAAAATTTTCCTCAACTATTTTTTATGGCTTCCAAACTTAGTCATTACCTTTTCAATAATACAAATTTCATCATCACTAACATTGACCCACTCAAGTACATGCACTCTAAACCATACCAAAACTAGTGTATGGCTAAGTGGCTCATGCTCTTAGCTAAGCTTGAACTTGAGTTTCTCCAATAGAAGTCCATTAAAGGAAAATTTATTGTCAATAAATTGGATTAAGCTCCTTTTCCAGACAACCAACTACTTTTTCTTACATTTCTTGATGAGTCCATCATGACTCTTTCTCAAGAGGACCCCACCTACTAAATGACCATGTTCTTTGATGGTTCAAAATTGTACTATAGTGGGGGTGCTAAGTTATTCTCATTCCCATAAATGGTGAACCTCTTCCCCTTTATATCAAACCTGATTTTGAGTGCACCAATAATGTGCCTGAGTATGAATCCCTAGTAATAGGTCTACAAACTACTCTAACCTTGGGAGTTAAGATGATCAAGGTCTTTGATGGTTCCTAGCTTGTAGTCAACCAAGTCAATGGATCTTACTAAAATAAGAATGATGTCTTATAAAATTACAAACAACTAGTAGATGTACTCATACCATCATTTGATCATTACTTTATTCAATTTGTTTCATGATTTACCAATAAGTTCATAGATATAATAGCTTACCTTGCTTCCAAAATCCCATTTTCACCTATTGATTCTAAGATCTTCATCACCATCCATCATTTTATCACACCTTATTATATCCATTTTGACCTTCTTATCATTTTTAGTATGGAAGCATCTCCATCAGCCATATGGTATGAATAAACCTTTGACTATCTAAACCCCAACATCATTCCTCCCAACCTCTCTAAGAATGCTTGAAGAGCTTTTGTTAAAAGTACCTCTCATTATACCATACTAGGGGAATCTCTTAAAAATGTGGTTTTGATGGCCTCCTTCTCTATTGCCTATTTAGTAATGAAACTTCCTATTCCATCAATGAAATGCATGATGAAATCTATGGGGGATCTTTAGTGGTCTAGCTATAACTAAATGTATCCTTCACTTTGGATACTATTGGCCCATCCTTAGCCAAGACTATTGTAATTATGTAAATAAGTGTGTCAAATGTCAACATCATGCACCTACCCATGGCCTTCAAGTATCTAAAGAATATTGGCCCTTTTCATAATGGGTATTTGATCTCATTGGGGAAATCAATCTTCATTCTTCATAGTGACACCAATCCATCATCATCACCACTGAGTATTTCACCAAATGGGTGGAGGCTATTCATCTCATCTTGACAAACTTTGACAAGATAGTCACCTTCATCAATCATCATATCATCTATCTCTTTTGTGTTCCAAATAAAATCATCATCGATAATGGTATATATTTAAAAAATAAGCAAGTATAAGGTCTTTATGATGTATTTGGCATCAAGTTAAGCTTTTATTTTCCTTACCTTCCATAATAAAATGGATAAGTGGAATCTTATAACAAAATCCTCAAAAAAATGTTAACCAAAGTAGTTAGTACTTTAGGTTGGGATTGGTTCTTAGGTCACCTATAAAAGGGACAAACTCACCCACATAAGGTTACATTACCTATCACCCATTTACCCTTCATACTACCCATCACCTACCTCCCCTTTATACCATTTACAAATCAAGAGATTATGAGCTTACTTGACACAATGTGATCAAAACACCTTTTTATAAACTAAAGCATGCTAATACAAATCATTTGAAAGGTTTATGTTCCCTAAGCCAATCTAAAATTAGTTTTTTTTGTCCTTACCAATGAAAAATCATCATGCCTTTTTCCTTATCCTCTCATCATTGGTTCATGTAGACATATGTCTCATGACTATTATCTTTTTTTCCACATCTATTTTGTTATCTAACTTACTTCATGTGTTTTTATTAACATCATAACCATATTTAACACATCACATCCATAAT
Source organism: Torreya grandis (assembly GCA_037957365.1). NCBI lineage: Eukaryota > Viridiplantae > Streptophyta > Pinopsida > Cupressales > Taxaceae > Torreya > Torreya grandis. The sequence continues at coordinate 986,829 of JARHVA010003309.1, read as the reverse complement.
CAATGAAATAAAACCACATCATATATCTATAACAATGAGTGTCATCCTATCCCTACTCATAAATCACATCATATAATATCATATCATAAACCACATCAATAACCATAATCAAACCATCCATAATAATAAACATTATATCCATAAAAAAAACATCATCCATATTCATCGCATGCCTAAGCTACTGAGTCCACATCTCATAAAGCATAAGAATAAACATAAAAACATCACATCATCATATACATCATGTCATTAAAATAAATAATACATGTAATTATATATATATATATATATATATATATACACACATATATATATATACATATATATACATATATATACATATATATATATACATACATATATATATATACATACATACATACATACATACATATATATATATATATATATATATATATATATATATATATATATATCAAAACACCAAATCACCAAATGCATAGAAGTTATGGGAAGTCAAATAGCAAAGAGTGAAAATGAATTTTCATTTTCAGATTTTAGGTTTTTTGATTTTAAGGTTTTCCCTTGACCATCATCGATTAGGGTGACCATCCATGGTTGAGTTTGGGACCCCTGATTATCAACAATCAGGAAACCCACATTTTAACATATTTAGGCACCAACACCTTAGTGATACATTTTTAGAGATTACCTTCTCCACCAAACCAAAACCAACCTTTAGAGAACACCCTTTCCAACTAAACAACCATTAGACCACATCCACCTTGACATTGGCCATTTTTGGTTTTAACCATCATGTATTTTCATGATGACTTTAACTTGGACCCTTTTGACTACACTGACCAGCCTTACCATGTTAACATTTGAATTTATACTACCTAGTGCATGACCAAACCATTTAAATTTTTCAAAGGATAACTTTATACCTTGGATACCTATGAAAACACTAACCCTATCTAAGATACTTGATAGGAATGACCTAATGATCTATTCCTAATAGTGTGATCAGTTACCCCATCACTAGTCCTTTTACAACTAACCTTATTTTTACCAACTATATAACCTTAGTCTTTGTGTGATCTTAGCTATTGCACTTAGTCACATTTTGTGCACATGTTTTCACTTTAGATTCCAAACCATCCTTGTCACCAACCTCATGACTCACCATAAATTACTTGTCAAAACTTGACTCGATTTTGGTTTCACCTCATCGACTCCTAGTTTGAGGGGGAACACCTCCTTCCATACTTGAGGCAACCAAACCTTTGACCAACAATCCATTTTTTTTATATGTTGTTGATTCAAAGACACATAATAAAAAGGGGCAAAATGTAGACACTAGAAAATCACACATAATGGTTCTAAAATTCAAAATACTTCAAGACCCCTTAGGGACCACCTAACCCTTCTAAACCCACTAACCAACCCATCAAACCTTAGTTTTAGTTATCTACTAAGCTAACTAACTTACTAACTGACCCTTCACCTAACCCTTTTTAACCCCTTTACCTTTGGACACTTGACTATCAATGGTCAACATGACCACTAACAATTATGATGACCATCAACAGTTATGTCTTCCTTATTCTAACACAAACAATAGCTATGTACAAGCCAACATGACATAATTTAATATATCTACCTTACTCAGTGCTAAAAAACTATGAAGCATCAAAATTAGTAAGCCAAACTCTTAGGGAACCTTCTATCCTTGATCTCTCTTCACTTATAAAATGAGGGGAGTAGGAGGTGATAAATGTTCCATCCATCATCACAAAAGCATTCTAGTACATAGGTATTCAAGCTTTCTAACTAGTCTTCCTTCTAGTAATTTAGAGATCACAACAAAGATATAAACCTTTGCCAAAATTTATCTTGAGGTAAAGTACTTTTACTCTACTAAAATTTCTCCAGCAATCAACCATCATCCATTTACAAAGAAATAGGTACACTTTGTATTTCAGCTTTATTTACTTGGTTTTTTACTTCCAAACTTGAATCAAACCTCCTGCACCTATCTTTCAACTTCCCTACCCATAACCAAACCCTTAACAAACCCTTACATGATCATTAACCAATTATATAATTATTTTCTAATCAACTTCAAAATTCATAAGCAACCACCGATGATTAGCATAACCACTAACAATCACCTCCAGCGATCAATAGTTACTCAATCATTAATGATTAGCTTAACTACTGACAGTCACCATAACCAACAATGGTCATCATGGTAAGAAATAACAAGTTATTTACAACCCCATACCCCCAAAAAAATCTAACTTTTTGTCTCCCTACTTGTTTATAGACCCCTACCTAATTTTCTAAACCTTCCCTGATCTATTTTAGCATTAGTATTTACCCATTATTTCTATATTTAGTTATTTTCTATAAAAAAGCATCTTCTTATTTTTGTGTTTCATTTTAGTTATTTATTATATTTGAATCAAATATTTCATATTTATCTCTTTCAACTTAATTGTTAGCAAATAGTGGGTTGACAACCTCTTAGCAAGCTCATTCTTCTTGTATCTAGTTCACACTAGGCAATCTACCTTACTATACTTTAAAAAAACCCTTTTATTAGTGATTTATTATCTATAAGTCATCCTTAAAAGATAAAAATGAGATTTACACACTCATCTAGATCATGTATGCATAAAAACCAAGTTCTTCTACCATGCCCTTATTACTAATTTCTTACCTTCTTCCTTAATTATGAAATCAGCATAAATTAAGAGAAATAGTATTGTTCTTCTAGCCTATGATGATAACTACATCATGACCCAAGCTCAATCTTGAGACTTAGATATATAACATTATAAAAAAAATTAGCACAAATACATTCTTTCAACCATGATGTTCATATCATTTCCATGGATTTTGAATTATCTCCTAAAGGTCATGTACCTCGTATTAATTACACACTTATTGACACTCCTTGGGTGGTAGAACAAATCCTACCTTCTAAAATTTCATAAATTATTTCATCTTCTCTACCACCTATATATCCCATCACTACATTAGACTCTTTCATCATTAATGAAACTAACAACACACCAATCTCATCCAATCAACCTACTCTTACTTTCAAGATTCCATTAGATGCCAAGGTCAAAGGGGTATCCTAAATACACTTTGAATATGATTGCCATGGTAATAAAATTATTGATTTTAAAGTATATGTCAAGTATTATGATCCTCTTTCTACTTTACCTAATGATGAAGCCACTCTTGAATTGTTTCATTCCTGACACCCTCAACTTACTTAGAAACATCACAAACTCAAGAATTTCAAAAAAAATCTCCTTGTTTTAAAAACTTCATCATTAGAATTGGACCTAAATAAAATCAAATCTCCTCTTTACCTAATGTACCATATCATTTCCAAGATTCAAATTTTATGATTATCAAATAAAATACTTATATCGACTATAGTACTCCATCATGCCCTCAACTAATTATAGTTTCTTGCAAACTCACAACCACTGAACATGATAAATTTAGCTTATTTTTTGACAAATATCATAAGATTTTTCCATGGTCCTATGAATACATGCAAGGTATTGATCCTAACATTATGTTCATGGTATTATCACTTATCTTGATGCCAAACCCATGCAGCAAAAACAACAAAAATATACACTCAAAATTTCCTCCTTAAGCCATAAATAAATTATTAAGCTTATTGATGCTAAGATTATCAAACTCATGGACTATTTTGAATGGTTTTCTAACATAGTCCATATTCAAAATAATGTCACCATGGTCATTTGAATTTTCATTAAATACTATAATCTTAATTTTACTTTTCCCAAGGATAATTTCCCTCTACCTTTGATAGATGCCATCATCAATTCGATAAATGGCTATGAAATGTTGTCTCTTATGTATTTTTATTGTGCAATAACCAAATTAACATTGACTTCAAAGACCAACATAATATAAATTTTACCACATAAAGGGGCTCCTATTATTGCATTAAAATGCCTTTCGGCCTCAAAAATATTAGAGCTACCTATCAACAAGAAATGACTCACACCTTCATGATACTATCCACAAGATTATATAAACCTATGTGGATGACATCATTACCAAATATAAATTCCATAAGACTCACCTTTCTGATATTGCCATCATCTTTGACTACCTCCTTAAATATAAAGTTAGACTAAATCCTTACAAATGTGTTTTTAAAGTCAAATTTGGTAAATTGTTAGAATTCTTAGTCTCTCTTTGTGGCATTGATGTTAACCTTGATAAGATTAATTCTATCATTAAAATTTCCATTCCTTGATCCATTCTGAACATTTGCATTTACCTTGATAAACTTGGGGTAATTCAATGATTCATTTATGAAATGGCTTACTATATCTATTTTGTCAATTATCTTATTAATAAATGTAATGCCTTAGAATGTATGGATCCCTATAAAAAAACATGTTTAATATTAAAGAATATTTTCTTCACCAACATTCTCTTCATCCACATTCAAATAATCAACTGTTAATATTGTATACCTCTTCCACATCCATATCATTTGGGTGATGCTTTCCCAAAAAGATGATACTAGAAGGGAATATGCCATCTACTATATCAGCTGAGGCCTCATCTATTATGAGAAATGTTATACCAAAGTTGAACGTGATTACCTCACCATATATTTTACCACTAAAAAAATTGATATTACACACTTTATCAAACTACTTAAGGTATCATCCATTTTGATCCCCTTCATCACTTCTTCTCCAAATCATTTCTTCTTGAAGATAGGATTGGCAAGTGGATGATCCTCCTCATGGAATTTGATCTCCAAATTATTACCCAAAAATCTATCAAAGGACAAATCATTGATGATCAACTTGCCATAGCTCTTATATCAACTACCAATCACCTTCAAGATAGTCTTCTCAATGATTATAATTTTTATATTAAAGGTCTCAATGAAGTCATTTATATTAAATATTACTTTCATAAATTCAATGATGACCTTGAAGTAAGTAATATAGATGAGTCTACTATCTTCCCCAATACTACTAAACCAAAAGTAGCTATCAAAGAACTTCCTAAAATTAATGTTGATTTACACAAAGATACTTGGACTCTTCATTTTTATGGTGCCAAATGCCTTTAAAGAGCTAGGGTATGTTGTATCCTTATGATCCCTATTATAGAAATTTTCCTATTGGAATTCCACCTCACATTTGATGTCATTAACAACATGGTAGAGTACAAAGATTTAATTTTAGGTATGCAAGCCTCCCTTGATCTATACATCTAATATATGCATGATTTAGTTGACTCCCTTCTCTTTTTCCATAAGTTTAATCATGATTATCAATGCAAATGGGATAATCTCATTTCTTATCATCAAATTGTAACTACCCTTACCAAATATTTCATTTATTTTACCATTGAGCCTATCCCTCAAGATTAAAATTCTATTGTCAATTCTCTTGCTTCTTCAACATCTCTTTTTCATCCACATCAAGTTCTTATTGATACAATTTTTCATATCCAAATAAGAAAATCCACATCTTATATTAAATCACAATATTCACTTATCTACGACATTGAGTTTGTCACCATTTGACAAAGCCTATGGTACAAAGATATAATCTAATATCTGGAACACTAACCTTATCTTCTTAACCTTGATTCCCATGAGAAGACTCTCACTCACTGACAAGCTTGTAAGTATGTATTTAGATATAACATCTTATATTATAATAATGATGAAGGTACCTTGATCTATTGTGATATGAAAGAATAGGTTCCTCCTCTTTTTGAGCAAGCACATAGGGGTATTTAGAGTGGCCACTATAGTAGACATGCCATAGTTCACAAATGCTTATGTATGGGATAATTTTGGCCCACTCTTGAAAAATATACCATCAAATTTGATAAAATTTTTACTTTCTATAGCTTCATTATGATCTAATGAATGTAATTCTATCTAATCTTAAAACTATCAAATATCCCTAGCCATTATTCATGTGGGTATTAAATCTCATAGGCAAATTACCTCAATCTCAAGATAGGAATGTCTTTATAATCACAAGCATATGATATTTTACCAAATGGGTTGAGTTTATATGCTCATAAATGTTATTGGTACCACCATATCCAAATTTATCCTAAATTAAATCATTTTACATTTTTGTGTCCCTCATATAATCATTTTAGATAATGGTGGTAACTTCAAAAATAAAGATGTTAAATAGCTATGTGCTAAATTTAAAATCAATCACAAATTCTCCACACCCTACCATACAAAATATAATGGCCAAACCAAGGGCATAAAAAAATATTAATAAATTTATCTAATGTATAATTCATGAAACCCACATGGATTGAAATCTTCATTTATATCCATATCTTTAGGCCTATCACACTAACATACGCACTACCACTAGGGCAACACTATTTTATCTAGTCTATGGTTCTGAATAAGTCCTCCCATTAGAAGTTGAGCTTCCATACCTTTGTATATTTCTTCATGGTATCATACCCAATGAAAAATTATACACAACTCAAATTTATGCTCTTGATCTCCTTGATAAACACTAACTTCTTACTTTACAACATAATCACCAATACAAGGCCTATATTGCCAAACAACATAACAAATGATTTAAAGTTTGCACATTTAATTTTTGTGATATTAGACTGTACTAATGATAAATAAGGTAAATACACCCAAAATTGGTGAGGCCCTTATTTAGTCAAAGATTTCTTGGTCCAAGTACCTATCACCTTCAAATCAATGAAGGCCATATCTTCAAAAAGCCCACTAATGTGTAATTCCTCAAGAAGTACTTTGCCTAAATCCTTCCCTTCTTTTCATAATTTATATATGTTATATATCTAACACTTTTTGTAGGATACTTACATGGGTCTCACCCTCTACATATATTTGCTTTTCACAAACCTTAGTCCTTTTTGGTCTTTTAGTTTCCTTTTTTTTTATGAGTTGTATTATAAAACCATGGATAGGACCTGATATTCCTCATAACTTCCCATTTTTTGTCCTCTTTATTTCCTTTTTTTCCAAGACTGTTTGGCACACATTGGGTTTATATTTTATGAGTTGTAGTGTAATACCATGGATAAAACCTAACCTTCCTCATAAATACCATCTTTATCTTATTTATTTTTCACATGATTTTGGTATCCTCACAGGTTTTTATTTTATGAGTTATAGTGTAAGACCATGGATAGGACCTAGACATCCTCATAAAATCACCATATTTCATTCCCTATCTATAATTTGTTTTGTAATTATTATGATTTTTTTATTTTTATTCTTATATTTAGATTTTTATTCTTTTGATAGATAAAATTTGCACAATAATCTATGTTAGCATGCTTTCTTACATTTAGCTCATTCTTATGATAAGGAATCACACTCTGCTATCAATATATCCATTTTTTCCCTTTGTCCCATTTTATGTGATTTGAAGTAAGATAAATTGTTTCATGTTTCATTCTTCTTGATTTCCTTTCCTTTCATTCCCCATTAGATAAAACAAGGTTTAATTCAAGATAACACTTTTATTTCACCTAAATTAATAAGACTCTTAGACACCATGATCTTTAGGTTCTCTCTCTTATAAACTAAGCCCATAGTATTCAAATGAAATTCATATTTAGAAACCATGTTTATTTTTCTAAATATATATGGAAGAGGAATATAAAAATCCATGAAAAAAGTTAAAATCCAAATCATTTGAAACAAAAGACAATGATATATAAAAGGCAACATACAAATTTCAAAAATTCAACATCACACTAAAAATATGTGATTATAATCACAAATGCTATTTCCAATCAAAAATTAAACTCCATAATTGGCCATATGATATATCTGAGTTCCATTGGGGTGTGGTAGACTAGTAGATTGGAACAGGAGAGTTCAACATACTCTATGGTGTTACCTACATTTTCACATAAGTATCCAATATTTTTAGTAGACCTATGGCTCTATAAGGGGTCTTGAGGAATGGGGAACACATTATGGGAAGGTAGGTCAATTTTAATTTTCATGCATATAGCCTTCATGAGATGATCTAAATAATTCATTTGTTGACCTAATACTTGTGTGTCTAGATGAAGTTCTTAAAAGTCCTTAAGATTGAAAGTACTCTTATTTTGACGAACCTAATTTGAGTGCCTTGACTTAGATCAAGAGTTCATCTACCTTGGTTTTTCCTTCATTCTCCCCTTGACCCATTACATTTTCTCCCTTGATAGACACATGTGATTCTAAATCTATTTTCCCTTATTATACATTCTTTATTATTCACATTTTAAAAACAAGCTAGCACTACTTTGTTTCAATTTTATATATCTTTAGAAAAAAACAATGTGCTTAAGTAACTATGGCTTATCTTATTTCTACCATGTATTTACATTTATATTAATCTTATATTATTTTTTAATTATTGTACCACCCTTTTTTTGGACACCTGAGTTCATTTATATTTTCATGTACTTTTTCCTTTATTGAGTGAAGTTGCCTTGTTATTTCTCACTCATCAATGTTGTTTTATCATTTTTTCTTGTCTATATTTATTCAAGTAAGAATATTTACTACTTTCACATTGATGTTTGATTACCATCCTTTTTGACATGTATCCTTAGTTTGACTTCATGAGTTTGAATTTCTTATTTAAGGTTTACTTGTTTGAGTTTTTCAATCTTTAGTAACCTTGGATTTTCGGTTACCCAATTTACTCTAAAAATTTAACTTGGTCATTTGGCCTAACATAGCACTTATCACCTAAACTTGCCAAATTTTTGATTACATCCCATCCACATAACATTAGTTATCTTGGATTTCTTGTGTTTATTTATTTTTTTATCTTTAGTTTTGTCCAAAATAGTCTCTACACCCTTGATAATAAAAAAAACAAACATAATAGACAACCATCCAATGATAAAGATAAGTCAAGGTACGCATTACATTTTACTTTTTAGTTTTTTCCCTTTTAGTAATTTAAATTTAAATTATATTATGCTTTAAAATACTATAATTTTTTTAGCTTTAACGTTATGTATTTCTATGTTGTTTATCAAAGTACCATCCCCTATTGCACCTGAGTGACACATAATGATATTTGAGTGGGGAATATGTAGATACATAATATTTGAAAACTTTGTCAATTATTGGTGATTTATATATTTTAGGAACCCATCGAGTCTCAATATCTCTGATTGCATGCCTTAAAGGCTGCACTGGGAAAGGGGTGGGCAGACCATTGGTGCTTCATAAGATTGTTATCCCTTATTACCACTTTTTATCAATCCAATCAACTCCTAAAAACATTCCCCTAAGCTTTGAATCCTAGTTTTTACCCTCCTCTAGTCATTTCCCACCTTCATTATTCCTTCCCTAATCTAAACCCATTTTTGATAGTTTGCATTACATAGTCAACCCCATCAACCATGTACACTTATTGATACAAATTATTAGGGTATAGGTTAGGCCTTGGCCAATCTAGTCTATGGCCTAATTTTTTTTGTCAATAACTATTCTACGTTGGTTGGGTTGACCTTGTCAGCTTAAATTTTTAAAAAGGATTAGGGTTAGATCCACCTATATAAACACATCCATTTCAGCATTCTTAGAGAGAAAGCAAAAGTTTATTCATTTGTGCTTCTTTACAATATGATATTTCACCATTATACTTGAGGAGTATTAACTTAGGGTTTCTACTTGGATAATAATATTTTCTTTAGACACTTTGGTCTTTCTTAGTGATCCTTACAAAGCACAAAAACCTCTTGTGAAGTACCTTTGGCCAAGGGAGAGATTGAGTCTCAATGGGTTCATATTTAAGGTAAGTATCTCTAACTTTTCTCCTCTCTTTAGTATATATAAGTATTACAAGTAGTGGATTTTGAATATATTGATCTCTACATGTGTCAGGGTCTTACATATACATAGCTTAATTGGGATTCTCTTATGTATGTTTAATTTTATGTTTACTAACTCCTACTTTATGCTAAAGTATTTGGTGATCACTAGATTATATTTTTTTACTTGTTATTAGTTTAGTGAATATGAAAACATATGACCTAATTAGGGTTATTATATAGTTTTGCTTGACTAGAGGCCTTAGAACCCTCCCTGGTGATATTATTATGGTAAGATATCCCTTGATTAAGTTTAGTGGATATATTTTGGTCATGAATATAATTATCTAATGTATCCCCAATTATAATTGTAATTATGATTTATCTTCTCCAATCTAGTATTGATTTGTATATCTACTGCATTTCCCATTACATAGAGTTTCAATGTTAAAAAAGTTAGTTTTAAGAGTTTGTACAAACTTGGGTTTGTTAATTATATGTGAAAATTACTTCAAGGTGTATATTGGTATTATAAAGGTCATATCCATGAGATTTAAGCTTTCATAGGTCCTAAAAGTGTGAAACATTATTCTTCTCTTTCATTGCCCTCTTCACAACCTCACAAAGGTAGTTTTTAAATGATTGATATGGATAGAGGAGACAGATTTGAGACCTAAACATTTTTTCTAAGGAAGGAATCCTTATAATATTAATATTTGTGGCATTGGTCATCAGATTCATGACCTCATATTTATGAACACTTATTAATATAGAAGGGCGGTTTGAATGAGCTAGTTAACCCCACAGGATCATTTTCTTCTTGAAAGGAAAATTTTAAAAAAATTGAATGCATAAGGTAAATTAAGGGATATTTTTAAGGTCTTTAAAAATATTTCACATGTTTATCCAATCCCCATTTGGCATATGTGGGCTCAAGAGAGAAACAAAACTTTATTATTATTATTATTATTATTATTATTATTATTATTATTATTATTATTATTATTATTATTATTATATCATGATCCTTATTTTTCTTTCCAATACTATTTTTCTCCAAGCAAGAATAGTGTTTTCAAGCCTTTTGGATTGTGTTCTAGATCTGGCTACAAAAATGGATTAATGAGTTCTTATCTTGAATTTTTTAAATGTATATGAAAATATTAACCTAATGAAAGTGTAATGAGGTGATTTAGAATCATTAGTGGAAATTTATATGATTAAATTTATATCAAGTCAAGTTTGAAACCATGAAAAATGTATACCTACAGGTTTATAGACCTCTAAGTCTGCATTTTAGGACAAATTGTGTTTTAATATATATCAAAGATGAGTTTTAATACCTATTGAATAACTAAATTACATGTTAAAATAGGTTTTTATATGTTTAAACTAGTGAATAAGGTCTGGTATTATGACTCATTATCAAGACATTGAAACATACCTACATGTAGGGCTAATTACATATATATATGGTCAAAGTTACTAATAGGTTTTGTGTAGGAGGTCAAGTTGAATGTGAAAAAATCTTGATTGTGTTATAATGTGTATGAAAGTGTCTATTATATAATTTAATAAGGTAACGATTCAAATATTGGTATCCAAAATCTTCTTAACCCAAGTCAACACTTACAACTAGCTAGGTCTTAAGCATTCAAAGTTGTAGGGAGTGGAGAGAGATATTGTTATTTTTACAAGTTAAAGAGTTGATAAGTAATTAAGTAATGTTTTATATCCTTTTATATAATTATGTTATTATTTTAAAGTTTTAAACTTGATCTCATGTACTTCTGTAGTCCCATAGTCTAACATATCAACTTGAGATATCCATTATAACCTTACATACATAAACTCAGTCTGAGAATTGAAAGGTATGAGAATCATCATTGATACATAAATAATATATACCAATTTAAAAGGAATAAATTTAATTTTGGTAGTATAGGGATCAATATTCTAATCAAATGACCTAAAAAGAGTTCATATAGGCTTATGTATGAGAATAAACTAAGAATCATATGATAGAGCAAATTTTGGTATGAAGGCTAATAAAAATGTTCAAATGATTTGTGAAATCCATGAGTGGAAATAATTTGATATTTTATAATATATTATGAGTTATCATTTAATCTTTGCATGATTTATTAACCCATCAATGATAGAGTCATGTGTATGTAGCATTGTGATAAGATTTTGAGTAAGATAGAGATCTACAACTTTTAAGAATGAAAAAGACTTCAATATGATAGTAATAAGGATTAAAATCTCCCAGTGAAAAAGAGAAAGAGAGATCTTAGTCCATAAATACCTATATGGGCCAATGGTGTTGTGTTCTTGGGATCGTATGACTAAGATAACTCTAATAAGGAGAGTACTATGTATCTACAATTGTATTGGAGGCCATATGACTAGAATACCATAAAGAGAGTGAAATGAGGTTACATGTATAGTTGAGAGACATTTAAAATTTACTTGAGGTACTTATTATCACTGATAAAAATTATCTACGTTCTCATTCATGGTTGAATAAGGTCTTTAAGCAAGCTCATGTCAAGAGACTTAGTACATGCACATATACCTACAAACCGGTCAAGTCAAAGTAGAGAAAAGTCATATTTGTGACTTTAGTAAGTGTCAAAGGGTTAAATTATATTTAATAATAAGTTTTAAGGTATTTACGTATATTTTATGTGCTAATAAGGTCTGAAATAATGATTAAAAGGATCACATGAAGCCCTAGATTAAGGTAGTGAGGGTATTGAAGTCTAATGTCACCTAAAAGTGTGATTTGTTAGTTGGAGCTTACATAATTGGTTTGAGGCTCAAGGGGTCTATGGAAAGAAATTAAGTAAATTAAAATGACTCTCTAATTTTTTAATTTCATTTCCACATGATACTCAAGGTTAATAAGAATGAATGTCTTCAACATGAGTGGGTGGTCATGAAGGTAGCTAAGTAGAGTTTGGACATATTTAAGAAGAGCTAGTAGCATACCTTTTGAATAGGGATATGGTGTGTATTTATTGTAGTGATAATTTAATTTTTGAATTTAGGGGAGATAATTAAGGATATAAGATGGTTCTTATTGATAAAAAATCCTTAGATCGGGGTGAAGAGGTCTAGAGGTCCAATATTACCTACAGACATACTAAGGCCTAGATGAAAGAAAGAGATGCTTATGATAGATGGAGGTGTTAAGAATTTTTTCTAGGAGATGTAAATTTAAGTATAAAAACTTTAAAATACATGTGTAGACCTGTTTAATGCCTTCATACTACTCATTTTATCCATTAGTGGCCAAATACCCAAGACTAATCACCTACAACTGGTTTGTATACCATGAAACTAAGTAAGCATAGTGTTTAAGGGTTAGTTGGATTTTTAAAATAAAATTCAAGTTTTCAAGTGAAATAAGTTATTAGGATCCATACTCATAGGGTTTATGGAGTTTTGATAAGGTATTATTTATGTTAAAAAGCACCAAATCTAGCAACTAGGGTTACGAGCATGGTTTTACTCATAAACCCTCAATCATAGTCAAATATGCTTTAGAGGATCATAGAGTAAGAGGTGATGATAAAAATAATTTAAAATGTCAATTAGGATTTTACATACCCAAATATGTCACTTTAAACTCAAAATAAGTGTCAAAACATCACCTTCAAACCTCATTTATCTCTCAACCTCATATAATGCCATATTTTCCACTTGAAGAACAACTTCTTGTGCTTGGATATTTCTTTATAGTTTTCATGGGAGCTCAAGATAATTATTTATTTTATAGGGATTACCATAATCCAAATTATATTCATTATTTATTAGTTTAGGGGCCTTTACTTTATGAATAATCATTAAGATGATAAAACACTCATAAGTTGCCTATAAAACCAATTTTGACCATTTTGAGGAAAATGACTTTGAAATAACATTAAATGACCTATAATTCTTATTTAAACTCATAAAAATTACTATATAATCCAAGTATATTCTCACCATGGTACTTTCATATACCTAAAACTATATGGGTTAAAGGAAAAATGTATTTTTGTGATATTTTTAGCCCAAAATTAGAGTATTGAAGACCATTAATAGATGAAAACCATTGGAAGAGGTGATTTGGGATGTATTTCAGAATTTAAATCATTTAAAAAAAAATACACCCTATAATTTCTAAAACAAACCTAATTTTTTAGTGTAATCCAAAATAGGCTTAAAGAAGGGCTAGTTTTTTGGTCATTTCTTGGTTTGCCTACTTGTAAAAAGTTTCATAAGCCCAAATTTGGCATGGAGTATGGTATTTGACTAGGTAAATTTAATCAATATATTTTTGGAGGTTTCACATGTGTGGGATAAATATGGAGCAAAATCTTAGTTTCTAGGTAAGGAAGCCTAATTAGACCTAATTGGAGAGATAAAATGAGCTAAAAGGGACACTTCCACTCAAAGTTAGGTTTTGAAACTTGGAATAGAGATATAAGGGCATATTTTGTTCTCAAATATGTGATTATTTTTCTAATATAATTCTTAATTTATTCCAAATAATGAGGTTTACCTATTTTAAGGCCAAAAATAATATGAAGAAAAGAGAGATAATGGAGTAAAATCACATTTTTGGAGGGTATGATGGATATAAGTATTTATTTTATAATTTTATTTCATGTTAAGATTCCATATATGGATTCAAATTACCTTATTCAAATAAAAACCAAGGATTCTCTCTCCTACATCACATTACAAAGGAAGCATTTCAATTTGAGAAACCACCAAATCAATACTTATATCTCTTCAACAAGATTTTTTAAAGGTTAAATTTTGTATTGTAGGTCATTTGGAGAGTATAAAAAAGTCATGAAATTGTTTTCAAGGACTTAAAGGTTGGAATAGTATCCAACAACATAAGAATACTATTTCCCTCTCCTGTGCCAAACCAAGAAGATAAAGTCAAAGTAATTTAATAAGTCTTATAACAACCTCATTAAGATGAGATACATCATGAAAAAGTGGAGGAAGTTTATGGAATACTTGACTAAGCTTTGAAGGCCTATTTTCAAGGAGGTGACTTCCTCACCAATAATATAGGGGTAGGCAAATAAAGATTTATGAGATTTTATGGGTCAAATTTTAGATATAAATGTTCAAGACTACTTCAAACCTTCAATACAAGTCCTTCTCTACCCTTACACCATTTTTAAGGAGGAAAGAAAGAAAAAATTAAGGAACTAATAAAGAGGGTTTGAGGAAGACTAGGTGGATGACTCATCCTCAGTTTTGGGTTGCTTGGTCTCTTTATTATTTCTTATTTTTCTTTAAGTATGCCTATTTTGGAATTTTTAATGATAATTAATCTGATTTGTGGTAAGGAATTTATAAAAAACACACTTATATTTGGATCTTTGAACTTAATAAGATATGATTTTGGCATCCTCAAAACTTGTCACTAGTGTATGCAAATGGTTAGTGTTGGCATGTTGTTGTCATTTATGTCAAATATGTATCATGTTAAGATTATATTGTAAAAGTTGACATCAAAGGAAACTAAGGATAAATGGTATTATGTGATATTTCAAGTCACATAAAAGTGTTTCATTGATGAGAATTATCATAAATGGTGTAAGCATGGAAGGTATGGGTCATCAAAGATGTTTGAAGATAACTAATGTCTGAATAGGAATCCATGTAACAAGATACATTTGAAGGAAAGAGAGAATTTAAAGGAAAGAGATAATTTGAAGGAAAATAATGTCTTATGGTTACATGTAGGCATAGTTCAAAGTGTCAAATGTGTCTAGATACATGGAAGAAATATGTCTAGTCATTTAAACTTGGTCATGTGGTTTTAAACATGTGCATGATATGACAAAGTGAGATTGTTGACCATTGTCTTTTATATTATTTTATTTCAATGTTGATGTCAAGGTTTAGGTTACTTGAAGTTTTTGGTGTTGTCATTAAAGGTTCTTGTAAAGGTATGATGAAAATTAGGTCTACAAGAGTGTTATTATAAGCAAGGCTAGATGGTAGTGTGTGTTGTGAGAAGATTATGATCATTAAAGGTATGTAGTTTGAAAGATATTATTACATTAGTTACAAATGTTCTTTTCATGTCTCCATTGTTGAAAAATTCAAAGGTAGTAGGTCATTGAGGTCAAGTGCTTAAGTATCCTGAGCCTAACCATGTCATAAAGAGACTTTATGAGAATATATGAGCATGGTGTCCTGGTGAGATGATTACACATAAGTATGAGTGGTTTTATGAGGTTTCTTGAGTATGTGAGGGAGGTAGAGAGTACATGAAAAGAGGCATAAAGGTAATTTTTAACACCTAATGTGGTTTACAGGTCAAGGTCTAGAGAGGAAAGAGAGATAGAGAGAGAGAGAGAGAGAGAGGGGGGGGAGGGGAGAGGGGTAGAGGGAGGGAGGGAGGGAGAGAGAGAGAGAGAGAGAGAGAGAGAGAGAGAGAGAGAGAGAGAGAGAGAGAGAGAGAGAGAGAGAGAGAGAGAGAGGCATAATGAAGGGTCATGATCATATTTCAATTTATTTTAGCTCATGTAAGAATTTTCATATGTTAGGTATGATTTTTCATGTTTTTTCATATAGTTTGAGGTCATAGTTTCAAGGACAAGGCTTGAAAAATTATTTAGAGGTCTCTCGAGTGCTCAAAATGAAGGATTCTCAACTTGAGAAGGGTTTTATTAAGATAATTAGATAATAATTTTTTTTAATGGTATATGTTGAAGGTCCATATATTAAAATTCTATGCATTAGTTTTTGGATTAAGGATTTATGCTTTATGAATGATCGTGAAGAATGGAAACTAGTTTAAACCCTCTCAGAACCCTGAAGAAGACCTAATTTTTTATATGTTGATAAAAATTACTCAAGATGGATTTAATTTATTAGGTAATATATTTTATATTTTATTAGAATATCCCAGGTACCTCTAGGTGGTATTGGTTAGAGAGAGGAGAGAGAAAATGTCAAGTTACAGGCTTATTTCTAAATAAGTTATTGTAAAAGTCAAAATTTGCATTAGACATAGTAATAAAATAGATGGAAGGAGTTAGAGATTCATGTTTCATGTCCATGAAGGTCTATATATAGGTTATAATCCTTAATTTATCTATAACGGTCATCCAATTTAGCTAGTTGCTAACATGCCTAATGGTGTAAACTGTGAAAAATGTTGGCAACAATGAGAAGAGAATTGGAATTTATTTTCATGATATAATGATGAAAAAAAATGCATATATATGTTTATTATGACTAATAATAAATGTTAATGTCTGGTATATGTTTTGGAAGTTAGTGAATATGGTGAAAAATTTGCTCAGAAGTTGACCTGTTTGGTTCAGATAAGACAATGAGATATAAGGTCATGAGATTGGTTTGAAAGGCCAATATTTTACATTATAAAACATAATATATATATATATATATATATATATATATATATATATATATATATATATATATATATATATATTATGATGTATTTAAGATCTCATATAACCATATAAATGCATCATAATTTATGGAATATGTCTATACAAGTGATGGAGGTCAAAGTCACCATGACTAGTCTTTAAGGTAAACAGATAGTTTTAAGTAAGTGAGTTATAGAGATGTTCTTGAGATCTTATCTCCTAAGTGGAAGTGTCTAATGCATTAGTTAATGTAACTATGGTCATGTAATATATTTGTAAATTAATTTTTAATCATATTTTATTGGCTTAAGTATATTTTATCTTCACTTTTACAAGATAGACTTTTTAGGCATATAGGCCTAATAGGACAGTTTATCCTAAAAGAGGTTTCATGGTATGAATGAAAGACATAGGTCTAACCAAGAATGGATGAGGTCACTATATGTATGATTATAAGTATTTTAATGGTTTTTAAGTGTTGGATAAATCCATTTGGACCCAAGAAAATTAAGTTTTGGCATTAAGAGATAGATGTAATAAAATTAGGTCTCCATGAGACCTAAAAAAGAGATGAGGCCTAATTGAGTCATGAAAGAGATAAATGGACTAAAATATAATTTTATTCATGTAACAAATATGTACTAATATCTTCCTTTTTTTTACCTTAGAGGTTAAGGGCATGTAGCTGATTAAGAGTTATATGAACAAGTAATGGTATATATACAAGGTAGTGTAAGGCCTATTTGTGTAAGTGAAGAGAAAGTGAATGAAATAGAATATTTAATAATACAATGAGGTATTTATACCATAATAAGGGTAAATATAAATTGTGATGAAGATATAATAAGAGTTTTATGTATGAAAATGAAGGTCATATGACTTAATCAGTATTAAAGAGACTTAGTTGAGCGAAGAATCTTAGAAGGGAGTTTGAGAGGGTTAAGGAGTGTGAAGAGATAAATAACATGATCATAATATATTGTGTGAGAAACAAGGTATTATAAAAGTTATCAAAATAATTAGTTGGTTGAGTTGTTATTAAGTCATCTAGGGAGTTGACACCTCCTTGTAAGTGGGAGCTTGCTAAATCCTAGTCAAGTGGGTGTTTGGATAGTTGGGGTTGGTGCTCCATATAAAGATGGTGATTCAATAAAAAAAATTTACCTTATAGGACTTGTTTTTATATAATATTTTTGCTTTTCTTAATTTTATGAGAAAGAAACTAGCAAAGAAGGGTGTGTAGAAAAACTTGTTACAATGTGCACACATTAAATCAAAGTGACTATAGAGAGATCCTCTTTAGCTTTAGAGGATGACCTAAAAATAATAAATCACTAAAAATAAATTTTTTATTAGACAAGTAGATGGGTGAATTTCCTGGCATGAGATAGATCCTAGAATCAAAAGCTTTCTAGGAGGTTGTTAATCCACCTAGTTTAAACACTTAAGTTTGTGAATTAGAAAATAAAGGATTTGCATAAAATGAAAGAAAACTAAGATTAAATACAAGAATATAATATTAAATAACTAAATTTAACACAATAAATTTAAATACTTTACTTAGAAGATGACTAAGATAAATCAACTATTGTTGAAAATTAGTTAAGGTAAAATGGTGATATTTGGTATGGTAATTTGAAAAGGGCCAAAATAGTTAAGGAAAGATGGTTTGGTTGAGGTTTTTAAATTAATGTATTCAATAAGGTAATGGTATAAATGGTCAAGATGGTAAAATGGTAAATTCTCAAGTTGGTAAATATGGAAAAGAGGCAAAAGGGTCAAGTGGATAAATATGACAAAGGGGGCAAGTGGGTAAATATAGAAAAACAAAGGAGAGATGGAGGGAATAGGTATGGAAGTAGATAAAATAAATAAATAAATAAAGGAAATAACAAATTTAAATACCAAATTCATAATATTACCTTGAGTGACTGATTAATGTATTTATATGGTTGAAGAGGTAAATGATGTTGTTGATGATGATGATTTTGGGATCCTATAGTAATTTTGACAGAGCTTCATTTCTTTGAATTATTTTTTACAAGATGTGTATAACCTTATTAAAAAGTGATCCTAAACCTATAAAAATAAAATTATTCTACTAAAAACTAACCAACTTAACCATGGGTGAAGGAGAAGGGGGGTTTATAGCATTTATTGTGAAGAAACATGCCAAAGAAGTGGAATAGTGAAGTATGGTTCCATTTTTCAAGTGAGCTCATAAATGACAAAGGGAATAAGGATTATGGGATTCCCACATTTTTGGTTTGTCCCCCACCTTGCACATGAGTCCAATTTGGAGTACAAATCATGCACATGGGCTCAAATGAGGCCAAAGGAATTTTCACCAAGGTAATTTGTCTTTTTACTAAGTGCACTATGAATTTTGGAACCATTCTCCATGTGGGTGAATGAGTGGTCATGAAATATAAGGGGTTGAGATTCCCACTTGGTCAATAGGTCTCCCACTTAGTTTTTTTTATCTCCCAACATGATAAAGAGTTCAAAATGGAGAAGGAATCATGCACATGGGCTCATATGGGTCCAAAATACATTCCACCATTCACTTTTGTATTTTGGCTAAGTGCCCCATGAATTTTGGAATAATTCTCCATGAGTGAGGATAAAAACACATGTTTAATGATGGTCCCATGGGGAAAAATGCACCATACTTCAAAAGAGGGGACCTTTGGTGATTAATGATGTCATTAGGTACCTTAGAGGTGGGTCCCAAGTGGGGTATGATATCCCACCTCAAACCACCTCACTTCAAATCCATGTCATTTACCATATCACCTTCCATGTCACTTACCATGTCACATGTCAATGGCCATGCCATCATGAATAGTGACAGTGGGTCCCATAGTGAATAGTGACAATGAAGAATACTTTTGAATAGTAATTTTGAATACTACTATGTAAATAATATAATAGTGATTTGGTTAGGTTCAGAGGGGTTGGTTAAGGGTTAAGAAGGTTTTAGAGTGCCTTTAGGGGGTCTTGAGGCATCTAGTCATTAGAAACTATAACTGTGTAGATTTTTAGTGTCTACATTTTGCCCCTTTTTTATTATGTAATTTTGAATTAACAAGCTACAAAAATAAAAATGGATCACTTGGTCAAAGGTCAAGGTGCCCCAAGTTTGGGAGGAGGTGTTCCCCTTCAAATCAAGAGTCGATGAGGGAAAGTAGAATTAGGTGTGGGTTTGATAAGTAGTTGGTGGGGAGGCACTAAGTGGTGCCACAAGGTAGTTGGGTATTCAAGATGTAAACATGCACACACACAAAATAAAGTTTCCAATGTTGGTTCATTTAATTTTAGGTCTAGATGGACATATGTTAACAGTAATAGGTCCATAATGTTATTCATAGCTAATCAGGTCATGCCTATAAATTAATCTAGATAGGGTTAGGGTTAGTTGTAGGTATCCAAGGTAAGAAGTATTCTTAAAAAATAACTCAAATAGTCAAGTCATGCAAAAATGCAACATGGTAAGGTTGGTTAGAGTGATTAAAATATCATAAGTAAGGTCATCACAAAAATATGTAGTAGTTTGGGTCTAAATGGCCAATATCAATGTGCATGTGGTCAAATGGTTAGTTGTTTAGAGATAGTGGTTGGTAAAAATTTAGGTATGGGGTGGTTGAGCTAACTCTATATGCACCAGGCAAGTAGATGCTACCTACATAATTTTATGGATGTGATATCTAACATAACTTTAGGCCAAATGTAGTTCTCATTGGATTTTAGATGGGCTACCCCAATGTGATATACCACATGGTTAGGTTTGGGATGATGGTTTGGTAACAATGAGGTGTCATGGTGTATATTAGTGAATAGTCACCATAATAATCCCACATGCATTAGGAGGAGAGGAAATATATGGGTAAGGTAAGATAAATAAGTGGGCAAAAAAAGGCTAAGCATCACAAATATCCTATGATAGAGCTAAGCTAAAGAAGAGGTGCCTTCATGAAGAGGTTACTCCTTCTAAAAGTGTGTGAGTGTATAAGCACAATGATAGCATATATCACTATGAGTCAAGTTTTAGGAGATCGACATCTATCAAGATCTACATGGTTTCATTGGCAAAGGTTCATCACCACTATGATCTAAGTTTTATGGGTAGTAGTGAAGTGACTATTTGAAAGGAATTTATTTGATGGATAAGTAGATTTTATGATTTATAAAATTGATATCATGGTGAGTAATAGAAGATGGACCATGCCTGACCTAAGAACTACATGGGTAGGCTAGAAAAAAGGTAGCCATGTCTGCATCTTCTATGTTTGTTCCTTAGAACCAATGAATTTGGGTTCCATTTAGAAGAGGCCCTAATAGTAGGAAGCTACATGGTCTAAGATATTGGTTATATAGTTGGATAAAATATGGGGCCTTCTATAGTGGCTATCATTTGAGAGCTACCACCAGTAACAATGGTAGGTCTTTGTGAGCAAGAAGGGTAAGAAGAGAAAGGTTGATGAAGAGGAATAAAATATTAAAGAGACCATAGAGGGGACCCATAAGAATCTAGGTAGGGCCATGAGGGGCCAAGGTGGTAAATCTCACAAGCCTTCCAAAATTAATAAGGAAGGATTCTCCTCTAGAGTGCGAAGGTCAGGTTGGATTGCTGGTAAACCCACCTCGAAGGCTAGACTGATTGATTACTTAGAAAGTGCTTCAAAAGAAGCAACCCAGGAGGAAGAGTCTAAGGAGCTAGAAATATAGGAAATTTTGGAGGACACTGAAGGGAAGCAGGCTACTAGGGATTTTGAGGTCACTGACAAGCATGGTGCTAACACTATGGGAACTACTGATAATAAGGGGAAAATGTATGTCAAGGAAGCTGATGAGGGTACTGAGAATGAGACCGATTGGTAAGCTAAAATTGGGGCCTTGAAGGACTGTATTTAGAAGCTAGAGAAGATTTTTGCGAAAGGACTTTAGAATACAATTCTACTAAACGTGTCTATGCTAGAAGTGGTGGGTAATATTGGGCATGCTGAAAATGTAGAAAATGAGAAACCTAATGATCTTATCAAATCAATAGTTAAGTAATGGGAGTTCTCTCTGACTCTAGTATTTTCATTTCTTGTGTTTTGTTTTTGTCTATTATTCTCAGCTAGTGTCGTCAGCTCTCTGAAGGCATATTTTGTTTGTTTGCCTTCTTGTCTTTTTTTATTGTAAAGGGTTCAACCCTTGGTTTTCCTCCTTACCTTATCAAAATCAATGGTAGATTTTAAGGTGTGATCATTATAGTGGCCCATGGCTAGAAGCCAATTTATATTAACTAGGTTAAGTGTGATAATGATGCAAATGATTACCAAGCCCATAAGATGACAAAGCAAACAGAGACATCATATGTGGATCAAATGATAAGGGAAATAAAAATACATCATGATAGCACATAATGACTATATCAAGATGACTATTTGGATTAAGGGATATGTGTCCACATGAAAAGGTAAGGATACATGACCATTTCAAGTGGGAAGACTATTGAAGGGAATCAATGACATCATAGGACCCTCCCTATTAGTGGAATGGATAATCATATCATTAAAGAATAATAGTTGGGTAGTCTATTTAAATAATCATGGTAAGCACAAATACCTATCATGAAGTTATTTGGTTTTGCAGGTTGCTCAAGGTGTAGAGAACTACTAGATGTTGAAGATGGCAAATAATGAGAAAAATGGCAGAGATAATTAGCAACCCCCATGACCCAAAATAATCTACATGATGAATGTGTATATCTACCAAATACTATAACATGTAATGGTAATAATGGAAGCACTGTTAAACTAATAACAAGAGGAAAGACACCCATGACTTGAGCTTGAGCCTAAACTCTTACCTCCTTAATAGTGAAGAAGGTGAGACTTTAATTGTACAAGGTGTAGGGATAGAGAACATGACCTTCAACCTATCTATGGAGGGAATGCTCACTATCCAATGGGATGTACATTGAGGCAAAAATAGGTGGTACCTATGAAAGTAAATCAACTAGAGCAAAGGGATGTAATGGCTAAGAAGGTCGAGCATGGTGAAAAACTTAAAGTGGAGTATGATTCTTGCCCTATGGGGATGAATGTAGAAGAGGAGAATAGAGTACACCTTTTAGTAGCTACTAATATAAGAAATGTTATAGATGTTAGTTTAGGGAGTAATCAAGTAGAAATATGGTTGAACACAAATCTAGAGTGACCAAAGAAAAAAACTAATGCTTAGGTAGGAAAATTATATATGTAGGGGCCTTAGATGAGGTATAGATAGTTGAATAAATTTGTATGTGCCATGTGACTCCTTGTACCCTTAAATAAAATACTTCATAGTTTAGTGTAAACATGTACAAAATGTATTGGATGTCATTGTTTTAATGTTATCATGCTTATGTTTATGTGGCTACTTATGAATGTTATGGTTATGTTTGTTTTAATTTTACTTAAGGTAAAGT
The DNA here is from genome assembly GCA_037957365.1 of Torreya grandis. Lineage (NCBI taxonomy): Eukaryota > Viridiplantae > Streptophyta > Pinopsida > Cupressales > Taxaceae > Torreya > Torreya grandis. Next base: position 963,108 of record JARHVA010003309.1, on the reverse strand, counting down.
AGATGAGGTAAGGTAACAAACAATGCTAATAGTAAAGTGAATAATATAATCAATAGATAAATGTCATAATGAAAATATGAACCAAACACATTAGGATAAGAGGGTACAATGTTTCTTCTTAGACAAGGATGAGAAATAGACCCAAAGTGGGAGTGGTTTAATGAGCATAATCCCTATGAATGCATCACATGATCATGCTTTGAAAGATGAAAAAAACGTGTGTTGATCACACTCTATCAATTACTCAAAATGTGTAGAGGGTTCAAAAGGGTAAAAGGTGATTGGATAGGGTGAAGGGAATAGTTAGAGAGGTAAAGAAGGAGGACCCATGCTTAATAGACAAAGGTATTAAAGGGAGAAATAGATTCCCTGAAGAATTGAACCTAACAAGATTTCATGCATTAAAGTAAGAGAGTTAAGGACACAAGGAAGAAAACATGTATAGGTAATACGACTAGTGACCACACTCTAATGAGTGAGAATTTGGAGTGCTAATGGGAGGAAATAAAGGAGATCCAACAAGGGATGAGGTGAAGGTGAACCAGGTGATGGATGAAGAGATAGGTAGAAAAGAAAATAAGGTCACAAATAAAGATGAAGATGGAGAAGGGCCAAAGGAGCCAAGCAATGATATGGAGGAGGGAAAAAGGAAGTTTGGAAAGAACAAGTATGCCATTAAGGGAGGATAAAAAAAGAAATGAAATGGAGAAAATAGAAGAAAAATAAAAGGTAGAAGATGGGGGTTTGAGGAATTCACTAAAGAGTGACAAATTAGAGAATTGAAAAGGATGGGGAGAGAATTATATTAATCATGAAGGTTAAGGGGAGGATGAGAAATATGGAAGTCTATGAAAGGTTTGAAAATAAGTCTAAAAAAGACCAAGGAGAAAATAGTTTGGTGATGAAAATGAAAAACAAGAAAATAAATGAAAGAAAAGGAAAAAAGGATTGAAATGAGGACACAAAAAGGATGACAAGAGAGTGAAGAATAAGGTGAAGATGTGACCAAGTAAGCATAGATGATGATATGAAAGGAGAGGAAAAATGAATCAAATTAGAGGGTGGTGTTAGAGATGAGAATGTGATGACAAATCAGAAAGGGGTTAAGAAAAATGATGGGAAGTGAAGGATGGGTGGATAAGAAGCTGAAGAGATAAGGTATGTTGAAATAATCTTGTAGGAAGAGATTAACAAGCTAAATGGGTGATTATAAAAGATTGACAAGCTAAAAAGGTGGTGAGTAAATAGGGGAGCATGATGAGAGGGAATGAGATGAAAATAATGGATGAAGATCAGGGATGATAAGAAGGAAATGAAGAATTAAGTAGGGATATAAAGCATGGACACTCACAAAAATTCAAAAGATAAGTGAGTACCATGATGGAAAGAGGAAAAAGGGAATGTAAATTATAAAAGGCTATAATTGATAAGAAGAAGAGGGTAATTATGAAAGGCTTCTCAAAGGATAAAGACCTAGTTAGAAGCAAGTTGTGGAGGGAAAAAATAAGAAAGGTGGGAAGAGTGGCATTTAAAGGATAATGGTGGCATAAGTAAGAAAAACATGGGATGCTAGAAGAAATAGAAGGAATAGAAAGCATGCCAAATGGAAAATATGGGAAAGAGGAAAAGAAGAACTGGGAATTGGAATGAATGTGGTTTAGAAGTAGTGGAAGTGTAGTAGGAAAGTGGTAGCAAAGAAGAGGGTAAAAGTGTCCATTAGTTTGTAAGGGAATAAGATGATGTGGAATTGGTGAGGAAAAGAGAGTGAGGAGGAGGTTATGATAGGTTTCCAAGGGTAAGGGGAAATGATGAGGATGGTGGAAGAGGGAAAAGGGGATAAAGGACACAATTGTTAAGAAGTGAATAGAATGATAAAAACATGAAAAGTGGGTCAGGGAGAAAGATGTGAAGCATGCACAAGGAAAGGTGATGGGTAGGTCAACAAATCAGAATAGGTGGTGGCTTTATGGGAGATAAGAGGAGATAATAAGGAAGCTTATTAATCCTTGTGTTAAAAGAGATTAACAAGCTATATAAGTGGTTAAAAGAGATTGACAAGATGAAGGGAGGGAGGTGGTGAGGATATAGGTAGAGAAGTGGAGGAAAAGATATTAGGTGAGAAGGGTAAATAAAGTAAAGGATGTAGCCAAGCTAACCTCAATAACTGAGTGCTACTTACACAGTCCAAAAAGACCTTAGTCTAATTTAGTTCCCCCAGTAATGGGGGAAAATGAGGAGTTATTAGATGATGGTAAAATACAAACATGCTAGGAAAAATCCAAAGCTTCCCTGACATAGAATGCCCTAGACAAGAGGGCATTATTCACCAAGGAAATTAATGAGAAGAAAAAGGGGAGGGTAAAAAGTTGTTAGTGGCCAAACTACCCTTACAAGTCAAGTAGTGCCTACATAATCCATGGACATCAGGCAAATAGAGTTTAACAAGGGTTGGAGAATGGTGCTCAAATGGGTTTCCCCAATTTGATGGACCACATGGTATAGTTTTGTTAAAGGTTTGCATAGAAAGGTATGTGATGAAGATAGGTTGAGGTTGCATTGAAAGGTATCTCTAAAAGGTGGGTTGATTGATCATAAATAGGAATTTGATGTTGATTTTATTTTGATGTTATTTATGGTTAGTGTTATGATGATTTGATGGATGATAGTGGTGGCACATAAGTAGGTTAGATAACCACACTAGATGAAAAATAGTGAGACATGGGTCTAATAGAATACATGACTTAGTGATGAGAACACAATAAATGAAGTATAATTCTTGTTTGTTGACAAGGACAAAATAAAATAAAAGCCAAAGTTGGGCTGGATTAAGGAACATAAGCCTTTCAAATGCTTCACATTAGCATACATTGGTTGATAAAACAAGTTTCTTGATCACAATGTGTTAAGTAAACTCTAAATCCCATGATTTATAGATATTCTAAAGGAAATATGGGTGATAGGTGGTGTTAAGGACAAAGGCTAATATGTATGGTAACCTTATGTGGGTAAGTTTTCCCCTTATATAGGTGACCTATGAATGATAATAGACAAGTCCATGCCATATGCTATAGGTAGACTGATCAATGTTGGAAGTCTACATGTGAATGCTAATTGTAGCTTCCATCTTATTATGTTGTTTTAGATCTGATTGTGGATTTCAAGATTATTTAGAAGTTGATTTGATTGTGATAGTGGGTCTTTTATTTTATTATTGTATATGCGAAGCTGATTGATGTGGGAAGTTTCTAAGGAATTTCTCTTCTTTTGATAAAGTTAACTTAGCCATCCTTCAAGGGAGTGGTTTAAGTTTATTGGCTTTGTTTAATGCTCTTGATAGCTATCCTTCAAGGGAGCATTCTACCTTATATTTTCCAATTTTCACTTTATTTTTGGGTAATTGTCTTTCAAGGGAGTAGCCTATAATGCTTAATAGATTAATCTAAGTAGTATTTCAGTATCCAAACTATTTTTAGATGTGATGTTTTTAGACATGGAAAAGTTTAATTAGGTTCAAAGGTTTTTTGCTATGAGGGAAAAAATTTGACATAAGAAGGTTAATGATATGTGAATAGGTGTGGTTTTGAAGGACAATGACCATGGGATTCCATCTTGTTAGAGACAAAAAGTATCCATGAGAACCATGACATGGGAAGATCCGTGGTACCCATATTTAGGATTAGGTTATGACTATGATGGTTAATCATAGGTTTTTATGTTTTAATCAATTGTCTTCAAAAGGAGAGGAGGAAGATGGATGAAGGTTAAAATCTCTTAATCAAGGGACGAGCTTAAGTTAGAGAAAAGCAGTGAGCTCAATCCTTTTTTAACAAAAAATAGATGTAGATGTGAAGCATTAAGAGGCTTAGGTTCTAGTTTACATTCAAGAGGGTACAAATAGTAAGCTCCTGATACATACTCATGGGTAATAATGTAGGGTCCAAGCCAATTAAAAGAAAACTTACCTCATTTACTTTTCTCCATGTTGGTCATGTGTTGGTTTTTTTAGGATGATCTCTTTGATATTGAAGTCTCATTGTTTGAGGTGCTTGTTAGAATCATGTTTGATACAATCTTGATAGATATGAAGGTAGGTGAGGGATACTAAATGAAATTCATCAAGTAGCTCAAGCTGAGCTAAATAGTATTGACAAGAATCTTCTTTAGAAATAAGATCTTGCAAAGATATGCAAAGAGAGGGAATTTAGACTTTAAGAAGCAAGAATGCCTCTAGTCTAAAGACTAGAGAGAAAGGGGTAGCACCTATAGAGGTTCTAATGCTAGTGTGATAGGCCCATAAAGTGAATGGGATGTGTAAGTGCCAATATTGAACTTAAGCACTGATAACTTTAGTTAGTATTTTTTTAGAGGCTTCTACCTATCCATTTGCTTATGGATGGTAAGGTGAGGAAAAGCTTAGATTGATTCTAAAATCATCACATAAACCTTTAACTTGCTTGTTTTTGAAAGATTTTCCATTATCATTAATGATATTATGAGAAACACCAAAGCAAAAGATGATATGATGGTTAATAAAGTCGATAATCTTCTTTGCTTTGGTTAAGATAAGATGGATAGTTTCCACCTACTTGGTGAAATATTTTATGGATATGATGATGGATCTATGCCACTACAAATAATGGGTGTTGATTTCCCCAATGAGATCAAGCCCCCATTAAGAGAAAGGTTAAAATTCACTAGATACTTTAAGTCCATTGGCTTGTGCATGATGTAAATTAGCATGTAATTAACATTTAACACACCTTTTTACATAATCATAATAGTCTTAGTGTGCCAATGGTAGCCAAGGCAAAAGATACATTTAACAACTACTATACTTCTAGAGTGTCCCCCATAGATCTCATCATGCATTTCCTTAATAGCATGGGAAGCTTCATGGCTACATAGGCAACGAAGGAGACTGTTGAAACCTCATTTATAAAAGATTCCCCCTGGTATGGTGTAACAAGAGGTACTATAGACAAAGGTTTTTTAGGAATTCTTAGATAGGTTGGGAAGAATGATGCCTAGGTTGAGGTAGTTAAAATTTTGGTCATACCAAATTTTAGATGGGGATTCTTCCACACTACAAATGGTAGGGAGGTCATATTGGACATAAGAGGGTGTGGTGAAATGGTGAATGGTGACAAATATTTTAGAATTGGAAGGTTGAAAAGGGATTTAGAATCAAAGAAAGCCATTATATCCATGAATTTATTAATAGATTGGGGAACAGATTGGACCGAGTAATGTTTAAATGATACTAAGAGTTTGTCAACTAAAAGTTTATATTTTTACAAGACATAATTCTTACATTTATAGGATCCATTGACTTGGTTTACCACTATCTAGGTATCATCAAAGATATTGATGGTCTTAATTCCCAATGCTAGAGTGGTTTGGAGACCTACGACTAGGGAATCATACCCAACACTATTATTAGTGCATTCAAAGTTGAGTTTGAAGGAAAAAGGAAGGGGTTAACCATTGAGAGGAATGAGAATAAATCTAGGAACCCCACCTTATTATCACTTTGAACCATAAAAGAACATAGTTATTTGGTAGGTTATGTCCTCTTGGGAAAGAGTAGCGATGGATTCATATGGGAACTCTAGAGGAAGTGGTTGGTGATATATCAAAGGTGATTCAGCCAATTGGTTGACAATGACTTACCCTTTAATTTAATTTTTACAAAATAATTCAAGATCATATCTTTATAAGAGTATAATCCACTTGGCCATATGATATTTATGGTATGGCTTGGAATACATGTACTTGAGTGTGTCAATGTTTGTTATGACATAGATTTTATGGTTAAAAAGGTAGTGGTGAATTTTGGTGGCTACAAAAGTTAGGGCTAAGCAAAGTTTCTCAATATGGGTATATCAAGTCTCTTATTCTACAAACATGTGACTAATGTAGTATGTGAATTGCTCTCTATGTTTTTCATCTTGATGAGCTAACATTGCCCCTAGGGAATGGTTAGTGACAGAGATATATAGGTGAAATGAGTGGTCATCCTTAGGAAGGATAAAAATAGGTGGTGAAAAAAGGTATTATTTGAGTGATTCAAAGGATTTTTGAAAATTTTTATTCCATCTCAAAGACACATCCTTCTTTAGAAGGTAATGGAAAGGTTAGCACCATTCTAAAATCTAGGAAATGAAATAGTGAATGGATTTAAGCTTTCCCTGGAGGATATGAAGTTGCTTAAGGTTAGTAGGAGGGGGCATCTCCAAGATTTCTTTGACCTTGATAGGATCTACTTTAATTCTTTGAAGAGAGATGATAAAGCCAAAAATATTTCCTAAAAGGACCCTAAAAACACATTTCTTAGGGTTGAGTCTGACATAGAAATAGATCAAACATTCAAAGATAATGCTGAGAACTTTCAAATGATCTTGGTGAGATTTGTATTTTCTTAAGAGATCATCGACATAGTCCTCTATGATGGTGTGGATGAGGTCATAAAATATATATGTCATGGCTTGTTGGTAGGTTACACTAGCATTATTTAACCTAAAAGGTATGACTCTATAGTAAAAAGTTCCCCAATGGGTGGTAAAGGTGGTTTTATGCTTATCTTTAGGAGAAATCAAGATCTGATTGTAACCCAAAAACCCATCCATGGGAGATAACATCTCATGGTTAGCTATAAGATCAATAATTTGGTCAATACTAGGTAAAGGAAATTCATCCTTAGGGTAAGTGAGGTTAAGGTCATGAAATTCTACACAAATTCATAGACCCCAAGTGGCTTTGGTGATAGGTATGATATTTGAGACACATTAGAGGCAATCAATGGGTTAAATAAAGTTTACAGATAAGAAACACTGGAACTCTTCTTTGATGAGAAGGGATATGTGAGGATGCATGCATCAAAGTTTCTATTTAATGATCTTGGCATCATGATGAGTGATTATGTTATGGGTGAAAATGGTGGGTTCAATCCTAAGAATATCATTTTAAGACCAAGTGAATTCTATGCTACAGTCTTGGAGCAAATAGTAGAAGTCTCAAAGTTCTTTGGCATTTAGTGATTGGCCAAATTTGACAATAAAAGGGTTGTCTATAATGCACAATTGATATCCATGGGGGATTTATTCAACATGATAAAAGATTTAAAAGGAAGGGATTTATGGATTGAAAAATCTAGAGCACTAAGGTAGGTGATAATAGAATCATCATATTGATGTTGAATGGTATTGATGGTAGGAGAAAATTTCTCTATCATTTTAGGATGGATGAGAGGAAGGGTTTGAATTTAGCCATCTTTTTGACAGGTTAGGGGGAATAAACTAATGATGTTGATTGAAAAAGTTAAGAGGAATGATATCAAAATTCTTAGACTTAAAATGAGGTTGGGTTGGTGAGTAGGGGATGCCTTCCTTGATGGTGTCAATAGGTTTGGGTGAGTTTGTGGGTTCTTTAGGTGGTACAAACCTAAGGCTAATTGACTCATGAGATTTTTGGGTTTTTATTAAAGGTAATTCATGAGGTCCTTGTTCATATCAGCCTAGAAAAAATCCCTTCCAAGCACACTTGTGAAGGTATAATTTAGCAAATGTTGGTTTATATAGGTAGGAAAATTCAAAGGTGAATGGTCAGATGGAGAAGGTAGTGGTGGGAGAAAGAAGTGGTTGATCAATTCCCCCATAGATAAAGTTAGTTTGATTGTTGGAGGGACTAAAAGGGATGATGGTTCTGATGTTAGGGTCATAGGAAAGGTCATGTTTGAGGTTTCCATATTCTTGAGTAAGAAAAGCATCTAATGCTAGAAGGTGATACTCCCCTAACAAGAATCATTAGAACATAGATCCCAAGGGCTCCTCTATGGGGATAAATGAATAAAGGATGGATGAGATAGTTGAAATTTCATTGATGGTTAGTGTTTGGGGTGTAATTTTTTAATGTGCATCAGATGGGTGTATGAGGACATCATATGGGCAATAGGTCATGTTGCATGTTCAAAAAGGATTTGGGTCTACTTGGATATTAACTATTTTCCCTTCATGCTCAAACTTAATTCATCGATAGAGGGTAGAGGGAACACATTATATAGAGTGAATCTAAGGTCATCCCAATAAGATGTATTTTAATTCTCCTTCCACCACATAGAAGAGTTCAAGGAGTGTGTGGGGTCCTACATGGATATGAAGGATAATGGTTCCCAAGGTAGTGGCTATAGTGTCATTAAAATATTAGAAGAGTGCTATGGATTATTTTATAATATTGTTTGGTAAGTTGAGTTTCTCATAATCATAATAAGATATGATGTTAATTTTATCTCCCCCATCAATCATCACCATTTTTACATGGGTTTGGTTGATGTAAGTGGTAATAAAGAGTGGGGGATTTGGTTCCTCAGGGTGGACAAAAGGTATTTTTAAATTCTTAAAGGTGGCAAGGCTAGAAGATTGGAGGGCACCAAAAAATGTAGATAGAGGTTAAGGGTCATTGGGTTTGAACTTAATGGATTTCAAGGCCTATATGAGTTATTGGAAGTAATGGGGCTAAGTAGAAATCAACTCATACAAGCTCATTTTTGCTGGGGTCTAGTATAGTTGCTTAAGGATAGATTTCTAGATAGATATTACATATGAGTTGGGATATGAAGGTTTAGATTAGGAGAACCTAAGATAGACACCTTAGCTTTGATTGAAGATGGAGATGGTTGGGTATGGTTCACTTGGGAATTTGAAGAGGGTTAAGTCCAAGGGATGGACACTTTAGCCTTCCCTTTATCCTTGTTCTTTGATCTAGTGACCACATTGATAGTATGAATAGAAGGAGAGGGTGAGGTAGTAGAGTGGTTAGACTCATCTTCATTCATAGCTATGAATGGATGAGTGGGTAATTTTTGGGTAGGTATGTCTATTTTCTAGGTTGGTATGGGTGACATAGGAGGTTCATCTATTAATAGATTGTCCTCATTGTAAAGGTTCTAAATGAGAGTTTGGAGAGCTTTTCAATTCTCCATATCATGGATAGGTGTCCTGTGGTATAAACAAATAAATTTTTTATTAAACCATAATGGTTTGGAATGTGAAGGTTTAAAGTGTTTGATGGGTTTTAAGCTCAAATAAGAGGTTTGTAATAACTATTTGAGAATGCTTAGGTAAGACTTAGTTAAGGGTGGTAAAGGTTTAACAGTTTTTGTTTTGGGTATTTAGGTAGAAAGTTGTTTGGAAGTAAGTTTGGTGTTAGGTTTCTTAGCTAAGTTGGTATGTTTTCTTGATGGTTTTGGTTTAGGTAAGATGGTCGATGAGCTAGAGGTGGAGGATGGTAAGGTAATTAATTTAGGTATTTGTGGTGTAGTAAATAGAGGTGCGTTAGGAAGTAAGTGTGAAGCTTTAACCAACAAAGGTAGTGGGGTTTTGGTAAAAATAATGGGATTCATGATCAAGGTAGAGGGATGAAGACATAAAATGGAGAGCAAGGTTAAGGGATTTAAAATTCAAGGCTTTAGGTATTTGTGTGTTTTTACCTCTTTGGTGGCTTTAGTTGTTGGTTTTGGAGGGGGTTTGGTTACTTTAGTTGTCTTGGTGGGTTTTATTGTTTGAGGGTCAGTTAATTTGGAGGAGGTTTTAGTTGGTTAGGTAGAGGTTTTTAATGGTTTAGAAGGGTTAGGTTGGTCCACCAAAGAAGGGGTTAGAGGTTCTAATTTGGTTCCCTTACCTTTGTCTTAGTTTTTGATGGAACATTCTAAACTTAGAGGTTTGGTGGGTGAAGTTATCTTTTTTTCTTTGAGATAACTTACAAAGATGGAATAAATGGTTTTATAATAAGGGAGATAGGTGTGGTAACCTCTATTGAAGGTGTGGATATGGTTATTTCCTCTATTTGGATGTCCAAAATGATAGAAGGTAACTTTACTATTTCAATAAGTGGAGCGGGATTGGTATATTGGTGAATGGGTTCTTTATCAGTGAGTGTGTCAAGAACCATGTTAAGGGTATAGTTGTTTGGAAAGCATTTGACATTATTCTCTCATTTTTTATGGGAGCGTGGTTTAGAAAAGGTTGCCTAAATATGTCAAGGGCTTGGTTGGGTGGTGCATTAGAGCTGTCCAATCTAAGTTTCCCCTTATTGATGAGGGATTAGATAAGGTATTTGAAAGTATTTCACCTATTGATATCATGTATTATGACTTAGTGAAAGGCACAATCGTAATTTTCATTATACCAAACTAGCATGGGGTGAGAAGAATAAAACTATTAGGGTAGTTTAATTGGTGGAATTTGGATGATATTAACATTTAATAACTTTTCCAAAATAGAAGCATAGGGTTCTCCAAGTGGAGTTAATTGCTTCTAGTTGTTCCAAGTTTGGCTCCTTGGGTTTTGGTTTGAATAATTAGAGGCATTGGAGGTTTGGTTCTTTAGTTTTTTTTGGTTGGTAGATGGTTGAGGTATGGTTTTGAGGAAAATAGCATTTGCAATTAATTTTTTATTGGTGTTGGTATTGGGATAATTACTTGACATGGAGGAAGAAGCCTCATTAGCTTTATAGGTTAAGTTCTTGTCTTTGAGTTTAATCTTTCCTTCATCAATGGCTTAGTTCTATAGTTTATGAGTCATGGTAAAATATTCATCAAAGGTATAAATAATTTGGACATGTAATGTGGATGAGATATGCTTGGCACATGCCCAAGAAAAGGGCTCTATAAGTTCAAGTTGAGGCAAGGAAAAATAAAGTTGGATAATTAGGCTCCTCCAATGAGCCACAAAATCAGCAATGGATTCATCCTCAAATTTAAGGATGGATTAGAGGTCAGTGATGGAAAATTTCTTGGATTTATTGATCAAAAAGTGATCTAAGAAGTTTTGGGATAGTTGGTTGAAGGATGAGATGGAATGCTTGGGTATGGTACTATACCAATCCAATGTTAGTCTGAATAATGACATAAGAAAGGTATGAAGGAGAAGAGTTTCATCATGGTCAATCAAGTAAAATGAATGCCTAAACACTCTAAAATGTTGTTGAGGGTCTTCATTACTATTAAACTTGGTAAATTTTAGAAGTTCTCACTAGGCAAAATAAGTTTTGATAGGGACTGAAGGGTGAATAGGTTCATTACAAATTTGATCATAAGATAATATATTATGGGTTCAATAAATGGAAGACTCAAGGGTATTCATCTTTTCCATGATCATATTCATGAATTCTATTTGGGGTTGAGTACTTGGGAGGTTTTAAGATGCATATTGTGGTGGTGGTTGAGAAACATGTTGATAGTGGGTGGAAGGTTAAGAGGTTGCCATTTATTGGTATGTGGATGCCAATGGTTGGATAGAATAGATATATTGGTATGTGAATGTCAATGGTTGGGTAGGGTTGGGTGAATGGGTAGTGGTCATGTGCCCTTATGGATTATGGAGATAACTGTTGAGTAGGAGTGGTAGTTGGGTTAGTGGCCCATGGAAGGGTAGTGACCTTTATACTAATCTATGGTAACATGTAGGGTATAGACACCACAAAGATTTGAATTTGGGTAGTGTTTTATGGGTTAAATTTAATTAGAGGGAGATGAGTAGTGTTATAGGTAGGCACTCATATTGTGAAGGAGTGATTGGTAGGTGATATAAGGGAAATGGCAATTTGGGTTGGTTGATTTTGAGTGGTAGACTCAAGGGGATTGTTGGTCTAAAATAGGGGTTGGGTAACTAAAGGTTGATTAGTAATCTTGGTAGTAGAGGTACCCCCCATGAGATTAAGAGGCATGCCATAAGGTAGATCTATAGGTGGGGTCAAAATCAGGGTTTGGTGAGATGTAGTTCTAAGGTAATGTAATAAGGCTGCATGATTATTATTTAGAAAAGTGGAAAAAACTCATCTCTTAGGACTACCTAAATAGGACTTCCCAGAGACTAAGAGGAGTCCACATGTTTGAAAATGTGTTCCATGGGTGATGAGGTGGAAGAGGTTTGTTGACTTGGTGGTGAGTTTTGTCGCTCAAGGTCCCTTCATTGTTAGCGAGTAAGAACCATACAAAAAAATGGGAAAGGAATGATACATTCTCACACTTCAAAATAAAGAGAAAAAAAAATCAATACAAATAATTCATTAAATAAGATTGCGTTAAGTCCTAGGATTCTTTTTAATCTCTCTTTTGGCTTATGCCTTAGAAAAGTATGAAGAAGAAATTAGCTTGACTAGGTCCTAGAAAGTAATCTATGTTTAGTCTCAGGTTGCATTTATGTGCTACAAAAGAAGTCTATATTAAATCAAGTACATGGATTGATACTTGGAGATTATTCCCCTCACATCACAATCCCACATCTATTATGGGTGATTAGCCTTTATACCATTTATCTAGAATTTATACTCAACCAAATAACTAAGTTTGTTATCCTCTTAGTGATTAAATCCAAGTATGATAAATGAGAAAGGGTAAGGTGATCTACTAGGTGATGAAATATTAGTTGGGACTTATCTCAAGTGTGTTTTATGTTTGTTTTAGTTTAATTGGTTTGATTTGTTTAACATTTGTGCACTATAGTTAATTTACTTTTCTTAAATTAAACAATATGAGCTAATAAACAAGCAAGCAAACTATGTATGCAAGTTAATTTTAATCCCAAAATATATATTTTATATTTTTTTAATGAATAAAAACTAAATTCAACATAAGTGCAAGATGATAATTCAATTCCTAATCTTAGGATCATTGTTTTTTTTTATTTTTTGAGAAAATGCAAGGAAAATAACGATTAGACTTTTTCTAAGAAAGCAAAAGAGACTATAACTTGCATTTTAGAAAGGAAGAAAGGAAATTAAAAATTTTAGAAAAGAATGCAACTAAATGATTCTTCACTAATGTAAATAAATCTCCTAAAATAACTATGAACAAACTCTAGGGTCCCACCAGACATGCCAAAATGTTTTTATCTAATTTTTTTGCTTTTCTTAATTTTGGGAGAAAGAAACTAGTGAAGAAGAGTGTGTAGAAAAACCTATTACAATATCCATGAATTGAATCCAGATGACTATGTATAGATCCTATTTGGCTTCAGAGGATGACCTAAGAATAATAAATCATTAAAAAAAACCTTTTTATAGACAATTATATGGGTGTATTACCTAATGTGAGCTAAATCCTAGAAGTGAAAGCTTGCTAGGAGGCTGTCAATCCACCTACTTTAAACACTTAAGTTTGTGAATAAAAAAAGAAATGATTTGCATAAAATTATATAAAACTAAGATTAAATACAATAATATGATATAAAATAACTAAATTTAACACAATTAAGTAAAATACTTTTCATAGAAGATGACTAAGATAAATCAACTAGTGCTGAATATTAGTTAAGGCAAAATGGTGGTTTTTGGTTTGGTAATTTGACAAGGGCCAAAATGGTTAAGGAAATATGGTCTGGTTTAGGTTGGTAAATGATTAAAATGGTTAGTAATTTAATGGTAAAAATGGTCAAGATGGTAAAAGGGTAAATGGTCAAGTTGGTAAATATGGCAAAGAGGCAAAAGGGTCAAGTGGATAAATATGACAAAGGGAGCAAGTGGGTAAAGATATCAACTCAGAGGAGAGGTGGAGGGAAAAGGTATGGAAGAAAAGTGAATAAATAACTAAATTAAATAAAAAATTTAAATAAAAAATTATTAATATTACCTTGAGTGATAGATGAAGGTATTGATGTGATTGAAGATGTTGATGATGTTGTTGTATATGATGATGCTAGGATCTTACAGTAATTTTGGTAGAGCTTCATTGCTTTGAATTATTTTCTCCAAGATGTGAATGACCTCCTTAGAAATTTATCCTAAACTTGAAAGAATAAAATTATTCTATCAAAGACTAACCAACTTAACCATGGTTGAAGGAGAAGGGGGGATTTATAACATTTATTGTCAAGAAACATGCCAAAGAAGTGGAATAGTGAAGTATGGTGCCATTTTTCAAGTGGGATCATAAATGACCAAGGGAATAAGGATGGTGGGATTCCAAAATTTTTGGTTTGTCTCCCACCTTTGACATGAGTCAAATTTTGAGTGGGAATCATGCACATGGGCTAAAATGAGGCCAAAGGACTTTTTAATAAGCTAATTTGTCTTTTGTCTAAGTGCCCCATGAATTTTGGCACCATTCTTCAGGTGGGTACATGAGTGGTCATCCCACTTATCCAATAGATCTCCCACTTGGTTGGTTTGTATCCCAACCTAATAAAGAGTCCAAAATGGAGAGGGAATCATGCACATGGGATCATATGGGTCCAAAATACTTTCCAACACTCACTTCCATATTTAGTCTAAGTGCCCCATGAATTTTGACATCACTATCCATGCATGAAGACAAAAACACATGTTAAATGATGGTCCCATAAGGAAAAATGTGCCATACTTTAAAGGAGGGGCCCTTTGGTGCTTAATGATGTCATTAGGTACCTTAGAGGTGGGTCCAAGGTGGGGTATGATGTCCCACCTCAAGCCACCTCACTTTCAAGCCATGTCACTTGCCATATCACCTTCCATATAACTTCCCATGTCACTTACCCTATCACATTCCATGTTACATGTCATGTCATCATGAATAGTGACAATGGGTCCCATAGTGAATAGTAATTTTGAATAGTACTTTCAAATAGTACTTTTGAATAATCCTATGTGAATAGGATAATATTGATTTAGTTATGTTAAGAGGGCTTGGTTAAGGGTTAATAAGGTTTTTTATGGCCTTTAGGGGGACCCAAGGCATTTATTCATCAAAAACTATAAGTGTGAAGTTTTATAGTGTTTATAGGACTATAGTTGATTTTCATAGATTAGTTGTTTTTATTCTCCTTGAGGGTCTCCCACGTATATGATGTGTTCTTGTGTTTCATCTTTATGTGGATAGTTTCTTATGATTTATAAATATATATGTTTGTTTGAATGGTTCATGAATGCTTAAGTGTAATTGAATGAAAATTTTTGAAGATTGATTCACCCCTCTCTTAGTCATTATGCTTCTAATAGTTATTTGATGAATGGTGGTGATAGTGCATGCTTCTTTTAATTTTTTCCTTTCTATTTACCTATTTTTAGGTGATTTTTCATCCTTTTAGGTTACATATTGTGTTTTAATACCCTTGTATATCTGATAAGTGTAATCCTTCATCAATTTCCTTTAGAGACCTCATGATCAGCTACCTTAGACCATGCATCAAGATAGTGACTTGGATGTGAAATATTGATTTTTGGATACCCTTTATTTGATAAGTGTAATTAGGTTCATTCCATAGTTTAGCCTTCTTTATGTAGTTTAGGTAGGTGAAGGAAAATTTTTGGTGTATCACCTTAGTTAGATATGTTTTCTTTAAGTTTGTCTTCCTCCCTTTTATTTGTCAAGATGGTAGTGTGTAGTAGAGAGCTTAACTAATACATCATGGGGAGATAACCCTTACAATATAGAGATTCAATAAAACTATTAGGCCACCCATTTCCTAAGATTGTCTCCATGTTACTCCAAACTATGAAGGGCTGAAATAAACTTCACAAGGGTGCAAGTTTTATGATGCAAAGATCCTTTCATTATCAACTATTTATCCACCTATGTGACTTTGATACCCATGACTCACACTTTGTTAGATATAATACTTACCTTAACCCATAATTCTTCTAAAACACTAATATTAGTATCGATTTCATCTACATATGTCATATATAGCTTTGATGGATCACCCTTAAGCAAAAACCTCTTTGAATTAGGCCTAAGAAGCCCTTATATGTGCATGGAGACCTATTATTCCTTTTAGTGCTTCATTGAGTAAAACTAAGAGTACAAGACCACTTAAAAGTATATAAGTCCTCATCATATGACCCTTAAGACACACTCAAGTGATTACATTCATCACTACACACCTATGAATATCCAAAACCTATCAATCATTTGCTTTGTACATGAAAACACCATGAGCGAACCAAAATTCAACTTTTAAGTAATTTTTTATATTGAAGATGAATTGGTCAAACCTCAAAAATCCATACAGATAATCTTCAAGGAGTCTAAAACACTATCCAATAGATAATTCACCTTGAAACATCTAAACATCATCAATAAAAACTCAAACATCCTTCTCAGGTCATTTTTAGAAGAAGGTCAAACCCTTAGTCAACTTTAGATCAGAATAAATGTAGGTGTACAACCAATACAACCTCCAAATCATTTTTCATGGATTTTCCTTGAATTTATATACCAATTTTATTTTTATACCACCATAAAATTCATCCATCATAAAAATTTATTAACAAGAAAATGTAGACTAGTTTTCTTTTATAAATTCAAATATTTGAATTCCAACAGTCACTTTTTAATGCAAATTTGACTATGGAAACTAGTGAAATTTGCATAAGAGACCAACTTTTCACTAGCATAACTTTTGATAAACATCACATCAAGAGTTTAAATTTTAGAATCATGATCTAGGCACAAATATGAACAAACCCATGTGACTAATTTCTTCTAACACCTTCACATATGTGAATGATGACATCATCAATATGCTTACTTAAGAAGTTCTACCAAGATGACTAGGAGAACCTAGACCTTCACAAGACTATTATAATGAATTATTTTCACTTCCATAAGTACACCAAGCACTCTTATCCCATAATATGACCCCTCAAACATGTTCAACAAATTAAGAACATCCATCATTTTGCCTAATCAAGCAAAGACAATAAGGTGTATGCATGATCACTAAGGCACACTTTGTCATTGAGAACTAGGCATTCATATTGTTGGGTGAATATTTTGTCAACCAGCTAACTGACATTCAAAATAGTTCCTATCACCATAACATAGGGAGATTGGTCATCCAGATGTGCATGTTTACTACATCACAAGGGGATAAATCTCTCCTCTCATCAAGGGAAGGTTCCCTATTAAATATGCGGTGGCTATATACTATATATATAAGTAGAAAGTAAGACACAGGGGTAGGATAAACCATCCATCTCTCTTTTTTTAGAGATGATGCTGATAAATAAGGAAGAAATCCTAGGTGATGGGTAAGGTACTTCTCTTCTTTTAGAAGCAACTTTCAGCCAAGAGCCAGATTCCTTCCTAAGTAGTAGAAATCTTGGTGCAATGATAGAAGGCACTTCTCTTCTTTTAGAAGTGTTCTTCACTAGGTAGCAAGAATCTTTTAGGTAGCAAGTAACCGATAATGGGGGTGATGAGTGACCAGTAACTCAAGAGAGAAAAATGAAGAACAATGGGGGCACCATGTCATCCCAAGGCTCTTTAGGACACCTTCCTAATCACCTCCACTAGTTCTGCTTGTTAAATCAAATGGATAAGAAAGCTTCTAGGAAATAGACATACAAACAATCTCCTAAGATAGCATAAGCTATAATAGCACGAAGTCTACAAGTAACTTGTTTTCTCATTCAGATAAAATAATATGAATTACAATCTAAGCTCAAAGTCTCAGTAATGCATTTCAATTTGGGTAGAGTTTTGCTTTTGATAATTCAAAAGGTCTCCCTTAAAATGATACAAGAGATTACATTATATAGATGCCTAAGGGAGGCTTGGCACTTTGTCCTATAGAGTGACCCATTTAGTGCATTCAATGCTTTAGATGCATTTTGGTCTTGTCAAGAAGGGCCATGATGGAGCAGGGTGGCTACCTTGACTGTGGCATGTTGATTCATCTCTAGTGCCTCCTCTCAAGCCTAAATCTCAAATTACATCACCTACTTAGCTATGCAATTATCTATTCTACCTTTATCTCACAAGGGATAAATAGACAATGCTTTCAATGTTTACAGGCCCTAAATATCTACCCGATGAATTGCTCCACCTATTAGAAATAACTCCCACTGAGTTTTCCTCTTTATCTCTTCCTTCTCTTGGTCTAGCCTTAGGCTTTTTGAATGCATTCAGGTCTACACCTTGAGTCTGTTAGAATTAACAGACACTTCATTATTACAAATTTGATGTTTGTAGGCTCGTCATGCTTCCTAGAAACTCTTTTGTGTCTTTCTCACTTGCCATGGTCACTTTCCACTATGACATGGGTGAAGACACATGGCATCATCCACATATTCAAAATAGGGTTATCGAAATAAGCTTTGAAATTGGTTAGCAACTGGTGGGTGCAGATGTAGACACATGGCAGCTTCTACTGCATTGGGTCAGGACATGTTGTGGGTTCCACCTATGAAGCTTCATTCAAAACTATGTCTCGGCTTGTGACACATGGTAGCTCCCATAGCCCTTTGAGGCTCAAAACCTTTTCCAAAGGGAACATGCCCTTCGATGTCTTCTAAGTGGCCTTCATACTTTGATTCTTAGGTGGGCTATCATCCCTTTTATTTCCTCTGGGAAAATGTCTGAAGGAAACCTTTCCTTGGTTCCATATGTGCCTTTGTATTATGAGTGCCCCTTTCCTTTGACATGTGGCACCTTCTACTCTTTGAACAAGTGCCATGTGGCATCTTTTGCAAGAATAGGTGAGGACACATGGCATCTTTTGCTATTAACACTTGGTAGCATCTTCCTTCTCAGGCCTTTACAACATTGTAGAAATGTTTGGGGCTTAGTTGGGCTCTCATAGATGATGACACTTTTCAGCCTCCACTTATCTCTACAAGGGACACATGGTGCGGTTTGAATACATTTATTAGTCACGTAGATGCAGATACTTGGCACATTCTACTTCATTTAGTCACTCGTCCCTGAGCCCACCATGGTCTTTACTTGAAATAGTGAAACTAAGGGAAGAAAATATAGATATTGGCACTTAGAGGCTCCCAACAAGCTTCAAGAGGGATACGTGGTAGTATCTACCAATTCATAGAAATAAAGTTTATTGGGGCTCAGTTGTCAACACTTGGCAGCATCTGCCTGACTCTTTCGTTTGTGTGCACTTATTTTCTTAACTAAGGCAGCCTTTGAACCTTTGAACCCAATATGTTGAATTGATTGAACATTGAACCCATTAAACCAATGAACCAAAGTGGTTCAAGGTTCAATGGTTTAACAGTTCAAGCTTTTGTTTTGATGCTTGCCAACAGACCCTTTGATGAACCAATTAAATCTACTAATCCTTTTACCAAAAAGTTGAGAAAATGACAAAATTGAATGTTTAGAATGAATTTTTGGAAAGGGGAGGGATGATTTTGGTCATGTAGGACCAAAATAGTCATATGTTGTCTAAAAAAATGAGGAGTCATTTTTCAGGGACAACAATTGGCTCCTGTTGGAGAACTTCCTTCACATAACAACTTGGAAAAGCTGAGGGGAGTAGAAACTATAATCTCTGATGCCTTGAAGTGTGCCATTGGGATACGAAGTCATGCTACCCAAAAAGAAAGGTGACAAAAATGAAGATGAAAGGCACAAAATAGAACTAAAGACTATACAAATATACATATGTACAAATGAACTTATCTAATGCCTCAATATTTGAAGTGCTTTAGATGCCACCCATTGTGAGATAATGATAATGGCATCCCATCCTGATAAACTAATAGGAACCATTTTTTCCCTAGAATTAGTGATGAGCAAATGGAACTCTCCACTAGGAAACCACTTTTCTGTGTCTTCCCCTTGGTTTTCTTCTCTTCTTGCCCTAAAGCAAGCTTGACTTTTGGTCCAAAAACCATGAATCTTTGCTCTCCTAGCAAAGAGTTCCTTTTCCTAATTTTGATGGGTAGCAACATAGACTAGTACCATAATTTTTTGTTTTGATAGCTCAGCATAACACATGTCTTGATTGTCCCCCTCAGATATCTCAGATTCTTCTTCGTTTGGAGGGGAGGGTTCTTCTGCACTTATGTCGCACTCCACTAATTCTTCTTCTATTTCATCTCTACCTAAAGACTCAAACAAAATTTGGGCTTCAGGGGCTACCATTTGGGTCTTAACACATTTGACATGATTAATTATGTCAAATGGCTGGGTTGGACTAGGCACAGGGGATGAGAGTTCTTCCTTTTGATTTATGGGAGGGGTGGGAGGACTGGCCTATGAATTTGAAGTATAAGGTGCAAAAATGTTTGGGATACTTACTTTATTAGCAATCACTGGGTCCTTTGGTTGGATAGGTAGAGTGTCCCCATGCTTATCAATTGAAATTATAGGTTGAGGTCACTACTCTATTTCTCCTTTATTAGCTTGTTGAGCTAATTGATTCTGGGACTAGGTGACCACAACATATGATCCCTTGGATGCTTCACCTTTACTTCTGGGTTCATCCTGGTAATCCAGGAAACTAATGTGGGAGTCACCAGTTGACTCTTCTTGATCCTCCATGATGAGACTAGTGTCATTTTCTTGATTAAGCTCATGTTAGAAAGAGAAATCATGTTTTGTTTCCAAATACCCAAATGTTGAGTTAGTTGGAGGTGCTTCAATGGCAAAGTTCCCCTATGGGGGAGGAAGATGATTGGGTTGCCCTTGATGTGCCTAATTAGGGAATGTCCTCCTTGGTACATCTATGTATGAAGGAGAAGATGACATCCCTTGTGCCATTTGACTTCTGAGGGTCAGCACTTCATTTGCTAGCTTCTACACCATTGGATCAGTGGTGGCTATAGGTGAGTTATCAGAAGATGAGGAAGATGCACCTATATTTAAATCCCTTCTTATCTTTCCAGCCAAGATAAGGTCATCTTCTAACCTAGGGGTTAAGTCTTGAGCAGCTTCAATATCTATACGACCAGTGTGTCTTAGCAAAAAACTCACTTCAGGCAGTTGTGAGTTTATGAAGAAGCATTTGAGGTTCTCAGGTGTGGGTTGAGCAACTGCGAGAATCCTATTTCTTAGCTTGTCAAATTTTGTAATAAAATCCCTCATGGGATCATGAGGTTCTTTCTTCATCTACGTAAGTTGGGTTAGCAAAGCATGAGCATCTTCTATAGGTTTGAACCTTGCTTCAAACTTGGCTTTGATAGTGTCTTAGCCAGTCACTAATCTAGTCTGTAGATGGTAAAACCAATCTGCAATGGCACCTTGTAGTGTCTCCATGAAAAGCCTAAGTACCACATCTTCAAATTCCACCACTATCACACCACAAGATATGGTGAAGGCTGTAATGTATTCATCAGGGTGGACTCTTCCATCACCAAATAATTTGGGGAAATTCTTCCTTGAACTGAGTGGCAGCTCATGTAGGGGTGGAGTTAGATTAAGTGGGAAAAATGAGTTACCCTAGGGGCCTCGAACTACCATGATTAGATTATGAAAAATAGGGATAACACATCTAAGTGGAGTTGCTAGATTATAGGACAAAAATGGAAAAAAACTGGCCATACTTTAGCTTAAAGCTTGAGGCTTCAAACTGCGCTTTCTTTTCGAGTAGCTCTAGTTTTGCAGACCAAATAATATAATAGAGATGGAGGAAGATGGTAAGGTTATAACGATAATGGGTAAGACACAGAATGGAGTCACTAGAGTCTATAATGGATAAGGGTTATAATGATAATGGGTAAGACACAGGTGATCTTTCAATCTGAAACTTGAGGTTCCAAATTGCACAAAATTATTGTGTCCCTAGTAGAGTTGCCAAAAATTGTTGGGTGAATATTTTGTCAACCAGCTAATTGGCATTTAAAATAGTTCCTATCACCATAGCATAGGGAGATTGGTCATCTAGATGTGCAAGTTTATTGCATCACAAGGGGACAAATCTCTCCTCTCTTCAAGGGGAGGTTCTCTATTAAATATGTGATGGTTATATACTATATATAAGCAAAAAGTAAGACATAGGGGTAGGATAAACCATCCATTGCTCTTTTTTTAGAGATGATGCAAATAAACAAGGAAGAAATCCTAGGTGATGGGGAAGGTACTTCTCTTCTTTCAAAAGCAACTTTGAGCTGGGAGTCAGATTCCTTCCTAAGTAGTAGAAATCCTAATGCAATGAGAGAAGGCACTTCTCTTCTTTTAGAAGTGTTCTTCAGCAACCAATAGGAATCTTTCAGGTAGCAAGTAACTGGTAACGGGAGTGCTGAGTGACCAGCAACTTGAGAGAGAAAAATGAAGAACAATGGGGGAATCATGTCATCCCAAGGCTCTTCAAGACACCTTCCTGATCACCTCCACTAGTTCTATTTGTTAAATCAAATGGACAAGAAAGCTCCTAGGAAATAGACATATGAACAATCTCCTAAGATATCACAAGTTCTAACAGCACAAAGTCTGCAAGTAACTTGTTTTCTCATTTAGATAAAATAATATGAATTACAATCTGAGGTCAAAGTCTCTTGAATGCCATTCAATTTGGGTAGAGTTTTGATTTTGATAATCAAAAAGGTCTCCCTTGAAATGATACAAGAGATTATATTATATAAAGGCCTGAGGGGGGGCTTGGCACTTTGTCCTATGGAGTGTCCCATTCAACACATTTAATGCCTTAGATGCATTCTGGTCTTGTCAAGAAGGGCCATGTTGGAACAAGGTAGCTACCTTGACTATGGCATGCTGATTCATCTCTAGTGCCTCTTCCCAAGCCTGAATCTCTAATTCCATCACCTGCTTAGCCACGCAACTGTCTATTCTACCTTTATCTCATAGGGGACAAATAGACAGTGCTTTTAATGTTTTTAAACCCCAAATATCTACCCAGTGAACTACTCCACCTACTAGAAATAACTCCCACTGAGTTTCCCTCTTTGTCTCTTCCTTCTCTTGGTCTGGCCTTAGGCTTTTTGAATGTAGTTAGGTCTACACCTTGAGTCTGTTGGAATCAACAAACACTTCACTGTGACAAATTTGACATTTACAAGCCCATCATGCTTCTTAGCAACTCCTTTATGTCTTTCTCACTTGCCATGGTCACTTTCCACTATGGCATAGGTGAGGACATGTAACAACATCCATAGATTTGAAATAGGCTTATCAAAATAAGCTTTAAAACTAGTTAGCGACTGGGAGGCACAGATGCAGACACATGGTAGCTTTTACTACATTGGGTTGGGACACGCAGTGGGTTCCACTCTATGAAGCATTATTCAAAATTGTGTCTTAGCTTGTGACACTTGGTAGCTTCTATAGCCCTTTGAAGGTCAAACCCTTTTCCAAAGGGAACATGCCCTTCGTGTGTCTTCTAAGTGGCCTTGAGGCTTTGATTCTTAGGTAGTATGTCATCCCTTTGATTTTCTTTAGGAAAAATGTCTAAAGGAATTCCTTCATATAATTCATTCAAAGGAAACCTTTCCTTGGCTCCATATGTGGCTTTTTATTGTGAGTGCCCCTTTCCTTTGACACATGGCACCTTCTGCTCTTTGAACAAGTACCACGTGGCATATTTTGTAGGAACAGGTGAGGACACATGGAATCTTCCACTATTAACACTTGGTAGCATCTTCCTTCTTGGGCCTTTGTGACATCGTAGAAACATTTGGGGCTTACTCAAGCTCTCATGGATGATAACACTTGTTGGCTTCCACTGATCTCTATAAGGGACACGTGGCACAGTTTGAATACATTTTATAGTCATGCAAATGCAGACACTTGGCACGTTCTACTTCATTTAATCACTAATCCCTAGGCCCACCATGGTCTTTGCTCAAAATAGTGAAGCTAAGGAAAGAGACTGTAGATATTGACACTTAGAGGCTCCTAACAAGCTTTAAGAGGGACACGTGGTAGTATCTGCCAATTCATAGAAACAAAGTTTAGTGTGGCTCAGCTGTCAACACTAGCAGCATCTGCTTGACTCTTTCTTTTGTGTGCACTTCTTTTCTCAACTAAGGCAGCCTTTGAACCTTTGAACCTGACGTGTTGAATTAATTTAACATTGAACCTGTTGAACCAATGAACCAAAATGGTTCAAAGTTCAATGGTTCAACAGTTCAAGCTTTTGTTTTGATGCTTGCCGATAGACCCTTTGATGAACCAGTTGAACCTGCTGATCCTTTTACCAAAAAGTTGAGAAAATGAAAAAATTGAATGTTCAGAACAAATTTTTGGAAAGGGGAGGGACAATTTTGGCCATGTAGGACCAAAATAGTCATATTTTGTCTAAAGAAATGAGGAGTCATTTTTTAGGGACAACACATATCAACAAATGAACACACTTTGACACCTTAGGTACATAAATGACAACACCAAAATAATATCCACCTTTTTCATTGATGTCAACACTTGTAAATGTTTTCAAACCCAACAAAACTGTGCACATACTCTTTCTCCCTTTCCAAACACTTTCTCCCCCTTTGACACAATGATAAGGTGGGCTTACCTGCTAATCTTAAGGACATTTAAATGTTTTCAAAGCCAACATAAATAATTTATCTCCTCTAAGATATGATATTAACTTCCCTTATCACTCTGTATACCATTACTTATCATGACTACCTCAAGCCTATCCATTAATAACATTCTTCTTTAACCATGTAATGCTATATAAAAAAGAAATGAATAATATGAAGCAAATATGAGTGATCACACCTTGATGACACTAAGAGGGACTCCCCCTAAGTCACCTAGAATTAGACACCACTTGAACACTGATGAGCCCCATAAATGTCACATTTTTGTCCTCATCTATCACACTCATCCTTCTTGTTTATCATGCTTCTTTGTTACTCTCCCATAAAGTTTCTATCCTCAAATAACCATAATATTGTAAATAGTGTTATTCTCTCATAATATTTGAATAGTTTGAACTTTTTATTGAAATCAAGTATACATTAGTTATCTTTTACTATAATATGCTTTTATTTACAATGTGTTTTAAATATGTTTTGAAGTAATAGGTATATACCATAAACCATCTTGTAATAAAAGGGATCTCATCACATGGACACATCTTGCAGCCACTACATAACTAAAATTATGGATGAACATAATTTGATTCATAATTCAACCAACTTGTAAAAATAATAATAACATCCATGGAACACAATAAGGATGTGGTTGAAGACTGAAATAACTTTGTTTTTCCTAAGGCAGTATTGCAAGATCGCATGAATGGTGACTTTAGTAGAATGAACCACTTTCTATTATCCTATAGACAAATGCTTCCTAGTTTGGAATGTATATTTATTTATATAAAATAATCTCCCTTGTTGTATATATAGTTAAAAATAGGGTTGAGTGATGTAGTATATATTAATTAGAGAAATATATCAATACATTTTGTAAGAAAGCTATTATTGTAATTTCCTTGTAACAATTCCTTATTGCATTTTGATTAATATGAATAATCATTTCTCAATCCATTTCATTGTTTTAAGAGGAAGGATTGAAGCTAGAGTCAAAATGAGGAAGGGCCCCCTTCAGAAGTCTTGAATTAATAATCCAACTTGTTAAATAGCTAAGCATGTTATTTAGTTTATTTATGTATTATGTGTTTTATTTCTAAATCATGTGATTTTGAATCTTGCATAGAATCATTTTAGGAATATTCCAAAGATAAAATAGTGTAATCATTTAATTCACACTATTGTATCCATGTTAAATTCTAGCATTCCATTTCTTACATGGTTTTAACATCTTAGATTACAATCAGTAGAAGGTCAAATTAGAAGATTAAATATGCACATATAATGACATCATCCTATCAAGTTTACATCCTTGGATTGATAATTAAATGAAACTATAATATACAATTCTGTGTTAACTCTCCTTTTTTATTAAGATCAAGATAAGTATATTTAATTTTGAATCTATTACTAGTCATTTTTGGTGTCATTTCTAGTTAAGGGTGTCACACACTTATAATATTCAATATTGATAGTGGTTATTTTTAGATGTTTATTTTTTTTTAATTTCTAGAGATTTTTGTTCTTTAGATTAACTATTTCTTGTTTTTATAGTTTAAATCTCCCTTTTTTCAAGTAGAATAGTGGAAATTTAAAAAAACCCTATATTACTAACCCTATGCAGGCAAGGTGGATAAAAATATAAAAAAGAAAAAAATGGTTAACATACATGAAAAGAGAAGTGAAATATACAAGAATATGTTTTTTTATGTCATTAACCATTTCGACAAGATTATAAATTAATCTTATAGTAGCCGAGGAGCATGAAGAAATTTCTAAATATCACTCATAGTTGTTAATAGAAGAGATAGAAAAGGAGAAATTTTTGGCTGGGTTGGTGGCACAAGTTGTAG
Source organism: Torreya grandis (assembly GCA_037957365.1). Classification (NCBI taxonomy): domain Eukaryota; kingdom Viridiplantae; phylum Streptophyta; class Pinopsida; order Cupressales; family Taxaceae; genus Torreya; species Torreya grandis. The sequence continues at coordinate 937,045 of JARHVA010003309.1, read as the reverse complement.
AATTTGAAGAGGTTCATACCCCTAGAAGAGACCCACATGTACCAACCTTGATAATTCCCTCCTTATCACCTCATACTCATGAATCTGAAGTTCACTTCCCTTTGTTGACCAAATTTATTAATAAGGAGGCATTCAAGGTTATTCTTGCTCCTAGAAGAAATACCAAGACAATAAAATCTTGTAATTTAGAAAGACTCTTTGCTGAGACACAAGATGAATCTTATAAAACCTCTACACCATCCCCATTGCATAAAAATTCATATATTCCTAACAAAAAGATAAATTGTCCATCTTCTACACCCTAGGAAATAGAATAATTGATAAGAATTTTGAGAAGTGGGTGGCAACAACTTCTGGTCTATCAGCACAAATAATATTAATAAAGGATATTTAAGAAGAAGACACTACCAATGAGTTTGCTACCATTGGACTTACCATCCTTAATCCTAAAGGAAATGCACCTATGAAGAATATTACTCACTCTACCCTCCCTAATTTTAGAGTAAAATCATCTGAGGATCCAAACAAATTTTTTTTGAGTTCAACATCTTATGCCATAGCTATGATTATAATCAAGACACTTATAAACTCAAGTTGTTTCAAGAAATAACCAAAGATACATAACTTATATGTTTCATGGGACTTGGAAAGAATGCCATTTCTACTTGGGAAGAGATGGAGAAGTTTTTAATGAAATACTAAGACTATTGTAAAGGTACAAACCATAGGAGATATGACATATTATGAATGACACAAGTTGATGATGAGTCATTAGAGGAATATATGGAAACATTTTTGTTCATCTTAAAAAAGTCCAAATAGACTATAATAGATAAAGAATCATTCAAGTTGATATTATTGAAAGGACTTAGAAATGATTGTCTAGAATAACTTGATTTAATGTTTGGTGGTGATGTTTCTACACTATCCTTTAATGAACTAATATTTATATATACAAACTACTCCAAATCAACAATGAATAAAAGTAGGGGAAAAACCCTTCCTATAGCATCTATAATAGAACTATCTAAAGGTGAATTTAGCAACTTACTATAGGATATGAAGTAGATAATTATTAGTCACCTAGCTACTCAACTTGATACACTATATACATGGAGAAAGCAAGAAGAAACTAAAAAATCCTTAGCCACTTATTACCCAAAATACATAAAAAATAAGGTATATTTCACATGCCATTATATGAAATCTCGTATAACTATCATAACTGAGGATAATTCTAAAATAGTGGAGCTACATGCTATAGGAGGAGATGAAAATCAAGTGTTTTATGTGGCTCAATGGAAACCATGGGTGTAAATATTAGGTATGCCATCAAACTCTATATTTGAAAATTCTCAATTCTCAAATAATCATCAATATGGTTTTTGGATGAATATACCCAACCAAAATTAGCCCCCAAAAAATTGGTAGCTACCCTAGAATCAATTATGGATGCAATACAATGGACAATAACCTCAACCTAAGAAATTCCAAAACTAGTAATGATTATTTCTCCTTGATCCATGGCAACAACAATGGATATGTGATCAAGGATTTATTCAACAAATACAACAACCAAAACATAGGCCTTAATGTTAAACACTTAGTAACCATCACCAACCCTGCAATTAAGTTGGTTCAACCATCATAATCCACCAAATAAATGCGTTATAAAACATACACCTTATATAAAAATCAAATCCAACTTCACTTAGGATACATTCTTCCACAACCCTCCTCACCCATAATCAAGAAAAAATTAAATAACCTAATCCATTCCATAGTAATCCATATCCACCCATAACCAATCTTGAGCCAAGTCCACCAAAAAACCAAAAAGAATTTGATAATCTTCTTTTTTTGAAGAGATTTAACATATCACATCCTAAACTAGAGTTTGAATTCAATATATTAAGACAACTCAAGAATGTGTGCATAAAAATCCCACTCTTTCAAACAATAAAATATGTTCCTATCTATAATAAGGTTGTTAGAAAGCTATGTTCAAAAAAATTGGGAAAAAAGAAGAAGTTTCCTAAAATAGTCCAAGTTATTAGCCAACTAGTGGATATTATGTTGGGAAACATAGTTCCCCAAAAATATTATGATCCTAGAAGTCTTGTAGTTAATGTTTACATCCATGGCCAACCCATCTACAATACTTTAATTGACTTGGGTATAACCATCAGCATTATGACCATAGAGACCATATAGTAACTAAAAATTACAACTCTTCATCTAACACCACCATCTTCCAAATGGTCAGTAGGTTAACTGTTAAGCCTAAGGGGATTATTGAAGAATTGGTTATCATTATGGACTCCTAGCAATGTCAATAAGACTTTATTATCATATAGCCAACAAGTAACATGGGAGTTTATCCTCTCATCCTTGGCCACCCATCGTTGGCCATCGCTAATGCTTTTATTGGTTGTAGGTCGGGAAAAATGTTAATTTCCAATAGAAATGACACCAATAAATTAATTATTTATCAGCCAACCCAACCTTCCAAAAATGATGGCCCAACACCTTGGATTTATGACTTTAAGGAAGCTATTCCTTTTAAACTATATGCATAATTGATTAGATTCCATCTTTGTAGGCACAAGAATAAGATACTATCCTTACTGGTATCCTAAAAAACACCTGTCAATAGGATCCTATAGCCAAAAACATGTTGAAATGTACACCATGCCCCCTTTAAAATAATTTTCCTAAAAATGATCTTGATAAAAATATAAGGGACATTTAGACATTACATCAATTGTTTCCCCATCAATGTAGCTATGCTCCTTTAATCGACAATGTAGAAACCATTCTCTCTTTAACAAAGTAATTAGACATTTTTCCAAATAAACCTCTCAACATCAGCACCTCCTTAACACCCCAACAATAAATTCAATTATTTATAATGCTAAGAAAGCACACAATAGCATTTTATTGAGACTACCATGACATGAGAGGAATATAACTAGACTTATGAATGCATCATATTTATATTAAAGAATAATTCAAACCTATTTGCTAACCCCAATGATGAATTAATCTTTCAATTAAAGACATTGTCAAAAGTAAGTTGAAAAAAATCTTGGATGTAGGATTTGTTTATCCTATTTTGAATAGTTAGTGGGTATCTGCCACAGTTATTATACCTAAAAAAGGGGGGAAATGGCATATTTGTGTTGACCATCAAGATTTGAATGCTTATACCAAGAAGGATCACTTTCCCCTTCCATTTATTGATCAAGTGTTGGATACATTAGTAGGGAAAAAGTCTTTTTCCTTCCTATATGGCTATAGTGGTTATAATAAAATAGTGGACCAAGATAAAACCAATTTTACTTGCCTTTGGGGAACCTATGCCTATGTCATCTCACCATTTGGTCTTTGCAATGCCCCACCTACTTTTCAAAGGGTTATTTTAAGCATAATTTTTTATCTCTCCCATGATTATGTTGAAATATACATAGATGATTTCAATGTCTATGGGCAAACATTTTAGGAAACTCTTACCAACCTGTGAAAAGTTCTTCAATGCTACCAAGACCACCAATTATCTTTGAGCAATGAAAAGTGTTATATTCTTTTGACTAAAGGTATTTTGTTGGGGCATCACTTATCCCTTACTATAATTCAAGTTTATCTAGAAAATATAAGTATCACTAAAGATCCACCCACACCAAAGAATAAGAAATATGTTAGAAGCTTTTTAGCACATGCTAGTTACTATATATGATTCATCAAGGACTTTAGTAAAATTTCCACCCTATTATTTGGATTGCTTACTAAGGATGTTGAATTTACTTGGATTAATGATTTTCAAACTACCTTTCAACAACTAAAATACCTTCTCATAACAACTCTTGTTCTAAGAGGGCTTAATTGGAAGAAGCCTTTTCAAATCTACACAAATGCATTTGACACCACTTTAGGAGTTGTCCTTGGCCAAAATGATGAATCTTTGAGTTATGTAATCTATTCTTTTAGAAAGAATCTTCAAGGAGATGAAATAAACTATATTATAATAGATAAGGAATTTCTTTCCATCATCTATGACATCAACAAATTTGAAACTATATTATAGGTTAGCAATCAGGTATTTAATGAATAAACCTATTATAACAAGGATGATAATTAGATGGTTGATTTTATTGTAATAATTTGATATTATCATTTTAGATAGACTAGGTAAGGATAATGTAGTAGCATATTTTATATCTTGACTAAAAAATGATGATCATAGTCCTATTATTGATGATTCCTTTCCTAATGAGCATTTATTTGCAATAACTATTTAATCACCTTGATTCAAATATGTTTCTAAATATATTACTAGAGGATCACTACCACAACATTTCTCACCTAGGGAAAAACAACATATGATCTAAAAGATCAAACATTATTCCTAGATTGTAAGATATCTCTTTATCACTAGACTATGTTCCGTTATGAGAAGAGGTATCTAAGAAGATGAAGCTTATGATATTCTCAGATCCTACCATGATAAACCTTATGGGGGTCATTTTGTTTCCAAATAGACTTATATGAACATACTTATTACTAGATATTATTGGCACTCTTTGCTTAAGGATGCCATGATTTATACCCATAAATGTGATCAATGTCATTATATGGGGAAATCCACTCACTTTGATGAAATGCCATTACAACCACAACTAGTTTTGGAACCTTTTGAAAAATGGTGAATGGATTTTTTAGATCCCATTGATCTTATATCCAAAAACAAGGAATATATATTGGTGTGCACTAATTATGTCACAAAATGGGCTAAGGTCAAGGCCTTAACCCATGCTCAAGATGAGAAAGTAGCTGAATTATTATATGAATAAATATTCACCCACTATGGAGTATCAAGAGAAATAGTCACACACTATGGAACATAGTTCATATCAGACCTTATAGTTGACTGGGTAAAATAATATGAAATCAGACATAAAAAGTCTATTCCTTACCATTCTCAATCAAATGTTTAGGTATAAGTTACATACAAGGAATTGGAAAATATCCTCACTAATATTGTCATCCTACATAAAAATATTTGTCAACTCATATTTTAGAAGTAGTCTAGGCTTACAGAATCAATTAAAAAACCACAACTAATTTCACTATACATGAACTAGTTCATGGTAAGAAGCCTATTCTGCCCATTGATTTTGATCATAAAACATTAAGGACAACACTTTATTTGGGCTTGGATATTTCCAAAGATTAAAAATATAGGATAATGCAATTGAATCCAATTGATGAACTTAGAAGGGAAGCATTTCATCACACTAAAATAGTGTAAAGATAATTTGTGGGTTGGCATGATAGGAACATCAAGACTAATAATTTCTAACCTAGTAACTGGGCACTCTTTTTTGAGTCTAAATATAAAGATGATAAAGGAAAGATTTGGTGCATATGGTTGGGCCTTATGAGATCACGTAATTTTTTGACAATGGATCTGTAAAGCTCATGACCATTAACACAATTCATTTTTGATTTCTTGTTAATGGCCATAGGATCTAGCTATATAAGAAACCATTTTCTAAGGAAGCTTTCACTCACCAAATTATTGAATAACAACATCCATCTCTTCTTTATGAAACAAATCAACCTATTATTGTATTTGAAGGTTATTTCTATCAACCATTCTCTAATATTTTCTAAGAGTAGCAAAGCTTCCTACAACCAAGAATAAGCCACTCAAAATGGCTTGGTTCAGACTGAATAAAATCCTACATCTTGGAATTCTACAATTCCAATTGAGTTGGGACAAAAAAAACAATAAAATAATAATTTTTTTATTTTCATATGTGTTTACTTGTAGATTCATTCTTTTGGATCCAAAAAAACTTTCCTCTTTGCTATAAGATGAAATACTTTCTACTATAGGATATTTATTATTATTGTAAGATATTTATTATTTCTATAGGATATTTTTTATTTCCAAAATAAAAATTTATCATTTTTGGATGAATTATTATCACTCTATCATACATTACATTTCTCACAAAGAATTTTTTCTTCTAATCAAGGACAACACATGCTAGTACACCTCACATCTACCACATCAACTCATCACTCATGCATTAATGAAAGGCATTCCTAAAAGTACTAAGGTAATTATCCTATATTTATTTCATGTCATAAGTTTTAATTATTACTAAGATGATGGGTCTTGATGGTATTAAAATGCTGTCATATCTTTTCTTTATCACACAATCTTGATATATCTTCTTCATCACTGATTAACATGACCATTAAAATATTACTATCACCTCCCCTTGTCATTACCATAAACCATTCACATATATCAACTGCATCCCTTAATGGAAAGTGATCATTTAATTTGGGGGGTATTTACCATAATTCAAATGAATTATCTCACTCTCAAATAAAAATCACAAACATTCTGCCCAAAGATATAGAATGCTTACTGCAAGACCATAGACCCTGTAACTAAAATTGCATCCTACAATATGGGAAGGGACTTGCTTAAACATGAGACACTTGATATCTCTCCTCTAAATAATAACCAAAACATCCTATTCCTATTTTAGAATGTAGGATGTGATGAATATTTTGAGAGGATACATGATCTTGATCAAGGAATTGTAGAAGAATTTACTGGTTCATTATATAACAACCAGGCAATAGTGAGAGGAATGAAAATAAAGCTAACTAAAACCATCATTAGTAGTTTAATTGGATTGCCACAAATATGGGAGTTATGGAAAGAAAATTTTGATGCCAAAGGTAGAGAGGCAAAAATTCATTAGAGGAGATGAAATATTGGAGAATTTAAAATAGGGCACTGCACATCTATTATTACCAATAATATGGACCAGAGCTAATGTGTTCATCTTTAGATATTTCACCTATGAAGAGAGATATTCCATGCTACATGGAATTCACTTCAAATTCATGAATAATCTAAGGAATTATATTGAGATAAATGTCCCTAGATTCTTGCTTAACATGATCACAAAAATGGTAGAGACATTTCAAAGAGGTAATCCCAAAGTTCTCTCTCATCATTGTCTAATTTAGTTAATTGTTCAAGATTGCCTACAAAGGACTAGTCCTAATATCAGTTGGGAATATTTTCTCCAAATACATATAAATGTAAAAAGTAATAGTGAGGGAAAAGAAGAAGAGATATAAAATAGGAAATGGAATTAGAAGAATAGATGACATAGGAAATCCTTCCTTTAACACCACAAGAACCTACAAAAAAAGACATTCATGTAGCACCATAAGAACTTGTAGAAGAAAACATTCTTGTAGCTCCACAAGAACTTATAGAAAAAGGTCTTCCTAAAACCACATAAGAACTCGTATCAAGGATAAATCTTGTAGAAAGGGCTTACACAAGCACATAATCTAGAAGAAAGAATACCAAACTCATCTTCCAGCCTAACTCTGAGGAATCTAAAGAATAACTTCCACCTTCTCCTAAAAAGGCTAAGGCCATATCTAATCCTCATAGATCCCACAAATTAAGATCAAAGATGAAAGCTAAACCAAGACTAAACCTTCATCTATTATATAAATTTATGAGGAATATAGAGAAAAATAAACTGCTAGTAGTCATGAATCACTTGAGGCATTTAGTTTTGATAGCCTAGAGACTAACAAGGAAGTATTTTCTCAAGAAGGTAATAAGGAGATAGAGCAAGTAGAACATAGTCTTGAAGAATTGGGAGAATAACCAATGTATAAAGAGGCATAATAAATGGAGTAACCCACCATACAAGTGGAATTTCTTAATTTGGAGCAAGCCCTGTAGGAAATGGAGAGATTAAGGAAGAATCTACATGATTAGTCAAGAGGAAGACTAGATACGCTTGATGCAATAGCTTCTTAGTTGTGACCCTATATAGAAAGGCATCCTATAACCATTATTTCACATCTTTATTTTATAATAGAAAAGCAATAGGAAAAACCTACAACTACCCAAGCTATTAGGTGTAATTCCTTATCTATGGTATCTTCAAAATTGATGAGATGGATGGATAATCAATATGAAAGATTTAGGGCATTAACAAAGGAGAAAAAGAAATTTAAAAAAAAAAGGTCAGGTTAAAATAAGGAAAGATCTCCAAACTATAGTAAAAAAATGAATATCTGGTTAGTCTTATTGAAGAGATCATTGACTACAAGACTCCTACAAGGGTATATCATTTTATATTGAGGAAAAATAGTAGAAGTTTAAATTCATGAGAATTTATTATGACATGCTTTATGAAGTAATCAATCCTCTCTCTTTATTTTAATTATATAAAGAAATATCACAAGAAGAACAAGCACAATTGTGTGAGTTTTATCTTCACAACTATATTATGCCTCATGACAGGGAATGGAATCCTAACCTGTATGTTTGAGATGTCATTTTTAAGGAATTTTCATCATATATTTTGAATGATCATAGCATAGGATGAGATATTATTAAATATAGGAAAAAGGAAAGGGAAAGTCAATTGATTATAAAAATAGAATCAACTACACCTGAGATTGTGTTGATACAATGGGATAATATTATGTTGTAGAAAGAAGTTAGGGCTTGGTATTGTAAAAAAGTTCACATGTTTAGCTTTTGTGCTTAGTTATGCACTTAAAAGTCAAGATAATTTAGTTATATACTTGGTATAGATAAGAATGATCATTATGGGATATGACACACAACATTTAACACACTACTACATTAACATCAATTTCACATAAGGTGTAAGCCTTGTGCACTCACCTAAAGCACAATAATGAAGGGATCAAGCCCACATTGGGCTAGTTGAGACATGGTGTAGATTTGGGGTTCAAAGAGGTTTAGTCATTGGAAATATGGGCTTAGGTGGTGTATTAGTGTTAGGCTAATCCAGGTAATCTCAATAAATATGAACCTTTTCAAGGATGAAAATCCTATGGTACAAGTACATATCTATCTAGACAGGGCTCTTCATAGTGCAAACCATTGGAATAATAGGTTAAGGGTCATTTAGGTGCTTAGTCGAGTCATGGGAATGGCTTGGGTTCAAGTGCTCATTCTTTAGGTTAGTTCTCTAGGAATGGGTGTTAGGACCTTGAGACATTCTAGTTTCAACACTTAGTCTATTTCATAAGTATTTTGGAGCCATTATATGGCATATCAACTCCATTAGTGACCTAGATTGAATCTTTATGCCACAACACATTTATAATATGAAACTATATTATCATCCATATAAAACTAAGCTCACAAATATACAACAACACTAACTATATAGAAAGAACTAACCATCAATATGATAAATAAGCCATTCTATTAACTCAAAGTTGCCAACACAAAGTCTAGTTTCTATAAATAGAGTAAGAGATCATCTTTAACACTACACATGCCTATCAGATCATAGGCGATCTTGGGATAGACAATCCTAATGTCTAACCTAGAATATACATATTACCAAATATTAATGGTGGCTCTTTATTTCACTATATCTTCACTACATTAATCTCCCTCTTTTCTCTTTAAATACAAGCCTCCTTTTATAAGCAAAGGGGCATCCTCTCACCAGGTTAGATGGGTGCATGCCAGATAATGTGTTATCATTGAGGTTCACTATTCCTCCATTTATAGTATGCTACCCAAGTTTGATGAGTACATGATGAATTTTGAGCTCTCACTATAGGGTCACTATCCCACCTTCTTCACTACTTTGACACCTGTACTTTTGGAGTCACCACATATACTTACCAATAGGGATGTATTTTAAAGGTCAACACCACTAAAATACCTATCATTTGGTGTGGGATCCTTGAGAATTCTACCAATTGGCATAAAAAGGTATAAAAAGTGAGCAATAAATCCACAAGATTACCTTGAGCTAAGATATGTTGAGTTGGCATGGTCCATTTAGTTGGTACAAAAGGGGGACCAACACTTAGTTTACCGAAAATTGTGGTGTAGCCCAAGATTTCTACTTGGGATTGAGAACCTATGTTTAACCTGTAGAAAAATAATCTTGCATAGAAATATGGAATGAGATCACTCTTGAGCTTAAAATGAAATATCCATATTCCTTTTTCAATTTAAAGGAAACATCTGATAGAGTCAGAAGATATATTATACTTGTAGGTGAAATGGGATCTCAACTATTGAGCATATAATTCTAGCCCCTTCTATTTTGGTATCCTGGTCTAGATTGGTAGAATAAAAATCCATTAGATAAAGCCAAAGAGGTCAAAAAATAGTATCTATATGAAAAAAAACATGGATTTTATGCTCACCTATCAAGTGGTGCCATAGAACCTATGGATTTTAGAACTATTTATGAAATTGAAATGAACAAGTTTGTTGCTTGAGAATGAGAAATGTCTTATGTTGGGGGGTGTGATGAGCCCTAGAAATGTCATGTTTTTTTCCTCATCTATCATGGTCATCCTTATTGTTTATCATTATTTTGAGCTACTTTCCCATAAAGTTTCTACCCTCAAACAACCATAATATTGCAAATAACATTATGTTCTCATAATATTTGAATAGTTAGAACTTTGTCTTGAAATCAAGTATATAATAGTTACCTTATACTATAAGATGATTTTATTTATAATGTGTTTTAAACATGTTTTGAAGTAATAGGTATATAGCACAGACCATCCTACAATAAAAGGGATCTCATTAGATGAACACATTCTGCAACCACTGCATAACCAAATTTGTGGACAAATAAAATTTGATTCCCTGTTCAAATGACTCATAGAAATGATAATAACCTAAATATAGAAAAATAAAGATGTATTTGAAGACTAAAAAAAATTTGTTTGTCCTAATTTAGTATTGTAATATTTACATGAATGGTGACCTTAGTAGAAGGAGCCAATTTATATTATCTTATAACTAAATATTTCTTAGTTTAGAATGTATATTAAATTTTTTTTAAACAATCTACCCTATTGTATATATTGGTATCAATAGGTTTGATATAGGTAGTAGATATCAATTAGAGAAATATATTAGAAGCTCATTTTGTAAGACAATTATTATTGTAATTTCCCTGCAGGAATTCCTTATTATATTTTGATTAATATGAACAATCATTTATGATTCCATTTTTTATAAGAGGAAGGATTGAAATTGGATTGAGAAGGAGGAAGGGTGCCTTTTAGAATTATTTCAACAAAAATACAACCCATTATATAGCTAAGCATGTTATTTAGTTTATCTATGTGTTGTGTTTTATTTCTAAATTGATTGATTTTCAATCTTGCATCAAATTGTTTTAAGGAAGATTCTAAATATAAAATAGTGTAATAATTTAATTCATAGTATTGTATCCATGTTTAATTCTATAATTTCATTTATTTCATGGTTTTAACATCTTATATTATAGTCAGAAGAAGGTCAAATTACAAGATTGATTGTGCACATATAATGATGTCATCTTATCAAGTTTACGTCCTCAAGTTGACAATTAAATGAAATCAGAAGATATAGGTCTATGGTAACTCTCCTTTTTCATTTGAATCAAGAGAATTATATTTTATTGTGAATCTACTGCTAGTCAAGCACCTTTAGACCATCTCCAACCATGATGAAACTTCATGGTTGCCTTCAAATTTTCTCTTTCAAGCCACCCATAGATTGAAGAGTGGGCATACAAGCTCTTTCTAAAATATATATTATGCATAAATTTAATTTAGAATCATATTTACTAATAACCATACCTTTATATTTTTAATAAAATGACCAAAAAACACTCTTATTCACACTAGCCTTGCTTAGAGGCCTACTATCCCTGCCTGAACCTTGTAGAACCCATAACTTTTTGTGTATGCATCCTCATGAATTTAAATTTCATATATGGATTAAAATAATATTACCCCTCATGTATTCCAATAATCATCATCCAAATATTCCTCTGTACCATATCTAATTCAAAAATGGACCTACCAATTAGCTCTCCATTTTCACAAAATCTCAACCATAGGTTAACATATACACTTCTAGATTATTATAAAGAATTTTTTGAGCACCCATTTGTCCATTTAAATATATTAGGTATTATCATATCTTAAATCCTTTGGGAATGTAACTAACCCATATGGTGAAAAACCTAGGGCATCAAAAAGAAATAAGGTCAAGTTTCCACATTATAGTCAACACCATCTCTTAAAAATTATATTAAAATTAGAAGTCAATAATATACATTTTTTACCAAATTTTGAGGTTTAAACCCTTTCTAAACCCATAGAAACATCAAATGGTTTTTGACCTACTAGCCTTTAAGGATTGTCATACTAGAGAGCCTTAAAAAAATTTCAACTTACCCTCAAAAGACTTTCAAACCATAAAACCACCTATAAAATACTTGTATGAGGTCAACACACTTTTCTATGCCAAAAAATCATCTTGAATACTCATCAATCTTCATTTCACACCTAAAACCAATCAAATAATGCATGCATACCCTTTGTACACAACAATCACTATGCTAAAACACCTTAGAATTATCATGTAAGGCTTATGACATCTCCTTAACTCCTTTTTCACATGGACACATCAAATCCAATTGACCACTACCCTTGGTTAGCTTCAGATATCTCAAAAACATTTAATTTGCATGATGAACACACACTAGGTAGTGATCATTGAACAAAATGGTCAAATTGAACAAACGGTCACAAATGACACTTTTGACCAACTAAGAACATATAAACCCATGGAATACACTTAGACAAGTAATCTCAAAACTCTATATGAACTTTACCTTCAATCTTGATGATTTGACTTTCTAAAACAAGCATCAAAATTTGACTAAAATTTATTTTTAGGAACAATGTCCCTAAGCAAAATTCTTAAAGATTTTCATCAAAAACCTATGGAGAAAACTCATGAACTTATTGTTCCCCTTAATCAAATACCTTATATGATAAATAAAAGTCTTGGTAACATAAGATCATCTAATATATACCAAAATGACATTGGTTTTAGAGACCAATCAACAATGGTGCATACCTCTATACTTTGTTCATCAGCTAAAACACACACACATACTTACACATATGAAAGATGTCTCTTAAAAAGTATAGGTAGAGACACCCACCTATCATAGAGAGACTAAAGGTCCCAAAAATAAGGGAACTCCCACATCTGTGTGATCTTACTTGACCTACAGTCCTACCTCATTATCAAATTGACTTTGATTGGGTTCTTAACTTCATTCTTTCCTTTTTACTCAAAATATTACTTGATCTTCTTGTCCCCTTGGGTAGATAAGGTTTTTTATTTGATACTTGAACTTGTAACTTGTTTTGTCATGACAAATAATCCATTTTAACCTATTTTTCATTCACCTCCTTGGGTCTCCATTCATTATAACTTATTTTCTTCATGTTAGGATTGATGTTCTTAGAAGTAGAGTTATAAAATTCCTAAATAACCTTGCTATGTGACCTTTTTCTTGAAACTTGAAACAAATGAAGTTTATCTAATTGTAAATACCTTTTGTATGTGTTACATGATGACCCCTTAAAGTTTCAATACCCCATACATAAACCTGATCATTTCATCTCTTGATGAAGGCATTATAAAAATTTAAATATGACCAATACCTTGACACCTATAACACAAGATGCCATGATTTATTTTTGGACCTATTGAGTAGCTTGAGTGATGATATTCTTCATGATTTTCATTGTCTTGTTCATAATTCCATGAAAATTTCTTACTAGGATATTTTTTTTACAATCAATGATCCTATGATTAAACTAATGATAAGAATAATAGTATCCATTGAAGGAGTTATCACACCTTAATGCATTGAGTTGGTTATTTTGGTTTGGAAATTTTTATATTTTGAATTTGTCCTTCTTATTCATATTGTCATTATTCTTGTCTTTACTAGTACTCTCCTGAGCATGATTAGTTTCTTGATATGTCATCACTATCTTCTCAACCTTCTTATATTTTTTTTATCATCTTCATGAAATCCTAGGCCTAACTTGTCATTTTAAACATTTTTATTTCTTAATAAGTCATTAAGATCAACTTTACTTTTCTCAAAAAAATTATACGTTTCAAGCTTGCTCATGACTTTATCTAGTTTATCCTACAAAGACTCCATATCTGATTTATATTTGACACATTATTCATCCTTACTCTTTACTACTTCAGTAAGGGTACAAACTTGAATTCTAGGATGTTGAGTGATATCATCATGCTCCTTGACTTCATTGCTCAACCTTTATTCACAGAACCCAATTTGATCCTCATAAGGCTTGATCAAAGATGCTTGTTTTTTGTTTGTGCCTTATAGAATCTTTAGCTCTTAGAAGGTATTTAGATATTTATATTCAAAAGTGACTTAATCCTATTCTTCTTATAATCTATATCCATCAAAGAGATATCTGCCTATAGAACATTCACCTTCATCATCCCTAAGAGCCATGAACAATGTCTCTTTATCCTGATCATGAGATGAATCATCACTATTTGATCTGTTTATTTATTCTTCAATAATTTTCTTCTTCATGGTAAAGGCTCTTACTACCTTTCTATGACTCCTTGCCATTTCTCTTGTTAAATATATTTCTTTACTTGATAGGACCCTCATATTTCTTGTGCTCATCGTTATGAGATTCCGTGTGTTTAAACATGCCTCTATATCTAGTCACTTAATTACAAAATGACCAACTTTACCACATGAGAAACATTTTAAAGGAAGCTTCCTTTCATATTTACTTGATCCTAAATTCAATTTTATTTCAATCATGGGTTCAAATAGATCTTCATTAATATCAAAGTCTTAAAGACCTAACTTGCTCTTCTTATCTTTTATCTCCTTGATCACCTTGAGGGATTCTTCCTTCTTTGGTGGTTTATCCTCATTTACACTCATCTCATAGGTAGTAAGGATGCCATGCAATTCATCCATCTTCATCTTGGTGAGATCATGACTCTTTTCTAAAGCAAAAATATTTAAATCAAACTTGAAGGTGAGAGACCTTAATACTTTTTGTAAATAGCAGTTTCTTCAATCTCCTCTCCAAGACATTTTATCATATTTACCACTTCATAAACCCTTAGAATATAGGATTCCGCATTATCTTCTTCCTTCATTTTGAAGCCATAAAATTGCCTTTAGTGGGTCTATAATTTATCCAGCTTAACCTTTGAATCTCCTTCATAGATTATTTGCAACTTATCCTAGATTTCTTTGGTAGATTTTTAATGGATTACCTTGGTGAAATCAACCTATGATAGGACATAAATGATAGCATTCATATCTTTAGAATTATTTTCACTCAACTTATTATTTTTACTAGTTAGAGGATTAGGGGTGTGGAATAACCATCTATAATAGATTTCCAAATGTAAATACCTAGAGATATGATGTAGGTCCTCATACTTGGACTCCAAAATAATATTTGGATCCATTTAACATTATTTATTTCTTATTATATAAACCTCCTCGCATTTGATGGTTACCCTTTGTACCTTTGATCACCTTTAAGTGGTTAAAATTAAAAATAAGGTATGAATCTAATACCAATTATTAGAGTTAAAATCATTGAGAGGGAAGGTGCATTAGTGATGTATAAAATTCAATTCCAATTCCAAAACTTTAAACTCTTAACCAATCAATATAAGCAACCATGAATAATATAAACTAGTTATTATAATGAATAAAGAAATTATGCAAGATCAAGGCACATAACACATTAATTATGTGGGAAAAACTAATGGGGAATAAAACCCACTATCAAGTCTACAAAAAAGTTTAATATATTCCTATAATGGATTAAAAAATAATATATTTTAGTGAAGTACCCACTTCACAAGGAGCACCAACCCCTAAGCATGAACAAGCACCCACCTATCCTATATGTTGAGCACCCACACAACACCTTATAATATCAAAAAAATTAAGGCTATTATTTCCTTTTAATATGATGGATAAATATTGAATATCATTTCTCTTCAACCCTTAACACTCTCTCAAACCTTTAAATACAAGCAATGCATCCAAAATACCCTTTCTGATCACTTTACACATTTTCACTCATTTTCAATATTCAACCATAAAAGAACACTATTATAACATCATAAATATGACCTTTAGGTCACATAGATATCCCTCACACTGATCTACTCTTCAATCTATCTACCAAACATAGTTACCCTTCTCTATATTTTGCATATAAACTCTATAAACTTTCATCTTTGTTTATACTCTTTATAGAGCCTTCATGATCATCACCATTTTGGTTAGCCATAAGACTTTATTTAATGATTAATGATTATATCACAATTATAATATGATTAATTTCATATAAATATGTTTTCCATATCTTTTATAGATCACCCTTAAACAATCACTTCTTTTAATTAGGCCTAAGAAGCCCTTATAGGTCCATAAAAACATATTCATCTTTTTGACACTTCACCAAGTAAAACTAGGAACATATTACCACTTTAAAACACACAAGTAATCTCCATATGACCCCTAAGACACCATAAAGTGATTAAATTCATGAATAAACACCTATTCATATTCAAAAGCTATCAATCATTTGCCTTGTACATAAAAATGCCATGAACGAACCATAAGTCAACTTGTAAGCAATTATTCATAGTGAAGATGGATTGATCAAACCTCAAAAATACATTAAAATGATACTAAAGAATTGTAAAACACCTCCAATATATAATTCACCTTGAAAATCCAAATAATCAATAAAAACTCAAACATCCTTCTTGAGTCATTTGTAGAAGAAGGTCAAACCCTGAATCAACTTTGAACCACAATAAATGTCGGTGTCTGACTAGTCAAACCTCCAAATAATTTTCCTATACTTACCTTGAAGTTACATAATAATTTTATTTTTATACCACCATAAAATTCATCCATAATCAAAATTTATTAATAAAATAATTAAGACTAGTTTTCTTTTGTAAATTCAAATATTTGAATTCCAACAATCACTTTTTAATGCAAATTTGATTATGAAAACTAGTGAAATCTGCTTGAGAGACCAAATTTTTGATTATATAAATTTTGATAGACATCATGTCAAGACCTAAAATTTAAAACACATAATATAGAAACAAATATGAAAAAACCCATGTGACCTCTTTCTTATGAAACTTTAACATATTTAAATTTTGTTGTCATTAATTTTCTTGCTCAAGAAGTTATACCAAGATGACTAGGAGAACTTATTCTTTCATAATACTATTACAATGAATTGATTTCACTTCCATAAGTACATAAATAACTCTTAAACCCTAATATTACCCCTCAAACATGGTTAAAACATCACTAACATCCATCATCTTTCCTAATCAAGAAAATATAGTAGGGTCCATGCATGATCACTAAGGCACACTTTATCATTGAAAAGCATGCATTCATATTGTATACACATAAATTCACCCACTCCATTATTTTCACTAATATTATTATTAGTCAAAAATTATGCCACTTATATCATTTATTTCAATTAATTCCATCCTAATATCCCCCCTTTCCTAACCATTTATCTAATGTCTCCCTTTCATTACTCATCATATACTAACCTTGTTCTATCCCAATTCATCATTAAATTATCCTAAATTACCATTATCCTAATCTAATCCCATTTACATATTATTTGGGAATTTTAAATTCCTAATGACCCACCCACTAGCCTATGCCAAGATCTCCTACATCCCTAGAAACTTATTATTACCTAATCCCTATCTAATCTTCCCCCTAATCACTATTAAATCCTAATAATGATTATAGAACCCTCCGAATCTATAACATTCCCTCTTCCTAGCCCTCCTCTCTAGAATCCTCTAAATCTAAAGGATTTCAAGGAATTTTAAATTATTTGGATAATCCTCAACCCTTGATCTCCCCAAAAATAAGTTTGAATATCCACCATTGATTCTTCCTTCCAAAATACATTTAAAAAAGTCCTCTCCTCCTTGGAAGGCCATCTAAAATATTCATAAAAAATCCATGTCAAACCAATCCACAATCTTAGGAGTTTGTAATCAAGCATCCATCATCCATGAATAAGCATCCATGTCAATAATTTGAGTCAAGGTAACCCAATCCTCTATGTCTTTTATTATGTTTAATAATAGTGTAGAGAATTAATATTTAGGATTTTATAATGTTATTTTCAATTTTTATTCACCTATTACTTATTATTATAGTGGATCTATCACTTTAAGCAGTAATTGGATATTTGAGTGATTAACTTGTGTAGTTTAATCCATAGATCCCAAAAATCATTATACATTTTGGGGACCATGGTGGGATATCCCTCCCAAATTTAAATTTTTTGGATTATTAGTGGTGTGTTGTTAGCTTGTAGGTCTAATCCATTAAGTAAAATCTTAGAATTTTGGACTTTTACATGCACGGTGCAAGTTATGATATTACACTAATAGTGGTGACTATGTAGTCATGATTTTATCCTCGATAGTCATGATTTTATGCAAAAAAATTATCTTAACCACTAACCATGTAGGTTTTTGAACTTTTGACAATACTACAACTTGAAAATTATGACCTTGTCCTGAGAGTTATGAATTTGTATATAAACTTTTGATTTTGTTTAACCACTAATAGTCTAATTTATAAGTTCATATCTTTTGACAAAATCATGACTTTGAAAGTCACAAATTTATCTTGGTAGTTATGTTTTTGTCTTGTTAAGTTGAAATTTTAAAGGTTTTCATGAAAACACTAATGTTTAATCACTATCTATAGGATTCACTCTGACTTTTCTATTTGGCAAGAACTTATTCCCACATAGTTAGACATATAACATTTCTCTTTTGTATTTATATCCCAATGGTTTCTATATTGGATAACCACATAACAAATATTTCATCTCTTCATATTTAACTATGTGTGTGTATGGTTAGGAGAAAGATAGGGTAGGAGAATTATCTAAAGATATAACCACAAAAAACACTATCCTTAGCATTTTCCCATCCTTCTATAAAACTATAGATCACAAGGATTTGTGAATCATGACTTTGTACTATGGTATAATGATATTATCATCTCAATAGAAATTTTTCATTGTGATTCATTTCATTTATCTTTTACATTCCATATGGAAGGCTTACTATTCAATCTACTAGAAAACATCTTTTGTTCATCTCAATAATCAGATTTTTGTGATCATTTTGTTAAAAATCAAAGTATCCAGTTGTAAAATTTTGGTATATCATAGCTAGCCTTTTATCTACCTTGATCATCTATAAATAAGACAATTTTTACATTTAGACAATCTATCATAACTTGAATAGACATATGTTTTGATCACATATGAAAATTTTAAGGTTTTGTAGTTTATCATAAAACTGTAACTGATCAATTTCTAGTAAGTACCAATTTTGTCAAGTTAAGTTATGTTTTTGTCTAAACAGTTGAGTTTTTATATCTAACCATCATGATTAAGCTAACCATTGAAAAATAAACATTTTCAATCAGTGATTTTGCATCAGAGTTGTAGTTTTGCACTCTCTGGTTATGATTTCGCACTATGTAGTTACAATTTTGTAGTCATTTTAAACTTCAAAATTGTCCATTTGAGTACATTTTTAGAGTTATTTTTAGTGAATTTTGAGTCATTATAGGCCTCTCTTAAGGCCCAAATTTCCTTTGGCATCAACGGATCCACATCTTGACCCCACCCTATATCACAATAGGGAGTGCACTTAAGGCACTTCCGTCAAACCTTGTATGGGGCTATGCCCCTTGACCCTATTGGGGGTTACTAACCCTAGACCCCTACATCATGGCCTATTCAACTGAAATAAATTATATCACTAAATCATTATTTTTTAGGGTGTTTTTATTGAAGCATTTTAGAATAGCGTCTTGTAGGGATGAACTTAGAGGCTATTTGTTGTATCTAACACTCTCTTTTATAGGGTATATTTTGGTCTAACAACATTGTGTCTTACAGATTTCCCATCAAAGATTATAAATCATCAAACTACTAATATTTTTTATAAGACCCCTATCTTGAGTGACATAATCAAAATACTAATCATGTGCTTGCATGCTACTTATTAAAGACCCCCTTTGGCACTTTAAAAATGATTTTGAATCATTTTAATTACATTTTTATTTGTCTTGTATATATCTATTTGTTTTTATTCTATTTTCTCTCATATTATAAATATAATGACATTTTAATTCATTAATTAATCTTTTTTTAGCCTATTTATATCTCAAGGGCTATAGTTACTGTATGCTCTCCCCCTTGCATCCTTATGATGATTCCTAGGGGATCAAAACCCACCTATAAACCTTCCATCCTTTGTGAATTTTATAGGGGGATAGTGAACATGGATTTCACCACCATAAAATAGTCCAAAATCTATGTTTTTGTGGAGTCTAAAAATTAGGAGAGCTATCATTATGCACCAAAGTGTAATTC
This sequence comes from Torreya grandis, assembly GCA_037957365.1. Classification (NCBI taxonomy): domain Eukaryota; kingdom Viridiplantae; phylum Streptophyta; class Pinopsida; order Cupressales; family Taxaceae; genus Torreya; species Torreya grandis. The sequence continues at coordinate 916,615 of JARHVA010003309.1, read as the reverse complement.
CCAATAAAGGGTTCCATGGAGTGAGGGTTAGTTAATCTCCAAGGTATAATGTAGTCAAAAAGCATCCTATATAGACTTAGGCCCCGTCATACCTCTATGTATATAGGGGATGCACCTATAAACCTTTGTGAATACCTAGATTAAGAACCTTTAGTCATAATAGGTGTACCACTATAGGACTCAATATCAGCTCCAAAGTAGCCATTGAGTGTCAACTGAGTTGAGAGGGTTTGGTAGATTATGTAATAGGTCACTAGCCTAAAAACTCACCCATGAAGCTATTGGATGGTATGGGCATTGAGTTACACACATTTATTTATTAACTAATATAATATTCATGATTGTGTGTGTTGTTTGTGTGTTATGCTAAATTAGTGTTATTTGTGAACTGAGTCATCCTTCACCCAAACCTATACACCTATCTAGGTTTTTACATAATCCATCATATTGTATGTTTTTACCTCATCATTCTATGATGATGTACATCATTATCACATCATCCTTTGTGCATATTATCTTAGTCTTTTTTCATCCTTTTGTATATCCTTGTCATCATCCCTATTTGTATATATTATCTCTTATGTGTCCTTGTCTCAAAACTATCTTTCATTATCACCTTGACTTCATCTCATCCTAATCTATTTATATCCACCCATTATTAGTCATACCTTTATCACCTACATACCCTAATCATATTTTACATTCTGACCTAAGCCCATAATATCAATTACTTGCCTTCACATAGTCACCTCATCCCCCTCTTAGTCTAACCAACCATTAGTGATCATCATCCCATAACCCACATAACTTAATCATCACCTTTTATATCCTTATCTCACCCTCTTATACATATCCTTGTTCTCTTGTACATCCTTATAGTCACATCATATCCTAGACTAATCCATCATATATCACACCCCCATTACCTACATATCTTATTCAAACCTTGTTTCATCCTCCACATTTTATCCTAAGTTCATAATCAATCATTTTTATTGACCTTGTCCTTATCACCCATATAGTTTAATCTCATCCTCATCTTATCCTAGTTGGTTCTTTAGGGTCTAAAACATCCCCATCTCACCTTATTTTTAATAATTTATCATAAATTGTCTATATGTGACCCTCATCACATAATCATCCCCCATCCCATCTTGATCAAAATTGATCCAAGATTTTGAGTTAGTCCTTTTATCATCCATATTATTCTATCATACTAATCCACTATCACTCACTCCTTGGTTAGATCTCATACCTAGTTAATATCCTACTATCATCTTGTCACTTTGTCAATTTCAATATACCAAATCCACCATCATCACTCTCATCTCTATCATCCTTGCCTATTCATAACTAATACCCATCATATCATTATCTTACTAGTTTTGAATCTAGGCACCCATAAAATCCCTAATCATTTTACTAGCTTGACAACTAGGCATTGTTGATAGGTCATTAACAACTATTATACTATCAGTCTAAAATATAATCTTAATATTTTTATTTATTTATCATCAAATATCATATTAGCTTGGTCATAAGACCTACTTTATTCATAGAACCATCATTAACCCTTAATCTACCCTCATCATCAATCCCCATCATCATCCATCCTCATGAATTTGGACCTAGTTCATGTAGACCACTACATATTGGCTAACAAGGATGATGTCCTTTTATGATCTCTATAAATGGGTGCTCTCCTCCTTATAAATCTTAACCCCATTAAGTAAAAATAAACATCACCCATCTTTCCTCATCTACAACCCCCTAGCCCATCAAAATAAATACCATAATTCCTTGATGTAAAATTCCTCTTGTGGCTATGGAAGATGGGTGCCTGACTTCCCAACGATGTTGAGATTAAAATCCTAAGACCCTCCCCCAAGAAATCTTCTTATAAATCCTTATCCCCATCTTATTCCATTCCACCATTCATTAATCCTTGTCCTAGTCTTGGCCTTTCTAATTCATAAATTTCCTCATTTTATAAATACCTTGATGATAACCCACATGTAGTTTTCTTGTAGCTCCTATAGATAGATGGCAAATTTACCAAAGGCATTAAACCCATCTAATTTACCTTACCCTTAAACCATCCCCATTCATATTCAAACCCTCCATCTAATCATCATGTCTAATCATCCACCCCTTCCTCTACTAGCAAAGAAAATCCTATCCTGACCACCTCATCTACTACAAAACCATCCACCTAGTCACATCACCAACTATCTAATCTAAAACCCAATTCTTCCACATCTAAGACACAAAGTAAAGTGGGCCCTTATACTCCCCATACTATGTCATTATAATACATTTTAAAATAAATTTTCATCACTAACATGATGGTCTAAGAACCTATCTGACATATTGATCCCACTAAGCCTAAGCCCTCCTGGTATAAAGTAACATGATATTATCTATATCATTAAACTTAGGGCATTCCCTTAAATGATGTCAACCTTTTCAAGATTATGTCCAATAAATCATCAATCATGGTGATATAATAATCAAGGATGAATCAGATGAGTTTATCTCCCTAGGTGAACAAGAAGAGGAATGCCAAGATTCCATTCATAATCATGATCAAGCCCTTCCCCTTACAAGCCAAAGTCAGGACATCTTATCCATCTTCCATGATCCCCCCATCATTGACTAATCCTTCATCAATCACAAGTCAATTTCTCATATGTATATCCCTCTCTTTACTCAAACTATCATTCATCCATCATCTCCCTCTCACCCATCGCATCAAATACCCATGTTAAGGGGTCACTTTCAGACAATCACTCTCATACTAGTAGCATATCATCATGCACACTAAAATCTGCATTATAACCACTACAAGGATTATGTGTAACACTAACATCCACATCAAATTCCTCATAAAAAACATCATCCTTGATCAAAATTACAAGAGATGATGATAATTCATACTCGGTTCTCACAATCTAGAAGATACACAATAACTAGGCATATCTTTTGATCCCACTCAGGATGATAAAGTCATCACATAATTTTTGAATGTTTTATCTATCAAAGATTCCAAGAGTGGATCTAGTCCTACTTTGGATATGTGTTTTAATGATCCTTTTGATATTATTGATGATGATTTCTCTAACATTAAGGCTAGCGCTCCTAGTAACTTATATAAGGACTATGATTCCCATTATCCCCTTAATCCCTTACACAACATTAGTCATCCATCACACCTCCATAATCTATATATCTTATTTCATTTAGGGGATGAGTAAGAACATGCATCATTGGATTCACCTTTGTATTCAATATCATGTGCTATAAATACAAAAATCCAAGACCTTATTATAAAAGTCATAAAACATGATCAAACCATCTTTGATCCTATCCATCAAAATCAAGCAAAGTCAAATCATCAGCATAATCATAAAATTCCTTCTCCTAATGAAGCCCAATATCATGCACTAGGGGACCATCAAACTTAAAATAATCATTATATATCAAGTCAAATATCAATCTCCTCTAGCGAAGCCCAAAATCAATCACCAAGGGGTAGTCAATGTTGAATCCAATCAATAAATAAACTCAAAAATCATATGGCCAATCATACTCTTAATGTTTGGATCAAAGAATCAATAAATCAAAATGTCTTAGATCCCTTAATCTCATGGCACCAATATCAAGAAATCCTTCCACCATATCCAATGGTGCATACAAATGTCAAACCCCATTTCTACTTCCCATATCTTCATATCAACCATCCCAATAATATCCCTCTTTCACATCTTATATCCCCTCATCACATTCATGACATACCCCCATCCACACCATATCCCAAATTCTTAGGCAACATTATCCCTCTTAGGGGTTACAATGATACCTAGTTTATATGTCTGGAGGATGTTAAATCAAGAATAAATAAAGGCCACCATGGAATGATCCCAACATCATCTATATTTGAACTAGTGTTGGATAAATAATCCATTGAGTGTCTAGACCTTACATATCATCTATAATTTAATAAATCAAGTTACAATCCCTAAAATTCAAAAAAAAATCATTCATCCAATGGTGAAAACCAATTTTTTGGTGCCTTGGGCAAGTACCATGATGAGAATTAGTTTTTCGTATCATGTTAAAATAATCTATTGTCCTCATTATACCTCAATACATGGGGGAAAAATCCATCCTTTCCATCCTACTCATCATATCCCTTATCAACCTTATCTACATCATCCATCCATGTCACTTCTTATCCCTTAGTGTAACCCATCATCTACCATCATATCTCTCATTCCTTCCTATATTTACCTTTGTGAGGAAGTGGAAGGTGTCTTGAGAACTATCCAAAAATCATATCAGCATATCCTCTAATGAACACTTGGGGATATAATAATTTGGCTCCCTCATGATGTGGTCATTAGCAATATTTAGTCCCTTCTTCTCTGGTCCCTATCCCCCTCATCCTTTTTTCATCCCATCCATAATTCCATCCATCCTCATCTTGATTTGTATACTTGGTATTCCCTTTGATAGTAACCCCATTTGTATAGTATATATATGTATTCCAAAAATCCCTAAAAATTTAAATATGTTCAAAAAACATTACAAAGAATAAAATTTGAAAAATCCAAAAATAATCCATGATGTATTATCTTATGCCTAATCCCCTAGTCTCATCCATCTCTATCAATTTAATATTTTCCCATCTTTGGGTACCAAATTCTATCTTGAAACCAAATCAGAGTGGTCACCCATCTCCCCATATTTTTCTCATCCTTTTGACTAAGTGTTATTACCACACATATCCTTGTCAAATAATTTAATATGGCACCCATCACTTCATATCAGTTGCCTTTTCATATCTAACACCCATCAACTAATGTTTTTTTTAGTATGAAAATTAATTGATCCCACAACTCTTTTTATCATTTTTTCTTCATACTTTATCACCCATCTAATCACTCTTTGCTAGTATGAAAGGTATTTGATCCAATCATATCCTAGTTTCCTTGCTAGATTAATCTCTTATAGGGCCTTGTCTATTGGTAATACTTGGTCATCAATTTTCCCAATCACCTTCCTTTTCCAATTTTCAATTTAATTTCATGACCAAATTCATATTCAAATACCTTAACATGGCATCCATCCTTATCCCACAACTAGGGTAAGTTTAATACATATCCACATCCATTTCCCTATCCAAGTCCTAAACCTAATCATCATCATTAGTCTATCCAAATCTATCCTAAGTATATAATCACATCTTGATTATCATAGTCTAAACCATCCCCCAATCACTCATCCCATCATTAGACAAGACATTATGACCTTACATGTAGATACTTGTGTGTGTTACTTGTTTTTTTTGGTATTTTTTGCATATCTTTCATCATGTATATATCTTGTTTTTCTTATGCTTTATTTTCATCATGTCTCTTCTTATCTATGAATAAGGATTCTATGAGGTCACTAAAAGTGGCCTCATGGATGTAGAGTTCACCATTTTCCCATGTACTTTGACCTCATGTCTTCCTAGTCATGCTTATTTAATGGGGCATACTTACAAGTTCCATATTTATTAGATTACTTAGACTATGATGAGCCTTATGACATCTATGATGGATTTATCATCTACACCCTCATAATTTATCTAATCATCTCATCATCCTTATTTAACCCTCACTAATCTAACTCTATTGACCCTATTTGACTAACAACCAATCATCCTCTAATCATTAATCATCATCATAATCATCATATTCTATTCTCTCATCATCATCATCCCTTATCTTTTGGTCAAAACTACGTTGGCATGAGATCTTTGAAGACTATGTAAGCAACACTTGGCCACTTTTTTGTGCCTAAAGATATCTTGGACACTATCTCCTCTCTTTCTCCCTTGCATGTGTATTTTCTAGGAAAATCATCACTACTCATTAGTCACATGATCATATCAATTCTTCTCTATCATCATCTTCATCATATCATTCAACTTTAGTTTTGACTACAACCATTATTATCAAATCATCATCTTATCCTAGCCTATACCTCTCCCTTACATGCATCGTTGCTTGGGATATGTTTGAATTTGGTATATTTTTAATCCTACCATCATCATGTTATAGTTGATTCTCCTTAGGGATGTGTTGATAACCATGACCAAGTTGTCTCTACTCCCTATGCATGTGTCCTTGCTAGAGGCATCATCATCAGTTTATTGCTCATTTATTAAGTTTAATTCATATTCTTCATCTATATAAACATCTATCATCCCATCCCCTTATCTATCCATCACATCTGACCCATCATTTCTTCTTTTGAGTGACCATCTATCTCATTCTTCTCCACATGTCCCATTGAGGGGGCATCATATCCACTAACATTATTTATTAACATTCATTAATTAAATGGTTTCTATTTTAAATACCATTACTCACTCCACTCAAAATTACATTTAAAATATGAGAAAAATATATGCACCTAAATAAGCTTACTCCGTTATTGTCACTAATATTCTTATTAGTTGACACTAATTTTGATTATCTCATTTATTTTAATTAATCCCATCCTAATATCCTCCCTTTAATAGCCATTTATATAATTTCTCCCTTTCATTAATCATCACATACTAACCTTAATATATCCCACTTCATCATTATTTTATCCTAAATCCCCATCATCCTAATCTAATCCCAATTACCTATTACTTGGGAATTTTAAATTCCCAATGTCCCACCTACTAGCTGATGCCTAGGCTCTCCTACATCCCTAGTCCTTAATCCCTAACTAATCCCCATATAATACTCCCCCTAATCAATATTAAATCCTAAGAAGGATTATAAAACTCTCCAAATCTATAACCTTCCCTATTCATACCCTTCCTCTTTAGAAGACTCTAAATATCGAGGCTTCTAAGGAATTTTAAATTTCTTAGATATTCATCAACCCTTGATCTCCCCAAAACCAATTTTTAATATCCACCATTTATTACTCCCTCAAAAATATATTTAAATAACTCCTCTCCTCCATGGAAGGCCATCACCAAGTGTCATAACAAAACCATGTCAAACCAATCAACAATCTTAAGAGTTCATAGTCAAGAATCCATCATCCTTGTTCACACATCCATGTCAAAAATCCCAATCCTCTTTATCTTTCATTCCATTTAATCATGGTGTAGATAATTTAGATTTATTATTTTATATTGTTTTTTGGAATGTTTATTCGCCTATTACATTATGATTCTAATGGCTCTATCAGTTTAACTAGTAGTTGGATATTTGAGTGATTAAATTGTGTAATTTAATCCATAGAGACCAAAAATCCTTCTACACATATCAACTAATGAAAACACTTGGACACCTTATGGACATCATTAAAAATTCCTCAATAGTTAGAAGAATAAATAGTAGTAAAAAATGTACTAAGATTCATGACTTCTAAATTTGATTCAAAAGTGTCTATAGTAAAGGAGATCAAAGATATTAACACACTACAAAGTGATGAACTTCATGGCATATTGAATGCCTATGAAATGAGATCAAGTGATGGAATACCCTCCAAGAAGGAATCTACAATCAAATTTTAGAATAATTCACAAGGTAAGAAGGCCCATGATGATGACATAAACATTGATGATGACAAGATAGAAGCCATGTTTGTTAGAAAAATAGGAAGAAGTTTAGGTAAGTATAAGGGTAAATTACCATTTAAATGATTTAATTATGGTAAGATTGGTCACTTTGCATCTAAGTTTCCTAACATGGATAAGAATGAGCATGATGAAGAACATGATGAACATCATGGCGATGATAAAAAAATTCTATAATCCTAAAAAAATCAAGAAAGATTTTAGGAAGTATGAAGGCAAGAAAGGGTCATTCAAGAACAAGATAAGTTTCTATACCAAAGAAGATAATATCCCATCTAATATAAGTGACACGAGTACATCTTATAGTAATGATGATAGTAATGAGAATGAAAATAATGAAACCCTATTCATGGTTATATAAATAGATGAGGAGGGTTACTCAAAAGGGAAAGGCCTTATGGATAATGAAGAATCAGATGAAGAAGAGGCTAAAGTGAACCTTGAGCTAGAGTTGGTGAGTGCTCTAGAGGAGTTAAAGTTCCAAAGAAGGAAGAAATAATAACTAAGATAATTGATTAAGAGTTATGAGTATAAAATCAATATTTTTGAAGAGATATTAATCATCAACAACAATGAACATGAAGAGATCATCAAATAACTAGAAACTTATATTGAAATTGGCACTACAAATCTTTAGACCAAGGAAGAAGAATGCATCAAGTTTGTAATTGAAATGGAGTCCTTAAAGGTATAACTAATTTAGGCATCAGTAAATTTAAATACACATCAAATATTTGAGAAAATTACCAGAGTTATTAGTGATATTTTTAGTAGTCAAAGGCCTATACATGGTAAGACAGGGCTTGGGCTCAAAAAAGACCAAAAGGAGAATAGTCAGACCTCAAAGACCTATATAAAAAATCTCAAATCTGAGACTCATAGTGATCATAAGAATTTAGGAATACTAATATGGAAAGACCAATTAGATAACCCAATGTAATGAGGTTTTTGAATTATTTCAATGGTTATTGTTTTTCTTGTCATAACTTTGGTCATAAAGCAAGTGATAATAGAATGGTCTCAAGGAATGAGCTATCATGGGACCATGGGAGGAGTGATCAATAAAGAGTTGTGTATATAAATTTTATTTGATATAGTTGTCATAATATGAGACACATTTCAAAATTTTGTCCTGATGGATTTAGAAGGCCCTCAAGACTTAACAATTAATATAAAGATCCTAGAGTGCATGAGAAGAGTCAAATAATGGTATAAAAGCCAAATAAAGTCAAGACTAATCATATTGAGCCAAATGGTCAAGATGAATTATTTGCTATGATAGATCAAGGATTATAAGTGAAGGAATATCAATAACACTTGTTATCTACATGTGTTGACAAGGCAGTCAAAGAGAAGAAGAAGGATGACAAGGTCGATGAGTTCAATGTTTTAGTCAAACCTAAGTGGGTTTTAAGGAGGGACTATTAGTCTCATGATTTCAATATAGATGAGTAAAATGGTTTGGAGATATAGGAATTTATTGATTTCATGGATGTTTGAGATCCCTATGGAAATGGGTGACTCTATTAGGCCTCATGGAGACACTCTTCTATCTACAAAAGCATGAGGTTGTAGTCAAAGAAGGACTCATCTTGAGAGGATTTTAGGTTGTCTTTATTGTATGATATAAGTTATTTTCTCTATATATTTTATGTATATGACAAGGGGAAATGAGTTTTGTCATTTATTCTAGAGATTGGTTCATAAAGAGTCATGGTATGGAATGCAAATCTGAGCATAGGATTGTACCTAGAGACATATGGAATATGGATTGATTTGTAAGACTAATATGGCCATAAATACAAGTTTAATGTATTTGATATATATATAAGTGTGATGAAATCCTATTTATCTAATTGATATATAAAATATGATTAAAGGTTGTTGAGAATGGTTTGTGAGTCTTGATGACTCATATGATGAGCATAAGATGTGAGGATAAAGGGGGAGTTAAGAAAATGATTCATTAGGTTTAAGAGTAGATAAGTAAATTTTATATGTTAAATAAGGTATATATAAACATGAATATAGGTTGAATAATGTGGCCAAGACTTAGAGCATGTTTATATGATGTTTCATAGAATCTATGATCCTATTACCAAAAAGGGTAGAGAGATCAGAAAGTGAGAAAGTTTAGAATGGGAAAAGTAGTCTATTTTGAGATTTTTTAAGAGTGGATTAAATTTTATGACTCAACAGGAGAGTATGATGATAGGGAGATATTTTTAGCTTCGTGTTTTGAAGTTTCAAGATAGTGATAAGAAGCATGGTTTCTTCAGGTATAATTCAAATGTTCTATAAGTTGTCTATAACAACTAGTTTGAGCCTACGGTGAGATTTTTGTTAGCATTTCTCTAAGTTATTCATTGAAATTTATTTCCAAGGATAATATGGCATTTTTTAGAAGAAAATTTGTCATTCATATCAAAAGGGGGAGAATGACCAGATGGGAAAAGCATCATTTTAAAGTGATTTCATTTATGTAGTGTGTTTGATACCAATGTGTTTGCCTTCAATGCCAAAGGGGGAGTTTTTTGGCATGTAGTTATAATTGATATCAAAGATGTATCATGTTAATATTGTATTTTAAAGGCTTATTTCAAAGGTGACTAGGGATAAATGGTAGTATGTGATATGTCAAGGTACATAAGAGTGTTGCATTAATGAGAATTATCATAAGTGGTGTGAGCATGGAAGGTACAAGTCATGGAAGATGTTTAAAGACAAATAATGTCTACATAAGAAGACATGTGAATATATGCATTTGAAGGCAATAGGGAAATTTAAGGTAAGAGATAATTTGAAGGTATCTAATGTCTTATGGTTTCATGAAGGCATAGGTCAAGGTGTCAAAGGTGTTTAGGTCCAAGGAAGAAAGATGTCTAGTCATTTGAAGCTTGGTCATGTGGTTTTAGGCTTGTGCATGATATGAAAAGGTTATATTATTGAGTATTGTCTTTTATGCTAGTTGATGTCAAGGTTTAGGTTAGCTTGAAGTTGTCAGTGTTATTATTGAAGGTTCTTATGAAGGTATAATGACAAGTAAGTTTGTATGAGTATTATTATAAACAAGGCCAATTGGTAGTGTGTGTTGTGTTAAGATTATGAGTATTAGAGGTATGTATTATGAAAGAGAGTATTGCAATTTTTATGAGTGTTATTATCTTATTTACATTATTGACAAGTGCATATGTAGCAGGTCATTGAGGTCAAGTGCTTAAGTAGCCTAAGCCTAGTCATGGCATAAAGAGACTTGAAGAGAAGATATGAGTAGGGTGGATTGTTGAGACGAGTTTACAAAAGAATGAGTGGTTTATATGAAGTTTATAAAGCATCTGATTGAGGTGGAGAGTTCATGGAAAGATGCATGAAGGTTAATTTTAAGGCCTAATGTGGTTTGTAGGTCAAGGTCAAGAGAGCAAAGAGAGAGAATATGGCCTAATGAATGGTCATGATCATATTTAAATGTGTTTTAGATAATTTAAGCATTTACATAGATGAGTTATATTGTTTTAAATTTTTTCATATAGTTTAAGGTCATAGTTTTAAGGATAAGGCATGAAAAGTTATTTAGAAGTCTCTCGAGTGCTCAGAATGAAGGATTCTCAACCTGAGAAGGATTTTACTGTGATAATTAGCTAATGAAACATTTTAATGGGAACATAATAAGTTAATGGTAGATGGGGAAGGTTCATAGCTCAAAATTATATGATTAGTTTTTTTATTGAGGGGATATGCTTTATGAATGATCATTAAGAATGAAAATTGGTTTAAACCCTCTTAGAACCCTAATGAAGACCCAATATTGATGTTATTGCTCAAAAGTGATCAATATGGATTTAATTTTTTAGGTAATCTATTGTATCCTATATATTAATCTCATAGGTACCTCCAAGTGGTATTGGTTAGAGAGAGTAGAGAGAAAATGTTGAGTTACAAGCTTGTTTCTGAAGAACCTATTATATAAGTCAAAAGTTGCATTAGACATAATAAGAAAATGGATGGAAGTATAAAGTATAAAATAATATTTTATTTCCACTAATTTTTTTGTATATTTTCTATTCCTTAAGTGATATAAATTTATCATCCAAGTTAGCCAGTCGTTAATAAGCCTAATGGTGTAAACAATGAAAAACCTAGGCATTAGTGAGAAGATGAATTAGAGTGTGTTTTAATAATATAATGATGAAATGAAGTTAATATATATGTTTTTAAGTAATTATAATACATTTTAATGTTTGGTATAAGTTTTTTATGTTAGTGAATATGACAAAAAATTGGCTCACAAGTTGACCTATTTGGTTCAAATAAGACAATGAGATATAAGGTCATGATATTGGTCTAAAAAACCAATATTTTCCATTAGAACATATTATATTTATATTTTAGGAAGTTATGTATATATAATAGGACCATATACATTCATAATAATTCATTTAAAGTGTCTATAAAGGTGTTGAAGGTTTGAGTCACCATGACAAGTCTTTAAGGTAAACTAGTAGTTCTAAGTGAGTGAGTTGCAGAGATGTTCTTGAGATCTTATCTCTAGAGTGGAAGTATCTAATGGATTTTGTAATGATAATAATTTAATTTATACTATATATATATATATATATATATATATGATATTTATATTTTAGGAAGGTATGTATATATAATAGGACCATATACATTCATAATAATTCATGTAAAGTGTCTATACAAGTGTTGAAGGTCTAAGTCACCATGACTAGTCTTTAAAGTAAACTAGCAGTTCTAAGTGAGTGAGTTACAAAGATGTTCTTGAGATCTTATCTCTAGAGTGGAAGTGTCTAATGGATTTTGTAATGATAATAAGTTAATTTATACTATATATATATATAATCTTTTTAATCATATTTTAGTGGATCAAGTATGTTTTTAATATAGGCTTTTTAGGCACACATGCCTAATAGGATAGTTTGTCCTAAAAGTGGTTTCATGGTATGAATGAAAGACAATGGTATAACCAATAATCGAGGGGGTTTGTGTAGGTATATTTATAAGTATTTGAATTTTTTTAAAGTGTTTGAAAATAACATCTAGGCCCAAGCAAAAAAAATTGGTGTTAAGAGATATACCTAATGCAATTAGGTCTCCATGAGACCTAAAAGAGAAATGAATCCTAATTGAGTCATGGTAAACAAAAAGGGACTCAAATATAATTTTATTTATATACACAATATTTAATAACATATATTTTATGGTTTACATAATAGGTTAAGTGTGTGTGGTCGATTAAGTGGTATATATACAAGGCAATGTTAGGCCTATTTGTGTAATTGAAGAGGAAGTGAATGAAATAGAAGATTTATGAATATAAGGATATTATTTATACCATCACATGGGAATAGATAAAATTTCATGTTGATATAATAGGAGTTCTATGTATAAAAATCAAGGTCATATGACCTAATCAATCTTGAAGAGACCTAGTTAAGCGAAGAAGCCTACAAGGTAGTTTGAGAGGGTTAAAGAGTGTGAAGAGATAAATAAGGTGATAATAATTTATTGAGTGATAAAAAATGTTTTATAAAGGTGATTAAATTTTTTTGATAATTTGGTGATGATTCATGTAGGGTTTGGTGCCTCCTTAAAATTGGTTGCTTGTTAAATCCTAATCAAGTGGGTGATTGGCTAATTGGGGTTAGTGTTCCATGTGTATTTGGTGATTCAATAAATTTGGTTTTTTCCTTATAGGAATATACTCCATTTTCATATATTAGTGTGTTTTCTTACCCTTGAGTATTTATCACATATATGTTGTGTTCTTGTGTTTCATGCTTATGTTGATAGTTGTTTATGCTTGCTAGATCTATATGTTTATTTGAATGGCTCATGATTACTTAAGTGTAATTTATTGAAATTTTTTGAAGAATAATTCACCCCCTCTTAGTCATTATGATTCCAAAATTTATTTTATGAATGATGGTTATAGTGCATGCTTCCTTTCATTTTTTATTCTCTATTTACCTATTTGTAGGTAATTGTTCATCCTTTCAGGTTACATAATGTGTTTAAATATCCTTATATGTCTGATAGGTGTAAGCCTTAATTAATTTCCTTTAGAGACCTCATGATCAGCTATCTTAGACCATGCATCAAGATAGTGACCTTTACGTGAAATATTGATTTTTGGATACCTTATTTATAAGTGTAATCAGGTTCATGTCATAGTTCATCCTTCGTAGTGCAAGTTAGGCAGGTGAAGGAAATTTTTTGGTGTATCAACTTAGTTAGATAGGTTTTATTTTATTTTATATTCTTCCTTTTTTATTTTTAAATATGGTAGTGTAGAGTAGATATCCTAACTGATACATCAAGGGGAGATAACCCTTATAATATATAGATTCAATCCACTTCTTAAGCTACCCATTGCCTAAGATTGTCTCCATGTTGCTCCAAAATATGAAGGGATGAAATAACATTCACAAGGGTACAAGTTTTATTATGTAGGGATCCCTTCATTATCTTATATTTATCCACCTCTATGAATCTAATACCTAAAACTCACTCTTTTAATGCAACCAAACTACTCAAACTTTTCTTGTATATCAACTCCTCACTAGGTTTGACATCACTCTCATGCATGTTGTTATTGAATATACTTATTTGCATTATTTAAACCCTACATTTAGACCTTCCATTCACCCAAAACTCATTAATACATATCATGATATACATTTTCTCACTCCCTTTACTTCAATAACACACTAGTCCTCACTAGATTATAAGATTCTCCAAATCTAAATCACCTCAATTATTCATTCTTGATTCTTGATTCTACCCTCATGCCTTCCATAGGCTATCTTTGTCATATATAAATACTTTGAGTTCACATAAAATATTCATACTTTCATTATGTTCTTTTATACAGGTTTGCTCATTTTCACAATTTCGTTATAGTCTTTTTAGGTATTTTTCACTAGTTTAGACATGTAAAATTTAGTATTGGAAAAATAAATACATTTTATGACACCCTATATTGAGATATACCTCTCCAATAAGTTTTTTTTTCCAAATCTACTTATAATTACACTTTTTAAACCTTAACCAAACCGAATTAGGTCTCTTTACTCATTTTTTGCACATAATCACCTAAATTTTGTATGTATAGGTTTGTATTGGTGTAAAACCTTCATAATATTTTCTTTAATTTAAAAAAAATTAAACTACTATGTTTCATTAAATTTTACATATTACATCTTCCAAAAAGTGGTTTCGTAGTTTTTTACCCTAACCTAGGGTTTCCTTGTTCTATAAAGCCTTGAGAGGGTTCAAAATTGGTTTAATGAATATATTCTTGGTTTAAAACCTCCACAAGACTAGAATATGGTTTGAATTACCTAATTTAAACTTTTCAAATCTTTATGTTCTCTTCAATGACTCCTAACCATGTTCAAACCATGGATTTTATAGTATTTTGTAACATAGTCTGCCTGTAGCAAACCAATATAGGGTTTTAAGTACACTTTTACTTACCTATTTCTTTGAAAAACTTTTTAAAAAATATTACTAAATATTATATCCTTCCACACCATCTCACACCACAAAAAATTCTATATAATTCATTATTCAATCTCCCAATAGGTTTTCTTGACAATCTTTTATGAATAGGGTACTCACAAATTGTTAACTTGAACTCTTCTCCTCAATTGGAATTGAACACAATTTATATTATTGAAATACAAATTAAATTTTTCCTCTAATTAATCTACCCCTATTATCACCCTCAATTACACATTAACTTACTTGATAGGGTTTCTTTTTGACAAGTCTCTCATATTTCAAAACCTACACGAAATTCATGTTATAGTCCTGTACGACACAATTCTTTGCAACTTCAAGATACATAATGCTATACTAAGGAATTTAGGAATTTAAACATATAAAAATAAAATCAAAAAATTAGGTCAAAATAAGGTACATAAGTATATATTTATTCAAAACATTCTAATTTTAATGATTCTTTATTTTTACATGGTCAACTCTATCATCATGGACATAATACAAAGTTCATTTTTTTCACTCCATTATAATTCTCCTTTATACCTATATCTCATCATACCTTCTAAATAACTATCTCCTCAGTTACTACTCACTTCATTCCTCTAAAAATCATTACATCATTCATACATACATTAGAAACTACTTTCTTGATAACTAACTTTTATGACAACTACTTCAATATGGTCATTAAATTCCAAATTCTTGGTCTATGCCACTTTCCTTATGAAATATATGTAAGTAACCTTTCTAAACCCACCTAGGTCCATATATGACCTTGTAAAAACATTGACTAACATGACACTTCTTTTGATTTACTCAAAAGACTCCTAAACACACTAACACATTTAAAATATACAAAATACCCATTTTAGTGGGAAAATTCCAAAGGGATACCTAAATACACCTATATACTCTTATAAAGACTCAAATACTTTTTAAGGGATGCTATGATACTAAAGACACTTACACATGACCTAAATACTCACTCATGATTGGATTGACAATTTTTTTTTATGCTCCTAAATCATTTTAGAGGTAGAAAAAACATCCATAAACATAATAATGATTTAAAAATGAAATTTTATATTTGATTTTAAATATATTAAATAATATAAATCATGTTGGTTATTTATTTCAAACTAGAACATAAATTAGTATGTAAGAACTAAACATTCATGAAAATAATCTAGCAAGGAATTATAATCAAAAGAGAAATAGTTTGACCATTTGATAGCTTGCTATGGATGAAATTATAAGTTTAATTTTACAACTTATAAGTTACATTGAAGCATTAAAAAATATTTAACTATTATACTAATGGTGACATAAACTTGACAAGCTATATACTAATGCATTAGTGCCTCAACAAGGTCATTGGCACATTTATTTTTCCATAATAAAATAACATTAGTATATAATTAAAATTTTATGTCTCCATCAAATAATCATTGAGGGATAAAATAAATAATGGTAATGATGATCCAAACAATATATTTCCCACTCCACTCCAACATTAACCAAAAATTTGAAATAATTCCATAGATAAAAACTTAATGATATAATAGTATAAAATAGAATAAATGTGAGATGAGTAAGGTAACACCAAATATAAATAAGGTTTTAAAAAAATTATAATTTGGTTGGAGAAAAAAATCAACAAAATCCTTGTCTTATAAAAACAAACATTAAATCAACAAATTTGATAAAAGACAACAAAAAACATGAAGGTTCAGGTATTACCCATTAGGGTTAAACATGTTGTGACCAACACATCCCATTTTGAAAATTTCAAATGAGGACCCACTTCAAGATAAAAACTTTGTGTCCATGTCTTATTTTAAATAAATTTAATCCAAGCCCAGGTTAGGAGTTAATATATTAATTCAAAGTCAAAATCAATGTTGTTATTGAATTATTCTCATTACTCTTTGATTCCCAAATCTATGTTTTATTGATATAAGGTCTAGACTTAATTTTTTATTAACTAAGTTGACTGATTATTTCTTAAGTTGATCTATCAATTTGATTAAAATATTATTTTAAAAATATGAATGACCATGATTTACTTGTGCATCTATTCAAATTTTGATTATATGATGTTCATCAAATTCATATTTTAGCTTCACGGACTACCCTAACTAACTCAGTATTTGTCCAAGGTTTTTTACTCTTTTCTAGGTGTTATTTTCTTCATAAGGAAAATTTTAGAAATGTTTATTGATCTTCCTCAATTATTTTCATACTTATTTATTTCTACAAAATTTTCATTGAATAGACCTTTACCGCACATCTATTTTTCACTTATAAGAACCTTTAAATTTAAAGAGTGGATACACAATTTGATTTCCAATGGTTAAGTCCTAATAGTTTGATTTCCAATAGGTTGATACATATATTACTTTATTTATTATGATTTGATCCATTGAATTTCTTAAATGTTTATAAATTCTATTGTTAGTGTATTAGTATATATTGGACTTAAATGGAAAAGAGAATACTTGATTATAAATACTTATTGAAGTTCAATTGTTAAAACCATAATTACGGGTTTGCAATTTCATTTGAAAATAGTGATTTTTATTCATTACTTAGATTATTATTCTAGTATTTTATTTTTATTTTAACATCATTATTTTTATTAATTACTATTACGAGTGTATGATTGTGTTTCTGTATTGTGAGATTGTCATAGTTTCAAATAGCAATATGGAAAAGTGTTTGGTCTTAAATGAATTATATTGTGACTTGATTACAACTTGTTTTTGGATTCAAAGTGAAGATGAAAATTTTGTGAATATTTATTTCATACATATTGAGAAATATGGATATTAATTATTTTACTTGTAACATTTTAAATAATTTTCCTCCTATAGGTTTGTGAATGAATGATTATCAAACCTATTGTAGGTGTTGATTGTTATTTATGATATTGACATTTTTTTTAATGTTAACCTAATAACTATTTGATATTTTTAAATTAACTTAGAAAAGGAATTGAGTGTGTCTTGATTCAATTAATAGTGTGTTGTAACAATGAAATATGGGTTTCATATAAAGGAAAAAAATATAGAGGTTGCATGATTATTGTAATGTTATTAAAATTAGTTCATTGTGCATTACAAACTTGTGTATTTTGATTCGATAAGGTAATTAATTTATGAATTTGTTAATTGGTTATTTATTAGTAATTTATATTAATATTCAACATGATTTATTTACCATTTTTTCATTAACATCAGGTAAATGTTATTGAGGTTTTGATATTGATTAAAAATGTCAAATAAGTTTCAATATTAATTTTTAAATTATTATGGATTGTAACATGATTGTACTTCTTATTTATTTCAAGGGGAATTATAGAATGGTTAATGATTTTATAAAACTAATATGTGAATTTAAATTGTACTATAGTTAAATTTAGTTATATTTTGAAATGCACATGCTTATGGATGAAGTGCTTACACTTAATGTGGTCAACTATTTATTTACCAATATATATGTGATTTACTTGTTTGTAAATATAAAAAATTAATTATTAATATTGATTTATTATAAATTTGTGTAAGTGATATTTCAAGAACTTAATAGTGATAAGGACTTGACATTCTCATTTGATATTGATTTAATAATCTATGAGATCATGGGGGAATAACTAGTTCAATTAACAATAATGAGAAAATTATAAAGACTTTGGTTATTTAAGATTATTATTGGAATGAAAATTTGATTTATTATGAATTGATATTTGTGTATGAATTATACATTGGGTATGCTAGGGAACAATTCTCATGCATTGGTTGGTTCTTATGAGTTAATTGATAAGCTTTTGTATTTACATTACAATGGGAATTTATGCAATATATAAAGAGATTTTTAATTTTTTTATTAAATTATTTTCCATATTTTTTTCATCTCTCCTTTGGAATATTATTAAGTATTTTGAGTATAAATTATTAAATGTTTAAATTTGCATTTTGGTTAAGAGAATAGTTATGGTAATTTTGGATAATACATTGAAAAGCATGGATAGAAAACTATGGGTTAATTCGAAGATCATTTTTGGTTTTGTATTATTTCCTATAAAATTAAATCATGATCCCTTTTAATATTTAATCTTGTGACTAATTATACATTGATGTAATAAATAGCTAAGGCATAAGTCATAATTATTATTAATATTGGTGCAAGGGTACACTTGAATATTGGTAAAGACTATATTATTTAAGATGATTATGTTATATTTTAATTGAGAATAGGTGATGTATTGTTTTATAAACTCATCAAGATCATCAGTAAATAAACCAAAGGTTTATAAGGAATTCAACAGGGTCACAATAACTTAATGAATGGTTATTTTGGGTTTCACTCAGATTTATTAAGTAGTTATGTGATATGGTTACTTATGCAGATTGTTTTACTTTCTTAAATGAATAATTAAGCATTTAAAATCCATAAGTTTTCCTATGACCTACTAAGATATCACACATTTCATTGAGACATATAAGTGTTTACACATTTGGAATGATCCAACTGAGTATCAAGCTTACAAATACTTTGAGTGTGCTCGCGTAAATCATTTTTTTTTAATTAGAAAGTTATTAGATGTTGTGTCAAAAGTAAATAGTTTATTTTCTAATTTATGGATCTATGATGTAATGTTCATTTATTATTTTATTTGAGTTCTTGACTATGTTAAAACTAGTGAGAAAGGTGATTCAATTTTGGTTATTTCCATAGATGACATTGAAGACCTCATGTAAATTTATAAGGTGTTAAAACTTAAAATACACTAATATGGATTTCAAAAAATTTAAATGATTATCTTCTTGTTCTTTATGGTTGAGTCAATGTTGTTAATATTTAAATGTATTTCAAGGTTTCACTCATTATATTAAGTAAACATACTTTGTGATATAGTGTTCTTGGATACTTCCATTTATAACATGTCTTAAACTAAACACTAATTTATATTTCATTTTGTTATATAGTTATGAAATTTATTAGTCACTAACTAACTTGTATTTTTGTTATGTGGCCATAACTTCCTTAAACGTAGGTTTTCTAAAAACTTGAAATTTTGGGGTTATGACACAATATGGTGGTAAACACCCTAATAGAGGTAAAATTTATGAATGAGGTGATTTTTATATTTCTAATGTACATGTTACAAATGTGTGTCACTATACCACTACCAAAGGTATTTCCTAAAGTTCATAACTTATGGGTATTTTCAAGGAGAACATATGCTAAAATAATGGCATGACCTCTATGTGAATCTAACATAAAAGGATAAGGATTATAATGAAGAAGGAATTATCTAGATTAAATGACCAAGTGATTGATAGATACATAAGGATGGTGGGAAAAACTGATCAATGCCCCAAAGCTTAATATTATAGCACATAATCATGCCACTACTCAAGCACATGTATATGAGCCCCCCAAAGAAAGGATTCATCATAAAAATAACTCATTGGAAATTATATACTTGATTGCCTTATATATAAAATAATATTATAGGAGGTAATGGATTTGATCATAAACCTATAATTCAAGATCTTGTATGTAAGGTAGGAGATTCAACAAAATACCTATGCAAAAAGGTTGATGACCTCTCATAATTATACGATCTATTGTGTTTAAAGGACATTATCCCATAATTATCATTTTTTGATAAAAAAAACATTACATATCCAACTAATAATCCTCCATAACCATGTCATGTAAGTGTTCATCAGGTCAAGACTACATAAAACATTAGCTATTGCTAACACCATCACCACATATTTTTTTCATGGTGAACAAGACATGCATATAACCCCCAAACATCCTGAATAATGTCTCTATTGATATCATGGGTTTAAATTTTATTATCAAATTTGTATTTATTGAGTTAAATAAGGTAAATAATTAGTTCATTTTTATTTGTAGGACCTATTGCTATAATGAAGATATGTACATTGATAAGTGTTTTATGAGTTTTAAAAATAAGTAGAAATGCATTGTTATCCCTTTAGATAGTGACTATAGACATGTATATGTTTAAATCATTCATATGGATGAATATGTAAATCATATATACAATATCATGGCACAAGACATAGAATTTTAACCCCAATACTAAATGAGTCCCTAGTTGGGGTCATGCAAACTCCATCTTTAACACTACTAGTGTTTCTTATGATTGTTGGGTGAAAGAGTCATATGACATAATTAGGTGAAAGTTTGGTTCCATAAAATCATAACCTAACTTGTTTTCTACATATGAAATTATGAAGAGTACCCAAAACTAAGCACAAAGATTTAGGTTTCATGAGATACACCCAAAATGAAAATGGTACTCATACTCAACAAAATAAAGATTGAATTTATACCCATTTATAATGGATAAAAAATCACAAATTCCTATGTAAATTACATGGATGCATGTTTAAAAAATGAGAAGGGCCATTACATGCCCTAATCAACACATTGAAGAGTATATTTTTGCATTGGTGGGTGATGCATATTCCTTCCTTAACAATATGAATACCTATGAATGAGAAAATTTTCACCAATTTAAAATGTAATAATATCAAGCATGAGTTAAATTACTATAGTGGGAATTCATCCCTATAAAATCATGTAAATAACTATGAATAAGTATGGATAAAAATGTGCATTATCTACCATTATGATTATGGGTCAACGCTTCTTATGACACGTTAAATACCTAGGCTTATGCCTAGCATATTATTTGAAAAAGGTGAAAATAAATATTTGAATGGGAGGGGATAAAGGCTAATTTGATTCATACTTTTTATATTCTTCATTCAAGCATGAACTCTCCAAACACCTATAGTGGATGCATTATGCCATTATGGAAGACAATGGTATTATGGAGGAATGTTTGCAAAGGTTTCATAATGAAAAAAATCTCATGATATAAAGGATGTTAAAAAATTAAATTATAAAAATGATAGTGACTCTATTTATAATGAAGATGAAGTTTGGTTGGAACAAAATTGGTGTTTCAATCATAATAAAGAGAAAGTGGTTTAAAAGTTAGATGAAACCTAGTTTAGAGATATGACAAGTCACTTGAGGGTGAATACCTAATTTTGGGAACAAGAGGTGATGTATATGTAATGGAATAATAATAAATACTACCATAGGACATTAAAGATAAAAAACTAAACATTGGAATGGAGGATGAACTAAAGCTCACCACCATTGGAGATTTTCTATGTGATGAAGAGTTGGTTGAACTATCAAGTTAATGTAGAAATTCCAAATATTTTTCAACATAAATATATGTAATTTAAGGGTGTACACCCCTTTTAGTTAAGATTAATATTAAACTAGTTGTTATGAACCAATGATATATCTTTTCTTTATTTATTTAGTAGTTGTTATGGATGCATATGCTTTGTAAGTCATCCCATGAGCATTTTGTGTTATCCCACTTTCATGGGAAGTAGTAGTTACTTAGTTTAGAATTTATATATTAGTGTTGAGGTCATTGAAGGCATCCATAAAATTATTGTATTGAGCTTGCTCAAAGGAGTTTACCCCTTCAAAGTGGTCTGTGATCAATTCAAGCTTTTCAAGTGTTCTTCAAATTTAATTCATGTTGTTAATTCCTGTTATTTATGAATTTTATTATTTTTTGCAAGAGGACCCTCTCATCTTATATTAGATCACTTTCTAGGGCCATAATTTTTTTAGGCTTTATTCTACTACATAATTTATTTACAGTTCTTTTTTTAGAAATTCATAACTCTATTCTACTACATAACTCTATTCTATATCACAATAATATTTTTTGAATTAGGGTAAAACCTGATCACATAACTATGGGAAGTATTTGGGTGAAAGCCCTAAAAATCATTATGAGGAGTACCATAGGAACCCCAAAGTAGCTAGCCCATTGAGAGGACCTAACAGTGAAGTGGGCAATGGCCCCTTCCTGATTGAGTAATTCCCATCCATGAGGAAAACCAAGAGCTATCGTAAATAGAAATCTATGGCCACAAATTTTTTTGAGAGTGGTACTCGCTTAGATGACATTGGTGGCTAGAGTGAAATTTTTTACATCCTTAGGCAACCATTAAATCTTGGGGCCCATTTCTATCAGTTTTAGAAAATTTTCAATATACTCAAAATATTCAATTAGCAAAGTATCCAAAAATTGTTAGAGAACTTATAGACAGATATTTGATAGAACCTAGAATTTTCAAAATACCAACAGAGTCTCAGTAGACTCTTAGGGGACTTATCATTAGACATAAATAAGAAAATAGAAAATAGAAAGAACAAAAGTAATTTTTTTTAATTTTTTTTTGTAATATCTCTCCATTTATCACCCTGTTTATCCTCAAAATTTACCTAAAAACCTAAAATTTCATTCCCTACATTTTCTTACTTGAGGTCCCATATCCCAATTCCAACCCTAATTCCCATAAATTACAAATTTCCTTTTTTTTGGGTTTTACCATAAATTCTATTTTTATCCATTTACCTTGAAATTTTTCCTCTGTGTTCATCATATTATTTTACTCCTTTGTCCCTCTTTGGCCAATTTTATAGTTTTTCCATTTTCACTCCTAAATTTCCCTCACCTTCATCAATCATACTCCCAAAATGCAAAAAATTATTAAAATTCCCTTTACCCCTTTCATTTTTGCTTAAATTCACAACCTTCCTTACTAAACATGTTTTAACTCTAGTTTCCTATCCATTGCAAAAAAATTATCTATTAGTCAAGTCATGGTATTAACTCGAATAGGAGAAAAAACTATGGAGGATGAAATTGTCACCCTCAAGTCCCACATCAAAGATCTTGATGAAAAAATTATTGGTCTCAGTCTGCAACATACCACCATGAATAACAAATGGCATCTAGAGTCTTCTTCTAACATTACATTTTATTCATCTATAAATTATCATGGGTTGAAGCTAAATTTACCTTGATTCAATGGTGTAGATCCAACTAGATGGATCTATTAAGATGAATAATATTTTAGTCTACATAATACTTTTGATGTCAATAAGGTTCCACTTGCATCTTTTCGCTTGAAACTTGAAGCCCTTTAATGGTATCATTGGTATGTCAAGGCTCATGATGGACCCACATGGATCAATTTTTGTACCCTCATTTTGCAACAGTTTGGCCCTACTATTTTTGAAGACTTCACTGGAGCACTCAATAAACTTTGCCAAATAGGAACAATGAGATAATATCAAACTAAATTTGAAAAACTAACCAATAATATAGAGGGATTATCTGATGAATTATTTAGGAGTTGCTTTACTAGTGGATTAAAAGATGCAATTTGATCTAAGGTTAAAATGTTCCTGCCTAACATAATGATGGAAGCCTTAGGGTTGGCTAAGTTCATAGAGTATAAGATCATAGCTCAACAATAATTCAAATATAATTTTATTCCATTCAAAAATACAATTCCACAATGATCTCAAATAATTCTAATTTCCATAACCACTCCTATTAAGAATTTGACTAAAGTAGAGATGCAAACCCATAGAGAAAAAGGACTATGTTATAACTATGATGATAAATTCACTCAAGGACATCGATGTGTCAAGAAAAAACACTACCTATTAGATGTGAAATCTCCACTAGAAACTAAATATTGTGAAGATGTTCAAGATATAATAGATGATATAGAAGATGCTTAGCTGATTATGGAACTTGCTTATCAAGAAGACCAACCAAAGGTCTCTCTCCATGCCTTAGCAAGAGTCACCACCCCATAAACCATGTGGGTCAAGGGTTAATTCAAAAATATCCCTCTCACAATACTCATTTATTTGGGTAGTACTCGTAACTTCATTGGCCTTCAAATCGCCAAATAGGTTGATTATTTTATCCATCCTTGTTCCAACTTTGAAGTCATGATTACCAATGGGGGCACATTACCTTGGAAAGGGAAGTGTCACAATGTGTGTATCTCTATTAGAGATTATACTTTGTGTTATAACATGTTTTCCTTGCCCTTAGGTGGATGTGATGTTCTTCTAGGAGCCCAGTGATTACACACACTTGGACCCATCTATTTATATTTTGCTAAACTTTTGATACATTTTTTAGATAATGGGCAAAAACACACATTGAAAGGCTTACAACCTAGATCTCTCAGCATCATAAGTTCACATCACATGGAAAATATTCTTAATAATAATTCACATGGTGTCATTACCTAATTCCATTCCATTTAAATACAACCTGCAATAGTCCCCACTACTTCTTCTGACCTCCAAACCATTCTACAAAGGTATGTACCTGTCTTTGCCAAACTAGTGGGATTTCCACCTTCACAACTAGAGGACCACTATATTTAGTTCATTTTGAGAATAATTCCTCCCAACATTAGACCTTATCACTACCAATTTTAGTAAAATATCAATATCAATATTTCTCATTCAAGACTTACTATAAAAAGTCATTATTTGCCCTAGTACCAGCCCATATTCTTCCCTAGTTCTCCTTGTTTAGGAAAAAATATATGTCATGGCATCTCTAAATTGATTTCCATGAAATCACCTCACAATCAAGGATAAGTTATTGATCCTTGTTATTTATGAGCTTTTTTATGAGCTTCTTGGTGCTCATTTTTTCTCTAAGTTAGATCTCCACTCTGGATATCACCAGATCTAGCTTCATGAGGATGATATCCCCAAGTTAGTGTTTCACATGCATGATGGTCATTATGAGTTCTTATTCATGACATTTGGCCTCATTAATGTTCCTTTAACATTTCAAGCACTTGTGGAAATTTATTCTAGTCTTCTTTGATGATATCCTCATCTATAGTAAAACATGGTTTGAGTATCTCCAATATTTGGAGCTCGCATTTCAACTTCTCTCTAACCATCACGTTTGTGAAAAATAGTCTAAATGTACTTTTGGATAGGATGAATTGGAGTATCTTGGGCATATTTTTTATCCTAAGGGGTTTAGGTGGATCCTAGAAAAATAACTACTATGACAAACTAGTTGCATCCTTAGATACTCAAGATCCTCCATGGTTTTTTGGGGCTAACTAGATACTATCATAAGTTTGTCAAAGATTATGAGAAGAGTTTAGCTCTATTGATAGCTATGTTGAAAAAGGATGCTTTGAATTGGATAGTAGCTATTGAGTATGTATTTAAAGCATTAAAATAAGATATGTGTACTACACCTATTTTGGCTATGCCAAATTTTACCAAGAACTTCACTATTGAGAGTGATGCTTGCCATAATGGACTGGGTGTTGCTCTCCTCTAAGAAGGATGCCCAATTGAATTCACCAATAAAGCTCTTTCTATAAATAATTTAGCGCTCTCTACTTATGAGAAGGAAATGATGGCCATTTTACATATAATACAAAAGTGGTAGACATACCTATTAGATAATCATGTTTTCATCAAAACTGATCACCAAAGTCTATAATATTTCCTATAAAAATGGGTGTTTTCCCCATTACAACAAAAATAGATTAGTAAACTCATGGGTTATGACTATGAGATAACTCACAAGAAAGGTAAAGAGAATATTTTGGCTGATGCTGCACCTCATATATTTTTGGATCAAACTTCCCTTTTAGCTATTTATATGCCTATTTTGAATTGGTTAGACACTATATAATAGGGGTATGTCAATGAATCCTCATTCTCTTAAATCATTCAATAGTTAACCACTAACCCCTTGATTTTACCACATTATTCTTAAGATGGTGCTTATTTATGATACAAAGGTCATTTAGTGATTCCTTATAGCATAGATCTATAACAAGCTATATTTTATGATCTCCATGTTTATCCATCCACATGTCACTTAGGGTTTCTCAAAACATATGAGTAGGCATGATGTAACTTATTTTGGAAGGGAATGAAAAAGGAAATTCAATAGATGGTGGTTAAATGTGATACATACCAGTGTAAAAAAGATGAAACAACACTCATCCCTAGGTTACTCAAACCCATACCCATCCCTACCAAGATTTGGATAGATATTTCTATGAATTTCATTAAGGGGCTCCCTAATCTAGAGGGAAAATGGTGATATTGGTTGTGGTTGATCCCCTCTCCAAATATAGTCATTTTTTGCCCTCAACCATCCTTATATTGCATCCATAGTTACACAAATTTTTATCAACCAAATCTTCTATATTCATGGCATTCCTTCATCTATTATCTCTGATCATGATGCAACCTTCACCAGCCATTTTTGGATGGAACTATTTTGACATACTAGCACTCAACTAAAGATGAGTTTTGGGTATCATCCACAAATAGATGGCCAGATAGAAATTGTCAAAAAAATCTTGTAAATATTCCTTAATTGATTCACCTTAGAACAAAAATATCAGTGGTAAAAGTGGCTCCCTCTCACTGAATGGTGGTACAATACCTCCTATCACACTTTAACAAAAATGGCTCCATATGAAGTAGTCTATGGTCAATCACCACTAGTGTTCCTTCTATACAACCCTAACAGTTCATCAACCAAACTATTATACACACTTATTTGATCTAGGATCATATCCTTATCACTCCATAGGAAAATCTTCATATGGCATAAAATTGAATGAAACAATAGGCAAATCAACACCATTCTAAGTGCACTTTTTAAGTAGGTGATATGGTTTTTATTCACTTGCAACCCTACAAATAATCCTCCCTAAAACTCAAAGGGAATCATAAGTTATCCCCCAAGTTATATGGGTCCTATAAAGTTCTTTAAAATATTGGGTTAGTTGCATATATGTTGGAGCTCCCACCTTGTTCCTGAGTTTACCCAGTATTTCATGTCTCTTGTTTGAAGAAAGTTATTGTCATAAGCATTAGAGTGTAGAATATTTTACCTAAACTTGATAATGAAGGATCCATTCTTCTTGAACTAGAGTAAATATTATATAGATGCACATGCCAACTTCACTCCCGTTCCATCATTGAGGTTTTAATTCAATGGTATGGAATACAAAAAGAGGATGCAACATAGGAGCCACTATTTCAGATTCAACACCAATTCCCACATCTAAAGATTTGAGTACAAATATTTTTATAAGAGATATGGGATGTTATTAACCTATGATATATCTTTTATTTATTCATTTATTAGTTTTTATGGATTCATATGCTTTGTAAGTCATCCCATGAGTATTTTGTGTTATCCCACATTCATGGGAAGTAGTAGTTTCTTAGTTTAGAATTTATATATAAGTGTTGAGGCCATTGAAGGCATCCATAAAATTATTGTATTGAGCTTTCTCAAAGGAGGTTACCCCTTCAAAGTGGTCTGTGATCAATTCAAGCTTTTCAAGTGTTCTTCAAATTTAATTCATGTTGTTAATTCCTGTTATTTGTGAATTTTATTAATTTTTGCAAGAGGATCCTCTCATATGATATTAGAGCACTTTCCAAGGCCACAAATTTTTTTAAGCTCTATTCTACTACATAATTTATTTACAGTTCTTTTTTTATAAATACTTAACTCTATTGAGCTTGCTCAAAGGAGGTCACCCCTTTGAAGTGGTATGTGATCAATTCAAGCTTTTCAAGTGTTCTTCAAATTTAATTCATTTTGTTAATTCATGTTATTGTAAGTGTTGAGGCCATTGAAGGCATCCATAAAATCATTGTATTGAGCTTGCTCAAAGGAGGTTGCCTCTTCGAAGTGGTCTATGATCAATTCAAGCTATTGAGATTTCTCAAAGGAGGTTACCCTCTAAAATTGGTTTGTGATCAATTCAAGATTTTTAAGTGTTATTCAAATTTAATTCTTTTTATTTACGTATTTTTATTAATTGTTGTAAGAGGATCCTCTCATTAGTCAAGGGTGCAATGATAGTTAAAAAGAGGTCCTAGATAATTTACCTAAAGCTCTACACCATGGTTAAATGGATATCAACAACATGATTAATATTATAATAATATATCCTTTTGAATAATTTGAAAGGATTATTCCAATGGTTATGTGTTTGAAAATTTATAATGCATCCAAATTTTCATGGACTCATAAATGTTAAATTTATATATGTGACAGACCCTTTTCGAACCTCATTCACTAAGTACATTCTATAAAATGTTGCACCTTTTAAGATCAACATTTTCATTGATCATTTTTCAAGGTATCATATTATCAAAATTAAGGAACAATATAATCCAAAGATAACCTTTTTAACCAATTGAGGATTGTTCATTTATAACTTAATTAACTTGGGATGAACAACATAATAATTATGTTTTTACATGGAATTATTGTTCCTTCAAAGACTTCATACATCACTTCATCAAATTTTAACTTGAGGATTGGAAATTTTATGTATTAGTGAATGAATACCTCACATGCCTTGGACTGATGTTTGAGTGATGCCACCAAATATAGATATCACTCAATTTGAAGAAATATGTTTTTTGACTCATTTTCCAATGCTTATTGACCATCTGATTTATAAAGAAGAGATGTTTGTGGATATCAAAAAAATTGACATCATACTAAAACTTAAATCACCAAACATGTAAATGTGTGCATACCTTTTTATGACACATTGACTAGTACCATGAGTTCAATAGAAATTATGAAAATATTTATGTACCCCTTGAATAATTTTATGTAAAGATGTCCTAATTATTTGGATGGATAAGAAATATGAAACTTTTGACACTCTAAATGAATATATTTCTAGTGCATTGATATTGAAATTTTTGAATTATAATATTATGTTTCATCTACATGTTGATGCATAAGGTTCAAATATTAGTGTTATCCTCATAAAACTAGGGATAGATAAGGTAAATAATCTTATTTTATTTTCTAATCAAAAACTTATAATGTCTAATCTCAATAACATGACCAATGAGCACAAAACACTTTTAGTGTTATATGTGATCCAAAACTTTAAAAAATACCTTATTGATATGTCATTCAAGTTATTTATATATCACGAATCATTTAATTACCTTTTGAACAAGCTATACTTACATGGGAGTCTCAGAGAGTTACCAATGATGAATTAGAAGTGTCCAAGTGAGTGGATTAAGTTCATTAATAGTCTAAGTGGAAATAACAAAGTGTGAAATGTGCTTTCCCTAGTATGCTTGAAGAAGGCTTGGTTGATCTTTAGTTTTAACATGGTTAGAGATGTTTAGGGATGAGTATGATCATTTGATCATGTGTAATTGGTCCTATCAAAAGTACATAATGATTTTAGAGCTTGTGTACATGATCTGAATTCATCTAGTTCTTCATTATTCTCATCTAGAGATTTTGAGTTCAATGGCAAAAAATATGAGTAGGTAGTTTATTGACGTCACCATTGCCATGTGGGGATGAGTCAGGGGGAGTTGATCATATGGATGTTATAAAATTAGTCCTTAGTTTCTATGTGAAAAGTCTCAAGTCTAGATATGAATTGTGATAAAACATATGTAAGTGAAAATTTTGGCTCTCAAGCATTTCGACAGTGTTTTCCCATACATAGCCAAATTTACAATGTGTAAAGAAAAGCTGAGTAGGCATTTTGATGGTGGAATATATCACATATGTGGATGTTTCAAGAGAATTTAATCATATGTGTTTGTTTATTTTTATGCCTATTTTATTTTTTATAACTTTTGAGTCAAGTGCCAAATCGTAACAAAACCTATGCATGTGCAAAGTTGGTCTTTCTAGAGAGTTCTTGACATAGTTGGCTCTTTGAATAGATAATTCTAAGAAGGCATTTTAATGTCATTATATCTCACATGTGTGAGGTTTATAGGATAATATTGACACATATTTGTATTCTCCTATGTAAGGATATCATATGGTCCAAATCTTATAACTTTCACTTAAGTGAAGCAAAAGATATGAAGGTGAAAAATTGGCCTTCTAGGCAAATAAGCAGTGGTCTCAATACTTAGTCATTTTTACACAATGTTAAATATCAAGACTAGATGGAGATATAAATATTTTTATGAGTTTATATATATATATAAACTCATAAAAACATATATATATATATATATGGTGTGTGTCAATGTAGACACCGAAATCGTGTCGACTCCCCTGGTCATTCCTCGTCTTCTTTCTTCTTCGCCTATTGAACCCTTGCCGATCACTTGTTTCACCAGCATTGACCCTGGCAGCATGTAAAGAGGAGCATAGAGCGAAAGGTAGACTCTATCCCCATTATGCATCTGCCGACGTCGGTCTTTACCCGACCGATGTCGCCGACGTCGGTCACCTATCGGCCGACGTCGGCAATCCTGCCGACGCCGGTCACCTTCCCCTGGTCCGTTATCAGTTAACATTCGGTTTCCCGAAACGGTTGATGAACCATTTCTGGAACCGTCCCCGTCCCCCGCCTTCATCAACCTCCGCCAGCCATTCGAACCGGATCCCATCCCAGAACGCTGATCAACCGAACGCTGAGTAACCAACCTGCGAATTTCTCCACGAACCTGCGAACTCCGAGCAATCATCGACACTATGACATCAACTAATCTGCACACCATGGCTTTCATCGGGTCTTCTACCAAGTAAGTCTTTATTCTGTTTATTTCATTTTCTTTCTTAGTTATTATTTATTTTCTGTCTTCCCAACTGTTCAAACTCCTCAGACTCTGTCTAAACCTCGTCCCTGTCCTTATCAAACCCTGTCTCGACTCTGTCTAAACTTCGTCCCTGTCTTTATCAAACCCTACCCTGACCATATCAGACCCTGTCCTGACTGTTCAGACCTATCTCGACTCTGTTCAAACCCCCCAGACTCTCCCTGAACCTGCCCGACTCTCTCAGAACCTGTCCCGAACCGTTTCCCAGAACTTGCCCCTACCGACGCCGGTCACTGCCCCGACCGACGACGGCACCTTGACCGACGTCGGCACCTTCCCTAACCGACGCCGGCACCACAGAGACCGACGCCGGTGACTGTACAGAATAGTGCCGCTTATCAGGTATGCCTTTTATTTTTCTGTCATTTATTTCTGTCATTATCATATACTTTCGTCCAATTTTCTACTCTTTTTTATTAGTGGGTTGATATCCTTCTAGGGAGTCTTTGTACTTCCGGGATCGGGCGTTTGCCTGACAACCCACCATATCTTTGACTAACGTTTTTCGTCCAGTCTCTTTTTCGCAGGTGTCATTCCTCCACAGCCAAAGAGGAGAATCTTTCAACGTCTGATTTCGGTGCGCACGACTTTATCAGGTACTTCTAGCCTTAACCATCTTTTAGTTTCTTATTTCTCTTTTGAATGTAGAAAGCAATTTTGCATAGAAACATTCTGGCACGCCCGGTGGGACCCTAGATCCTCCTCGGGTTCTTTCTTTCTTTCGTTCATTTAGGCGCATTAGGTTTCTTCCTTTTCGCCTCCTTTCGTCTCTTCTTAAACAACATCATAAGCAGAACTAAAACGAACATTTCTTTCTTGCACTTCTAGACTAGCTAAACTCATACTCTTCGACTCTTTCTCCATTCGTCTTCATACGAACAAACATTTCGACTTGGACATTAAAACACTCTGCATTCATTTCTGTTTGCCTGCATCTCTTAGACCACACATAGTAATTAAATCGCATATTGAATTAATCTAGATCACTTCATGTTACACGACCAAACCACCTGCACAAAACAAACATTTTAACTTACCTGAGACAAGGCCCGACTGGGATTTCATCCCCCAGCGGACACCTTACCCGTCCCGGTGACCCTACTTGGATTTCATCACCAAGGGGGAAACCCACTCCGTTCTCTGGCGGAGTATAATCTCTAGGCGAGGTATATTTTGGCTAAGCGAAACCAGCTAACCACTGGAATCGTGAAGTGAGGGGAGCTTGCTCCTTAGCACCAGGCCACGTACCAGACCCTAACACAGACTTCTTGAGCACCATAACAAAACCCGAAACCATCCATAGACTGCTTCTTCTAGGACCCATTTTTCAGCCAATCTTTCTCTACACACACATTCTAAGGCATAAGCCACTATAATCCTAAAATTTTTATTTCTAGAGTTTCAGAATCTGCTTGTGTCTTCATCTTTTTGGTTCTTATCTGCTTGTTTGAGCTTGTGAGGACGTTCTCCCTTGCCTTGAATGGTTCTGACTCGTAGCCAAGCCAAGGCTCTAGTCGATCACGCGAGGCATCATCCTCTTCCGTCTACCCCGCCTACAACCAACCCTACAATGGAGTTCAACTCAGAAACTGAAAGAACTCCTACCAGACCATCTCCGCCCCAAACGCCTATTATTCCAGAAGGGGACCAAGACTTCGCACGATTCTTGGACCTCAATACTAAAGCCCTGCAACACTATCTCGCGAATAGCCAAACGCGAGACCCCTTTGGCAATCCAATTTATGGAATGCCGACTTCTCTCCTCGCAACTGCGGTCGTATCAACAACGTCTGTAGTCCAACCCTTAGACACCCAGGCTGTTGCCTCAACCAATGACCAACCTTTCACCAACCATCCAAGTGTGGCCTCTCCTTCCGTTGTTGGGCCCACTTTCACCGGGGTTTCGGCCCCCAATCAATCTCAGTCTACTCAACCACTTTCTACCCCCTTTCAAAACCTGGTCGTCTCTATTCCGCCCACTCTTACTCCTATCAACACTAGGGTGGCTACCCATCCGTTAGCCCATGTTACCTCTAACCAACCTCCCATGACAACATCAAACCTACCCATATCTTCCATCCAACCATCTTTAGTCACTTCTTCCGTCCCTACGACTAGTCATCCGTACGTTGCGCCCTTATTGGTACAACCGACTACGTCGTATACCTCTTCCAGCCTCTTTCAAGCACCTCACAATCTAGGAGGTGCTACATCCGCCAATCCGTCAGTAGATATTATCAAGATGCTGATGGATAAAATGTCCAACCTAGAGACCTCTATTACCGGCTCACGCAACACTCTCTCGTACGAACAAATCTGTAACGAGCCCATCCATCCTTCCGTCCCCATCAGACCATATCCCAACCAGTGGGAACTTCCTAAGTTTTCTTGTTTTCAAAGTAAGGAAGACCCACAACAACATTTACGGGCATTCAGACATGCCTGTTACCTTATCGCCCACGACGATGCGTTACTCTTACGCACGTTTCCCATGTCTCTCTCGGGTGCTGCACGTGACTGGTACAGCTCTCTTCCCAGCCATTCCATCCTTACATTCACTCAGTTGGCCCAGCTCTTCCTCGATCATTTCTCCATCAATATCACCAAGAAGGTCTCTATCACAGACCTCTATTCTATTCGCCAGTTCGAGGATGAATCTATTGCTGATTTCGTCGCTCGGTGGAGGAGCCTTATCAATCAACTTTCATTTTCTTTACCTCAGCCTGAGCTTATTGAACTTTTCTCTCAAGCCTGTGCTAACATATTTCTTCTACCTTGAGGGTTCAAACCTTCCGCACTTTTGACGAGGCCTTCACGATGGCTCGTAAACTTGAATTACGTGCCGTTGAAGAGAATAAAGTCAAGTTGCGGAGTAAGAATCCCAACTCCAAAACCAATGACCCTTCTTCTAAGCCCTCCTCGTCCAATCTTAAATCTAAAGCTTCAGCAAATGCTGTGGTTATTAGATCTTCCTCTTCTTCGCCTTCAACTAATCAACCTGAACCATCCACGTCCATGAGCGCCACTCGTCAATTTCAGCAGAGATACATACAGCGACAGTTTACTCCGCTTGGAGAATCATACGTGTCTGTGCTGGGAAAACTCGTCAAACAAGGGGCCATCAATCTCCCTCAGATCTGACCTCCACCACAATTTGATCCCTCACGCGCCATCCCTGCGTGGTATAGGGAGAATGACTTCTGCCACTTCCACCGTGTTAAAGGTCATGACACGGGCAACTGTAAAACCCTTAAAAACATAGTTCAAGACATGTTGGAAAAGGGTGACCTCATCCTCGACAATCCTAACGCCCCTCCTAATCAGGGTATCGATATCTTCAAACAACCATTCCCTAATCATCCACCAACCCAAAACAACGTCCAGACCTTGACTGACAATACCCATGAACATAATATTCGAACAGTCAATACAGTCTCGCCCCTCATTTCCAACCAACCCCAAGAGGTGAGTTCATCCATCAGTCCATCACATGTGGACGAACCTCTTTCTCCGGCTAGTTCTCCCTCAACTTCTCTCATTTTGGAGGACGCCTCGACCTTACCAGCACCGCCAGTTTCACCATCTTCCTTCTTGCTGCCCATAGAAGACCCAACCTTTCCTACTCCTCGGCCACAAGTGGAGGGCACTATCATCCCTGTCCTTTACCCGCTTGAGGAGCTTCATTCACCAGTTTCTTCTCCACCCAGAGAAGAACCTATCTCTCCTTCATCTCCAACCAAACATGAACCTGTCACAACTTCATCGTGTTCTGAGCCCGAGACTACTACATCCGTCCCACCTTCAGTCCCACAACCATTGGCATCTTCTCAAGAGCCTAAACCTCATCCCGCATCTTCTCAGCCATTTTCCCGACTAGTGGAGAGACTCGAACTTCTCCCTTCTAGGAAAGTGGAACATCAGGGATTGTGGGACCGCCTCACAGCTCTTCAACAAGCCCGGGCCCTCTCATCTCATGCTGTTAATCCTCCCATGGCAGAACCTTCTAAGACTATCAACAAAAATCCGATCTCCACTTCCAAACCGTCTACATCTCCATCAACCTCATCAAAACCAAAACCCTCATCTATCCCGCCTAAACCTATCAAATCACTTGGCGTTCGCCCCGTCTCCAACCTCACTCATCCACAAGTAAAGGTGGACTTAACCCAAACTTCAACTAATCGTAGTCTTCAATCTAAATCTCAAAAGACTGTCAAACCACAGAGGCGAACGCCTCCTCTTCCGTCACCATTGCCCTCCATTTTGGGCCCGCATCCTTCAACCTTAACCAGAGTCCTTCCCGCTTCAACCTCTAACCAAAACCGGTTGCCTCCTTTGCTTCCTTTACCTACCGCTAGCCTACCCTCTCCCAAAAGGGCGATACCTCTCACGAAGAGTGTACCGTCTCTGCCTGTCATCGCACCATCAACCCAGAAGGTGGTACGAAAACCTCCTCCCATTTTGCCCAAGCAAAAGTCACCGACATCGCATACATCGATGAACATGGACCCTTTAGTGGGCTCATACTCTTTGATCTTGCAACGACTTTTGCAAACTTCTAGCATAACTCTTCCACCCATCAAGCCCTTTCAACCTCTCGGGTCTAAACCTTCCTGGTTCGACGACACGAAGATTTGTTTATATCATCGTACACCAGGACATGACACTGAGACTTGCTGTGCCCTCAAGGCTGTCATTCGCCATTATCTGGAGAAAGACACTCTTCTCTTTGAGGACACTTTCGACCGCCCCCCGACTCCTTCTCACAACCCTTCAACCTCTTCAAACCCATCCCCATCTCATCAACCGGTTACAACCCCTACATCATCTTCACCTCCCATCTTTGAAATCAATGCCATTCACATCACCACTAGGTCACAAAAGGATAAGGCAAAAGAAAAAGCCGCCATTCCTTAGACCTACCCTTTTGTCAATCCACCTCAACCGCCTAAGCCTAAGATTTCTATCCTTGGCGCGCCTCAACCTTCCTCCCCTTCTTCTTCTTCTGGACCAATCCACGACTCCATGTTGAAACAACTTCACCAGACGCCTGTGAAGATGTCCCTCTACGATCTCGTCCAAACCTCACCTCAACATCGTCAGGCCCTCATCCAAGCCCTGCAGGCAGCGGAGGTCTAACCTGAGGATCCTCAGCCACTTGCTGCCCTTGTCCACTCCTTAGCCCCTGTTGCCTCCATAACATTCAGCGACTCTGAGATTCCTACATCCAACACGGAAGATCAGGATGCCACCCTCTTCATCACTGCCTACATCGATCGGACACGCATTAAACGCGTTATGATCGACGGGGGCGCTAGCATCAACATCATCTCCACTCATGCCTTTGATCAGTTGGCTCTTCCCAAGAATTGCGTATCCAAAACTGACGCGATCTTGCGCTCTTTCAACGACACTACTGCCACGACCATTGGTACAGTTATCCTTCATATCCGCGTTGGTCCACGCACAGTCCCGGAGCTCTTCTACATCATCGAAGGAGAGTTCCAATACAACATCTTGCTGGGCCGACCCTGGATCCGCGCCATGGCCTGTGTCCCCTCCACCCTGCACCGTTGTGTGAAGTTTGAGCATGACGGACAAGTCCACACCATTCCCGCTGACCCTTCACCTTTCAAAACCTGTAATACCACCTACCGTCCAAACGATGTCCTCATTCCTATCAAGCCATCAACCTCGGCACCGCCTCCATCCGCAGAAGTTTCAACCAGTTCGCAACAGGCGGTCGCCCTTACACCTCCCCTTCAAGCGACAACCACAGATCCCATGGAAGACGTCTTTCAAAGACTTTCATTGGGAGAGTATCGCTTGTTGGCTTTAGACATGTTCCAAACTCCGTAAGAGTATGGACGCCTTCATCATAGCCCCAGCTACGACCATCGAATTGGGATGATCATACCTTATGGTCCCCCTCACCTCCGCACCAACCTCGTCTATGGAGGGCTTAATCAAGCTCCTACTGACGGTAATCCTCTTTCTTCACCTCAACCTTTCACATCAGATTTCTCATTTCTTGGCAACCCCGCCTTTGCACATACTTACCTTTACAGGTGTGCATGGAAGGGTTTTGGTTTCAGACGCTATGAGCAGGGCTCCCATCAGCCTATCCAACCGCTCAATGATGACGACGCCAAGAAACGGTATGGTCTGGGATATCACGACCCCACTCAAGACCCTGTAGACCTTTATCCTGAACCAATCCTTGACCAATCTCCTCCACACTCGCCTATTTCGCCACCTTCACCTACGGAGTCAGTGGTTTCCATTCCTCCTAGTTTTTTTTTTCATAAACACCATTCGCCTGGACCCCTTGACTTATCAGCTCAATGGGGTATCCAAGTCTCTCCCTCTCATTCTTCCCACCATGATCGAAGATGAGTCGGCAACCATTCACACTGTTCACTGCGTTGACGATGACGCCATTCTTTCCTACATGGGCGCTGATGATTCTTTCATCCAGCGCTCCCTCCCTTCTGAGACCCAGGTTATGTTAAATGAATCAACCATTGACATCAACCTTCCTTCTTCTGATGTTCCTCATGTCTTAAAGATTGGCCAATCTTTAGACGCTCAAGAGCAGCTTGACTATACCCAGTTCCTCTCTGACCATAGCAAGGCCTTTGCCTGGACTTACAGTGATATGCCTGGCATCGACCCCACCATCGTTACCCATAACATTGTCACCAAACCAGAGGCTAAGCCTGTCAGGCAAAAGCTTCGAAAGATGCATCCTCGCGTTGCCCTCCTTGTCAAGGAGGAGCTTCAGCGTCTCCTTTCTGTCTCCTTCATCCAGCCTATCGATTATCCACAGTGGGTCTCTAACATCATCCCAGTCACCAAGGCAACTGGGGGGATTCGGATCTGCACAAACTATCGTGACCTTAATCTAGCCTGTCCTAAAGACGACTTTCCTCTTCCTAACATCGACCAGCTTGTTGATCTTACGGCCGGCCATGAGATGCTATCTCTTATGGACGGGTTTTCAGGATACAATCAAATCCTGATCGCTCCAGAAGATCAGCACAAGACTACTTTCATCACCCCATGGGGGACTTTCTGCTATCGAGTCATGCCTTTTGTCTTGAAGAACGCAGGCGCCACTTATCAGCGTGCCATGACCTACATTTTCCACGATCTCCTCCACAAAATCATGGAGGACTATGTGGATGACCTTCTCGGCAAATCCAAATTTCGCCACGACCATCTGACCATTCTCAACATCATCTTTTCTCATCTTCTTCAGTACAATGTCCGTCTTAACCCCAAGAAATGTATTTTTGGGGTCCTCTCTAGCAAGCTTCTCGGCTTCATCGTTTCCTTCCGTGGCATCGAGATAGATCCCGCCAAGATTTGCACTATCCTCGAAATGCCTCCCTCGACCAATCTCAAGCAGCTTCGCAGTTTGCAAGGCAAGCTCCAGTCCATTCGCCGTTTCATCTCGCAGCTTTCTGACCGCTGCCAACCCTTTCATCATCTCCTTAAGAAGGACGTCATTTTTACATGGGATAAGGACTGTCAAGAGGCTTTTGAAGCCTTAAAACGCTATCTGGTCTCTCCACCAGTTCTCATTCCACCTAAAGACGACCAACCCTTCTACCTTTATATCTCAGCCACTCACCATTCGTTAGGTGCCATGATCGCACACCGAGACGAGCATCACCGTGAGCAAGCCGTTTATTATATCAGCCGCACACTGGTCGACTATGAAACTCGGTATACCCATATCGAGAAACTCTGTTTGGCGTTAGTCTTTGCTGCTACTAAGCTTCGCCACTATCTTCTCAGTCACAAAACCTTTGTCATCACCCACACCGACCCTCTCAAATATATGCACTCCAAGCCATATCAGAATCAACGTATGGCTCGGTGGCTCATGCTGCTTGCTGAGTTCGATCTCAAATTCATCCAGCAAAAATCTATCAAGGGGCAAACCATCGCTGATCAACTAGCCGATGCCCCTCTTCCTGACACTCAACCTTCGCAGTGTGAATTCCCTGACGAGTCTATCGCTGCGCTTTCCTCCGACGACACCACCTATCAGATGACTATGTTCTTTGACGGGTCCAAATGTCAACTAGGTGGAGGTGCTGGGGTCATTCTCATCCCACTCGAAGGGGAGCCCATGCCTCTGTCTTTTAAACTCGACTTTGATTGTACCAATAATATGGCCGAATACGAGGCCTTAATTTTGGGACTTCAGACCGCCCTCTCTCTCAGCATCAAGTCCATCAACATCTTCGGCGACTCGCAGCTCATCGTCAATCAGGTTAACGGTTCATACCTCTGTAAAAATGAAATTTTGCAAAGGTATAAAAATCGTGCTGACATTCTCCTTGCATCTTTCGACCATTTCCTCTTGCAGACTGTTCCTCGATCCACGAACAAGTTTGCTGACACTATGGCTTCTCTTGCTTCCCATATCCCATCTTCCTCATCTGCATCCAGACTTTTTGTCACAGTGCATCGTGTGTCGTTACCTTCATATATCTCTCCTCACATTCATCATGTCAACACTATAGACCCAAGCCCACAAGATGCTTGGTATAAGCAACTTGTGGACTTCTTATCTCTCTCTATCATTCCTCCCAACCTCTCTAGTAATGCACGACGAGCTTTTATCAAGCGTACTGCTCGCTATACCATGCTAGGGGGTCTTCTCTATAAGCGAGGCTTCGACGGCCTCCTTCTTCGCTGTCTCACCTCCACTGAAGCATCTCAAGCCATTCAACAAGTCCATGATGGAATTTGTGGCAGACATTTCAGTGGAAATTCGGTTGCCAAGCGCATCCTTCGTCTGGGCTATTATTGGCCTACCCTTCATCAAGACTGTAGCGATTATGTTCGGCGTTGCATCAAGTGTCAGCAGCACTCTAACTTGCTTCATCTCCCCAGTCACGCCTTACAAGTTGCTCAGGATTTCTGGCCTTTTTCTCAATGGGGTTTAGATCTCATCGGTGAGATTAATCCTCATTCGTCTCTTCGTCATCAATCCATCATCACAGCCACTGAATATTTCACCAAGTGGGTGGAAGCCATTCCTCTCGTCTCCACAAAAGCCGACAAGATCGTCGACTTCATCAACACCCACATCATCTGTCGTTTCGGTGTCCCTCATAAAATCATCACCGATAATGGCAAGTCCTTTAAAAACAAAACTGTCCAAAAGCTATGCGACTCCTTCGACATCAAACTCAGTTTCTCTT
This sequence comes from Torreya grandis, assembly GCA_037957365.1. Lineage (NCBI taxonomy): Eukaryota > Viridiplantae > Streptophyta > Pinopsida > Cupressales > Taxaceae > Torreya > Torreya grandis. The sequence goes on along the minus strand of JARHVA010003309.1, from coordinate 875,653 downwards.
CGCCTTACTACCCACAAGCAAATGGGCAGGCCGAGGCTTCCAACAAAATTCTCACCAAAATTCTCATGAAAGTGGTTAGTGACACAGGCAAGGATTGGCACATTCACATTCCTTTCGCTTTGTGGGCTTACCGCACTAGCATCCGAACCTCTACGGGTGCTACCCCTTTTTCTCTTGTGTACGGAACAGAGGCTGTCTTACCTCTCGAAGTACAGATCCCGTCTCTCCGCATTTCTCTACATGACATTCTCTCCAACGATGACTTTCGTCAAGATCACTTAGCTCAACTTGAGTTACTTGACGAACACCGTCTTGCTGCCCTTAATCATCTCCATGTCTATCAACGTCGCATCAAACACACCTATGACAAAAATCTGCGAGAATGAGATTTTAACATCAGAGACTTCGTCCTCAAAGAGAATCAACACGTGACCAATATGGAGCGAAGTAAATGAGGCAAGTTTGCTCCTAATTGGCTCGGACCTTTTATTATCACGCACAAGTATGGATCAGGGACTTATCGTCTGTCTTCTCTTGATGGACGCCCAGAACCTGAGCCTCTTAATGCGTTGCATCTGCGACCGTTCTACTGCTAGTCGAGTATTCGTCCACTTGACACTTAACTTGAGCTCGTCCCTTGAGCAATCCCCGTCTTCTTAGTCCTACTTCCTTTCAACCCTCTTCCTTTTAACAATTCCTATAACCCTTTTATGCGGTATGGATGCTTTGTCCTAATAAAAGGGAGTCCTTGACCTTCTACAATCTTGTCCATGACTCACATTTCTGTCAAAACAAATCAAGATGTCAAAATATATCCATGGTCACTATATCTATATCAAAATCAAAAAAATAGACTGCTCCCTCGAAGGACAGCTGTACTATCATTGCTGTAATAAATAGACTGCTCCCTCGAAGGATAGCTATTCAAAAGCCTTTTTATTAAACAAAAATCTAGACCACTCCCTCGAAGGATGGCTATGACTACTTTGGCAATAAACAGCATTATTTTAGAAGCTTCCCGCATCGATCAGCTTCACAACCTGACCACCAAACAAATGACATCTCTCTGCAGGCTTCCCGCATTGATCAGTCTGCACCAAAAAAAAAAAAAAAAAAAAAAAAAAAAAAAAAAAAAACGAGTCACGGACTTGACTTGTAGTTGTCTCAGGGTCTCCTATAAAAAGGGGCAAAGTTATCTCTGCTCTTAAAACGGGTTACCCTCCTTCCTCCTCCTATCACCCGCTCAAGGGACTTCGAGCTCACTTTAATGTCGAAGTGATTCGATTACCGCTCTAACATAACCACGGTCAACAACGTCACGCATGAATGGGGCTCTTGGTTCTCATAACCCCCTATCTATGCTTCCTTTTTGGTCCTTGTCAATGAAAGAGCAATATGCTTTTCACTTCTTCTGCACTTTGGTCACATTCACCTTCATCACTTGTCAATCGACTCAACTCAACTCTCTTTTCAGACCATTAACCTGACCTAGCCTATTCACCCTAGTTTCTATGGACACCAATACACATGGAAACTATAGACTCGACCCAATTTATGTTAAGCATAAACTAATACTTGCTGAAGCATAAATAGACCTCAATTCATTTTTAGCATACATCCATCACGAATATGGAATATTGCTAGGGATGAAAAACCCGTCAACCAATGTTGCAGAATACACCATTTAGAAAAGGCTGCAACATCTTTTTTTTCCTCATCATTTCATCCAATCATCGACCAACCTATCAACCATTTTAACCACCTGTCTACCACTCAGACACTTGGTCTAAACTACATTGGTCTGAGGCCCTATCACCAGGGCTATGTAGGCAGCACTCAGTTGACATGGGGTCTTCTGAGGTTAGCTCGACCATTCTCATTTGTCCGTCTCTCTGATGGACAAACCTTCTTTCTTTCTTTTAACCATAATCTTGTCCTTGACCACCACCCATTTTATCCCTTTGACCCTCCCTCCCTTCTAGGGAGAACTACATCGGCCTGAGGCCCTATCACCAGGGCTATGTAGGCAGCACTCAGTTGACATGGGGTCTTCTGGGGTTAGCTCGGCCGCATCCTTTCGTCCATTCATCCATCCATCGACCACCAACCATTGGAGATCATGCCTATCTCCTCCGACCTCGACCACTTCCAAGACGTTGTTGCCTTGGTTGTTTTTGCATGTATGCTACCTCATGACTGGTTAGCAGAATTGTGCACAGACCTTTTTGGACCCTCACAAGTATAGGATCGCCCACCGGTTGATCCGCACTACTTGTGACTTTTTCGCGTTTCTAGGAGCACTTCCTGAGCCCGGGATACCTGGAACGCGACGACCCATTTGGAGCTTCAGCTTAGATTGAGTGACCCGATCAGCAGATGACTAAATGCTGGGGCCCGGTTACTTCAATTTTGGCACTCCTCGACCCTTGACCTGCGACACTTTGACCTGACCATCTCGTGCAGTGGTATGCGCGAAATCATGACCTTTGCAGCGTTCACCCTCACCCCTTTTTCATCCGCTCTTTATCAAATCAGCACCCGATTCCCGGTTCCCTTCCCTCGACTCCTGCTTTGAGGGGGAATACCTCATCCTTACTCGGGGCATTTCATTTCCTATTTTGTCTTGCAGTTCATTCGAACAACCAACAAGACGAAATCACCTTTATCCCTCACCTGGGGCACTCACTCCTATTTTTGTCTTGCAGTTCGTCCAGAACAACCAACAAGACAAAAAGGGGCAAATGTAGACACCGAAATCGTGTCGACTCCCCTGGTCATTCCTCGTCTTCTTTCTTCTTCGCCTATTGAACCCTTGCCGATCACTTGTTTCACCAGCATTGACCCTGGCAGCATGTAAAGAGGAGCACAGAGCGAAAGGTAGACTCTATCCCCATTATGCATCTGCCGACGTCAGTCTTTACCCGATCGATGTCGCCGATGTCGGTCACCTATCAGCCGACGTCGGCAATCCTGCCGACGCCGGTCACCTTCCCCTGGTCCGTTATCAGTTAACATTCGGTTTCTCGAAACGGTTGACGAACCGTTTCTAGAACCGTCCCCGTCCCCCGCCTTCATCAACCTCCGCCAGCCATTCGAACCGGATCCCATCCCAGAACGCTGATCAACCGAACGCTGAGCAACCAACCTACGAATTTCTCCATGAACCTGCGAACTCTGAGCAATCATCGACACTACGACATCAACTAATCTGCACACCATGGCTTTCATCGGGTCTTCTACCAAGTAAGTCTTTATTCTGTTTATTTCATTTTCTTTCTTAGTTATTATTTATTTTCTGTCTTCCCAACTGTTCAAACTCCTCAGACTCTGTCTAAACCTCATCCTTGTCCTTATCAAACCCTGTCTCGACTCTGTCTAAACTTCGTCCCTGTCTTTATCAAACCCTACCCTGACCATATCAGACCCTGTCTCGACTGTTCAGACCTATCCCGACTCTGTTCAAACCCCCCAGACTCTCCCTGAACCTGCCCGACTCTCTCAGAACCTGTCCCGAACCGTTTCCCAGAACCTGCCCCTACCGACGCCGGTCACTGCCCCGATCGACGACGGCACCTTGACCGACGTCGGCACCTTCCCTAACCGGCGCCGGCACCATAGAGACCGATGCCGGCGACTGTGCAGAACAGTGCCGCTTATCAGGTATGCCTTTTATTTTTCTGTCATTTATTTCTGTCATTATCATATACTTTCGTCCAATTTTCTACTCTTTTTTATCAGTGGGTTGATATCCTTCTAGGGAGTCTTTGTACTTCCGGGATCGGGCGTTCGCCTGACAACCCACCATATCTTTGACTAACGTTTTTTGTCCAGTCTCTTTTTCGCAGGTGTCATTCCTCCACAGCCAAAGAGGAGAATCTTTCAACGTCTGATTTCAGTGCGCACGACTTTATTAGGTACTTCTAGCCTTAACCATCTTTTAGTTTCTTATTTCTCTTTTGAATGTAGAAAGCAATTTTGCATAGAAACAGTCAAGTCAAAGAGTTAAAGTTTTCATTATTTAACGAAGGTAAAGATCGAGATCCTTATAAAAGGATCAATGGAGCGTGTTTATTCCAAGGTCTCAAGAAGTAGTGAGATGAGCAAAAGTCCTTGATAGTTAATAGTAAAAGTGCTCAAAAGTAACATGAGGGTTCCAAGTTTCATGATCATTTGGGTTATTATCAAGATGGAATGGTGAGTGCTACATGATAATGACCTGACTGATCCATAGAGATTGACGGTGCATGTTGAGTCAATATTTTAAGATTGCATGAGATGAGGTCAATTGTTTGAGGTTTACCATGGTATAAAAAGAGAATTTGTATAATAATCCAAGTTTAATCTTGAAATATATATTTTAAGGTATGAATGTATGTACAAACAAATATATTGAGCTCCAAAGTTGATTTAATTTACATGTTTATCCTATAAGTGATCCAAGAAGATTATTCAAACTTATTTTGATGTTGTTTTAATATATATTGATGAATTGTATATTGGGGAGTGTTTTATACTCCATTATGACCATTTATTATTATTATTAAGGATATACTAATCAAATACAATTTTAATAGAGGTTTAGAAACTGATTATGTGTTCGCTCATAATTATTATGTGTACAAAGAAGTGTTTGAGCTAATTGATGGTTAGTAGAAGGGTTATATTATGGGTTTTAGAAATTAAGGGGGAATTATATATCATGTGTCATGGGTAAATGTTTTTTAAAGGGTTCCTATGTTCTTATTTTTACTTAAAAAGTGTCAAAAAGGTAAATGGGTCTCCATAGGACCTAAAAGGTGACTTATGCCTATTTGAAAGAGAGTTATGATTAAGTGTGACCCATGTAAGATTCCTTAAGGGTTAAGGCATGCCTATTTTCTATAAAATATGGTGATTATCATTATTTATCTATAAATATTTAAACCAAATATGATGGTTTATAGACTTGTGAGAGTTGTAAGAGGAGTGTGTGTGAGAGTTGTGGAGCAAAGGAGAGGTAGAGTGCACAGTTGATGAGTTGATAAGTAGATTAGATTGAGGAATATGTGTATAACCTAAAAGTAATTTTTTTAATGTTATAATAGTGCTATTACATATTGAGGATGAGATAATATGTCTAGGGTGATCTAAAATGTGGCTTTGGATGTATTGAGTGTGCAGAGTTGAAGGGAGTTGATATACTTTGTATCTCCATTAGATTGGTAGGAAATTAGTAATTATGAGATGTTTTGTACATAGGTTTTATTATGTTAGATAAAAATATAGGGGGTTTCAATCTCATTTCAAAGTGAAACTTGTTAAAATTCTATTTGTTGTTGTAGCTTAGCTAGACAGGGGTTATAACACATTGTGGGACTGTAGTCTCACTAAATAAGGGATTGTAGCTCTTTGATCAATTATAGATGGTAAAAATTAGTTAATTTTATTATAGGATAATATTATAATTGTAGGTTATAGTTTTTTTTATCCCCTAAAATGGTTTGCCACATATGTCATGTTTTATGTGCTTGATACTGCATTATCTCTCTTGTTTATTACTATGAATAATGTGTATGCTTCATGAATTCTTGTGGTAATTGAATAAGAGTTTGAAAGGTTTGGAATTAAATTTGAAATATCTAGGCTCACTGATTCAACCCCCTCTTAATTATTA
>JARHVA010003309.1:185000-205000 GCA_037957365.1 Torreya grandis | reverse complement strand
ACTTGGTTAGATTTCATTTATGGGCATTGGTTTCTAGATTGGTCCCCTCAACTCTATGAACATTCCTTAATAACTTAAGGAATTTGAGCATCATCCATGCTTTTATAATCCAAGTATATTAGAGTGGTTTTCATGTATTTCTAACTTTCTTGGCCAAACCAATGGTTGTTCTTATTTTTTTAGGTTTTAAAATAACCTTCCATGGATTTTTTCTATGTTTGGCTCAAGTGTGAGCTTATATAACCTACAAACATCTAGACTGGTAAGGTCTATAGTCTATAGGTAGATTTGGATAGTAAGAAGAGTGTTGAGTGATTTCTCTATAGGAATTTGATAATGTTGAAATATTATTTGAGTGTGTCAATATTCCCCATACCTCTTTTCTCAATGTTAATGTTCACATTAGCCTCTTATCATCTCAAGATGTCTTCAAGGAAAGGTCTCATATGAATCTAAAGTTCATTATATAGGGGCATTGTATGTTTTTCAATGTTTCCCTCAGATCCTTAAAACATATTCAAGAGTATGAAATGGAATGTTGAAGTGATGATAATAAATCATCATATCTTTATGATTAGGTCCCTTAGCTTCCATGATAGTCTCATAGCCTAAAAACCATCCTCATTTCCTCAAAATCTCACATAATTAGTTTAGAAAAGGTTAAGGTTTCTTTGATATTCTTAGGTTTCATTTTATGGACGTATATGCATTATCTTAGTCTTTAAAGTGCCATGGTTTGATAGGTATGTGTATTAAGATCTTCAAGGTTTCTATGGTTTGTCTTGGGCAGGTTCCCACACTTTAATTCATGTCATATTCATACCTTTTCCATTTCATGTTGTCTTCACTACCTTTTTTTCATTATTTTTGAACCCTGCTTTCTAGGTTCAAATCCCCCATATCACTCCATAGTCATCCTCATCCACTCATCCACCCTTCATTCTAAGAATAAACCATATTAATCAAACCTAATTATCCATAATGACCCATAATAATGATAATATAATGGAGTATGGATCTATATAGGTCATATACCCTCCTAAAGTAGCCAATGACCACCTATAAGAAACCACACTCAACATACTGAGAGAGAGAGTCTTCAAGGGCATAGTGTGTGGACCACCCTTGGGCATAGGAAATGGTATGAGAATAATAAAATGGATACCCTAAAATATTAAATGATAATATTAAAATTTCATAAGGGTTTAAAATATTTATGATCTACCCTCTTCATAGATAAGCCTGTTACTTAGAACCTTATGGATGGCTAAAATAAGTAAATGGTGCCTACAATCTTGATGGTGTGTATTGAGATCTCTATTTTGCCTAGGGTAAGAGACAATGTTATTAAAATAAGGGTAAAGATTCAAAATTATGAATAAGACAACTCTGGGTGATCATCACATCTAAATGGTAATAAAACATCAAACATAAACTTGAGAACAACACAAGCCTACCGAGCAAGAACCCTAAGCCTAAGAAGGAGAAGGTATGCAAGAGGAAAGGAGGTTATAAAATTACTATATGAGATTTTTACTAATCCTAAAACAAATTATTGACATCCTATCACCATTTGCATCTTAATAATCAAATGACTAAAACCTACTCAGAACACCATGCTCCTAATTACTTACTCAATAGACAACCTACAACTAGTCAGCATAAAATTATAATTTGAGGTCTATTTAGGCATGAAAAAACATATAAATTCAATAAAAATAGTCATTATGTGTGTTTAAAAACATAAATTATCCTATTTATGTCAAAAAATATTGGGTATACCCATTATTTTATCTCAAACCTAGCCTTGTCTATGATAGTTAATTATGGGGCTAGGTGAGTGAATTCATGTTTTGAAGGGCTTGTAGGTAGATTAAAGTCCACAATTTTTCTAAATAAATGTGAGGTGATTTTTAAGGTTTTAATAACCCTCTAAGGGAGTTAACATCTAGGATTTTAATTAGATTCCCTTAAGGGTATACCTAAGAAGATAGACCTCAAACCTAGTTTTAAACCCTACTACCATCTTGAAGCATTTCCAAGTACTTATAACAAGGTTGATAGCCATGAAGGATGTTTAAGAATGTTTCAATCACTAATAATAAGGTTTCAAGTGAATGTAAGAAAAATAAGGGTTATAATGACGTTAAAATCCTACTCAAGCCTCAAAACCCCAATATAGTTAACTCAAGATGCAACTTCAAGTGTTCATACACTTCACTAATGGGAGGCTAAATCCCATATCTCTTAAAGAATTTTAAGTACCCCGATGGATAAAAATCCATGAAATAATGATAGGCATTGAAGGGATAACTTTTGTCAATGATACCTAAGAAGTTAATCTACTCAAATTATCTAACAAAAAGATTGAATGTCACCTTTCAATGCTCCTCTCTCCACACACCCTCTGCATGGGACCCCAAGCTATTGAGGGAAGATATGCACTAAATGTTCATGGAAATTAGTTATAGTTTTGATGTTTGTATTATATGAACCATCATTATTATGTTGGACATCTTAAGACCTTATTAAACCTAATAAGTTACCCAATGGTGAACTCTTTCTTCAAAACACATCCAAATGAAATTGTTTGATTCTAAAATGGCCTTAAAAGTCCCATCTAGTCTTATGAGCATCATGGAAACTCATTGATTGGCATGTGCAAGGGTTAGACTATACAAAAAAGGCCCAAAAATACTATTTTGAGCCTAAAATAAAAAGAGAGGTATTTATGTGTATCATGGGGTTAATAAGAGGGAATGGCTCCTAAAGATTATGAATGACCCTCTAGAAAGCATCTAAAAAGACCTCTATGATTTTATTTTTTTGTAGATAGACACATCTATTGAAACTAAGAGCTGTATATATTAAAAAAAAGCCAAATGGCCTAATAAGACCAATGTTTCCATTCCATAGAACCTATAAGGTGATCTTTAGGTTGAGAACAAGGTAGAGATACCTCAAAACCCTAAGGTAAGGGACACAATTTATGGTTCATGTGTTTAGATAGATTGTTATAACACCTTCATTAGAGAAAAGTCATTATAAAATGGAAAAAAAATAAAATGAAGAAACAAGGGTACCTTAGACCTTCATAGGAGAGGTCATCATGATTATTAAGGACCTTATAGTCATGTTGAGTTCCAAGAAAGTTCATTTAGTTAGTCCTTTTGGTCTAGAAACACCCTAACACTGCTCAGGCAACATGTTTACCATGTAAGGAACATTTTCAAATGATCAAAACTATATATAAACCTTACATGAGATGTAAATAACTTCAAGGGAAGTAGATGGGTATATTAACATGCATTCAATGAAATTGGTTTAGAGATTTAGGCCCTAATTTATATGAATCATCACTAAGAGTCCTAAGCACTCTTAAACCCCTCCAAAACCCAAATAAGAACTCGACTAGATAGATTGGGTGCAAGATGCATATAAATAGGCATTAACCACTTGAATATCACTTAGAAAATTTTATCTACTTAGGAGAGTTCATGCACATGGTACATGATTTTATAGAGGTTGTATAGACACCTCCAAAAAATGTAAATTTGTAAGGTTTTGAGTAGAAAATGGTGTATAAGACCTAGTCAAGAATTTTAAGCCATGGGAAATCTTGGATCAAGACTTGTTTCACTCCTTCAAATCTGAAATTGTTCATGTATCTACCTATAAGTATTTTTGTTTACTTCTCTTCATCAACTAGTCTATAGGGCTAGTCTAAATGGCCTAGTCATACAAGGTAGATGAGTTTGTAGATGAAGGATGATTGAAGGGTCTAAATGCCAATGTGAAGGGTTAGTATATGAGTAATACAAGTCTTTTTAAATGATTTAATATATTGTTTTAGTTGTTCTAGTCATTCAAATAGTGAATATGTAGAAAGATGAATAACTTATACATGAGGCCTACTTAATCAACAAGTAAAAGGCCCTAGTAAGCATATAATGGCACTATGATATTAATTAGCCTCCTTGGGACATTTTAATTATCTATTGAGGCTATTATATTACATTTTCAAAACCGTTATGAAGGAGTGGAAATAGTTTCAAATCCAAGTCAACATATACATTAAAGAGGGGGCTACTCAATACCTCTTGAAGGCCTAATCACACCCCATTTACACTTTGTAATATTCATTGGAGGAGTAATGGGATATTATAGTCATGGTAATTCTATTTATGAATTAAAACAAGGTAGTTACATCCTCCACATCTAACCTTAATGCCAAAAGGGAGTCATTAAAAAGTGTCAATGCATAGGAGTGATTATGACTGATGTAACAACCATATGCCCACTTTGGTTTCATTAATGGCCTCTCATATGCTTGGATCCTTATATACTCTCTAATGAACATTCTATATAAGGAGGTATTAACCTATCTATTCTTATCCCTCGGTTGGGTGTAGCAAAGCTCTTCAAAAATTATGCTTGTGCCTTTAAATCAATAGAAGAATAGTTGAAAACTTCTTGTTTGAATGTTAGTGTGTATTATAATAGTTGATTTTAATAATGTAAGAGTTATACTATATTTTTTAGGTAATTTAATGCACCTGATGCCTTATTATCAATATATGTAGGTTGTGTAAAGTGTTGATAGGTAGAGGTGTTCTTGAAGTATTGATGAGCTAATAGTATTTTGTGTAGATCTAGGTTCTTAGCCTTCGAGTTGTAGAACTTCCACTTGACCTTCACATGAAATATTAATGCCTTGGACTTTATTGAGAGTTCCAATCAATTATTTGTTTCATTAAATTAATAAGTGTTTCTAAGGGATAAATCAAGAGAGGATATTTAAATATCAATGCATCACCACTTCTAGTGTAGGTTTCTTTCTAAGTTTTCTTATTTATCCCTTTTCATCCCAATATATTAGGTCTTAGAGAGAGATTAAGTGACAAATCAGGGGAACTAGCCCAATAAGCTATAGGTTTTACCTAGACTATATGTATCCCACAACCTATAGGTCAATCCCATGGTAGTCTAAGTTTGAGGAGGGTTTGAATAGTCTTATTCAAGAGGGTGAAACTTAGGAATATAATAGTTTTTGTATGCCCAATGGGATCACACTTCAAGTGAGATTAGTACATGCTTTGATAACCTTATAGGATGTTTGAAGGATAAAGGAATTTACTAGCATATCTATAGGTAGTTTCATGTAAAAGGTATCTAATATATATTTTTAAAAATGTAAGAATATTAAATTTGTTAAACTATCATTGGATATTATACGAAGAAAGAGGTTCCCTAGATAAAATCCAAATCCTACACCTCCAAATTCTACCAATTCTTTTGAAACAAAGTCTATTGTAAGTCCTCTAATCCTAATGGCTAGACCGAAGATGAAAAATTTTGTACCTTTTAATGTTATTAGTCCTTTGAACCTTAACTATTTTGATGATATCCAAACTACTACCCTTAAAGTCTTTCCTACTTTAAAGTGGGAAACTCTACCACCCCTATAAAAAACATAGTAGACATAGCCAACCTATGTTCAGTACATAACATAACCAAAGAGAATGTGGCCATGAGACTTTTGGTAACCTCCTTGAGGGGTGAATCACTTCAGTGGTAGAGGGGTCTTACACCTACCTCCATAAACACATGGGATGAGTTTGGTGAGCATTTATGTAAATATTTTGAGGATAAGAGTGACCATGTCTCCTTCATCTAATAACTCACCTAAATCAAGAGATACCCCTAGGAATCCATTGTATATTTAAATTAATGGTTTCAAAAAACTTGGGATATGATTCTTGTCATCATCAAGCCCCTCCAAAATTATACATTCTTTTACTACCAAAGGGCCTTGAATTTTGATGTAGCTATGATGACATAGTCAATGGGTGGACTACCTTAATAGAAGCTTGTGAGATAGCCATACGAGTAAAAAAATGCCTAATTAAATTAGGAAAACTTATAACTAGGCCCTTCATTTCCTTAATACCATAAATTTAACCCCTACCCCCACCATTACTCCATTAACAACCCCAAACAATCAAGATCAGTCTGATGGCAGCTAGGTAGATAGGTTGGGTAAGATAAAGGGACTGCTTAAAGCCAAAAATAATAAACTAGTAGCCTTGAAAAGGTAAAATAATTCACCTTATAGGCCCTATAAATTCCCTTACCAAGATACATACCAATCTTACCCATATAATAGGCCTCTTTATCAACCTAACCATTAAGATCAAGGGAAAATTACATAGGCCATACTTTACACTAGTATTAATCCTAATGTTACTATCAGTTCAAGGGCTTTGGTGCTAACTCAAAACAACTATGTAAAATAATGTCAATGTTCTAATCCATGGGGGAAATTAGATGAGAATAAAATGGCTCAAAGTGGTGAAGGAAGTCAAAATTATTACATATAGTAGGTCTTTGCCTTTGAAATACGTGACAACATGCCTCCATAACACAAATAAGGTTCTCAAATGCCTCATGGATACATGAATTTCATGACACCAGCTAAGGTACCAAGTCAACAAGGAGCAAATGGAATTAAGGCACCTTTTGAGACCACTTTTTAAAACTTTAAATAAGGTGAACACTCATTTGATCAAGTGGTAGTAAATCAGTGGTAGAATGTGCTCAAGATATACAACTTAGTTGCACCCCACATAAAGGATAAAATAAGGATGGTTGATGATAGTTTGGGGTAGTCTAAGGAAACTCCAATATATTCCAAAATAACTCAAGATTCTACTATGTAAGGTTCAGTCCAAAAAACACTTCCAACACAGTAGACATCGTAAGGATATGGGAAACAATATAAAAGCCCTTTCATTCCCCAAGTCACACAAATTATAAATGATGCTTCTACTTCCAATTTGAATCCCAAGATACTTATCTCTCCATTTAAAATTTTAGACTACATGAATAATTTCAATATTAATAAATCTATGTGGGACTCTTTACTCATTCCCAAGCAAAAAGATCTCCTTTAATAAGATCTCTCCAAACTTCATGTCATGGGAAAACAAGATGATAAGGTAAATGAAGTCTTTGTTAATGATAGTCAATATCATGAATCCCAAAAAACTAAATTAGTCAAAACACTTCCCTTAAACTTATCATTCAAAATAGGATACTCCCTTGTCCACAATTTCATGATAGATATTTGTGGTAGTACTTCTATCATGCCCAAAGCCATAGCTGATAAGTTAGAACTCAAGTATGAACCCAATGAAAAGGGAGTTTTACAATTGGATAGGTCTCCCATAAATATTACAGGTGTTCTTAAGGACCTCAAAATTGTATTATATGCCTATTTTAACTATACCATCTCCCAAGATGTCACAGTAGTTGAACTTCCACAATATTTTTCCCTATGCTTATCTAGGGATTTTACTACAAAAACACAGAGGGTATCTTTCTTATAAATTTTCATACATGGATTTTAGGACTAGATATGGGATAAGGGTTACCATAAGGTCTGAACATATTTATAGGTTTCACTTATAACCCTACATGCCCAACCTATCCAATGTAAACTATACTATCTTAGATGAAAATGAGCATATCAATGACTAAGAGTATAAAAAACCACTTGAGGGTATCTCAGATCTACTCCTTGATGAGTGGGAAATAAAAAACCATGGTTATGACCCCTATATGACCATTAAGGAGGTAGGTCTAGGTGTGTATTGTATGCATGAAGAAGGAGCTATTATACCTAGTCTCACTAGCCCAAGTAAAGAACATGAAGGCATATAGAGTCTATTCTTTGATGGATCAAGGTCAACGAAAGGGAGTGGAGAAGGTGTGATTCTTATCTCCCCTTATAATTAGATGTACCATTCTTCCTTAAGGTTTAGTGGCATTAGAGAATATTTTCAAATTTTATACTTGTAACATTAGAGAATATAAGGTTTAGTGGCAAGTTGTAACATCAGTTTGATGATCAAATTTTATATTTGAGGATAAATAAACTACATAGTTTTAGTGGCATTAGAGAATATTTTCAATGAAGATGATCAGTTGAGGAAGGATAAGGTGATTATCTCCACCAAAGAGGAACATTATCTCCACTAAAGAGGAACATTATAAGAAGGTAGTTATTTTCAAAGATAAGTTGATTAAGTTAGGGAAAGTGGACACCAAGGATGAAAGAGATGCCTTTATAGTCTTATGTTAGGAGTTTTTATATGTATTTACATGGGATTACCATTATTTTCAAGGGTTTTACCCTAAATTTGTCCAACACACCATACATTCAGAGGATAATACAAAAATGGTAAGGTAGAAATAAAGACCAGTCAACCCTAAAGTTGAATTACTCATGAGAAGGGAGTTAACAAAACTAGTTGAATCTAAGATCATTTTCCTTATTAATAATTCCTCATGCATGGAAAACCTTATGCATATAAGGAAGAATAATTGGGAGATATGTTTATGTGTTGACTTTAGAAACCTCAAAAAAGTGTCTTTGAGAGACCATTATCCCCTACCATCCATGAACTAGATCCTTCATAAGGTTTTAGTCTCTCACAACTGATATTTTCTTGATGGATACTCTAGGTATACTTAGATATTGGTGAGAGAATAATATAGACACAATACTATCTTCACAACAAAGTGGGGAACCTATGCATACATGAACATGCCCTTTAGACTATAATGCAAGGGAAACTTTTCAAAGGTCAATAAATGTATCCATTCAAGGTCTCATTAATGATATGGTTATCATCTATATTGATGACATCACTATATTTTCAAAATAACCTAAGTATCACATGACATACTTGAGGTTAGTGTTTGATATGTGCAAGTAGTTTGGGGTCTCCTTGAATAACAAAAAATGCATATTTGTAGTCCATGAGGGAAGACTATTAAGGCATATTGTTTTAAAGTATGGAATCTCCATTGACCCAAATAGGTTTTAATAAATCCTATCCTTAAACCTACCCAGTCATAAAAAACATTTGTAGGGTTTCTTGAGAAAGGTCAAATTCTAAGGAGATTCATTCTAGGATTTGTAGAGTTGGTGAAGCCACATACTCATATGCTCAAGAAGCATAAGGAATTCTCATGGAGGAAGGAAGGAAAAAGAAGTTTTGAGGCCATCAAGTAGGACATCTCCCAAGCTCCCATCCTCCTCAACTCTAACTTTAACAAGGATTTTTTCATGTATGATTTATCCATAATTGATGTCATTTCTATTATGCTCATGCAGTAGAATCATGAAAGACTAGAATAAATAATTTATTTCTTCAGTCAAGCATTATAAGGATATGAAGAAAGATATATATTTATTGAAAAATATGTCCTTACTATCATAAGAGGGATAAAAATGTTTATAAATATAGTGTTGAACAATAAATTCATTGTGATGGTATCCCACCCAAACATAAAGGATTTAATACTTAATAAAGACTTGAGTGAGAAGAGGGTTGGTTGGGTGACTAAATTTATGAAGTATGATATTGAAGTGAGGGTTACCAAAATGATCAGAGGCAGGGGAATTTGTGAACGCCTTGTAATATAGGTTAAATAAGAAACACATATGGTGTTGGCAATCCATGATAGTCATTAGGCAACTGTAAACATGACCCCTCTCAGCTAGACCAATGATGTGGTGAAGTTTCTCCAAACAGGCCAATGTCCTATGGATACTAGATAGGAAAAAAATAAGATAGTTTAGGTTTCATTACATTCCTTACATCTCGGTGGATGAAGTACTCTTAAATAATGATATACAAGGTATGATTTTAAGGTGTGTTGAATCAAGCCAAATTAGTAAGTTATTGAAGTAGTTTCATCATGGGTGGTTAGTAGTTGATTCAAAATTAGATATAGTTCTCTTGATCAAAATAAACATGGAGAGTTACCATATACTTGTATCTTCAACTTCATTTTAATGTCAACCCAAGGATGTAAACTTGATAGGATGATGTCACTATATGTGCACACTCATTCTTCTAATTTGACCTTTTATTAATTATAATCTAAGATGATAAAACCATATGGTAAATGGAATGTTAGAATTTAACATGAACATGATACTATGAATTAAATGTTTACACTATTAGAAGTTTCCTTATAAAACTCTATGCAATATTATAAATCACAGAATTCATAAATAAAACATACAACACATAAAGAAACTAAACAATATGCTTCTTTGTTTAACATGTTGGATTTTTTCTACAATAATTTTAAAGGGGGACCTTCCTCCCTTCAACTCTAGCTTCAATCCTTCCTCTTAAAAAAATAAAATGGACCAAAAATGATTTTTCATATTAATCAAAATACAACAATGAATTGATGTAGGGAAATTATAATAAACAACTACTTTACAAAATGTACTTCTGATACCTACTACCTTCTCAACCCTATGATACCTATATATATATATATATATATATATATATATATATATATATATATATATATATATATATATGGGATATTATTTTATAAAAAATGATATATATTCTAAGATAAGAAAAATTTGACTTAAGATAGCATAAGTTGGCTCCTTTTGCTAAGGTTGCCATTCTTGTGATTCTTTTAATATTTCCTTAGGACAACAAAGTTTTTTTAGTCTTTAACCACATCCTTATTGTGCTCCCTGGAGGTTATAGTCATTTATGTGAGTTGGTTGAACTAGGAATCAATTTTTTTTCATCTGTAGATTTGGTCATGTGATGGTTGTAGGATGTGTCTATGTATAAGATTCCTTTTCTATAGGATTTTCTATGTTATATACCTATTAATTCAAAACATATTTAAAACACATTATAGAAAAATCATCTTATAATAGAAGATAATTATTATATACTTGATTTCAATAAAAAATTCTAACTATTCAAAGATTATGGGAACATAATGCTATTTATAGGATTATGGTTATTCGAGGATGGAAAATTTATGGGAAAGTAACTCAAAATCATGGTAAATAATAAGTATGAGTGTGATATATGAGGATAAAAACATGACATTTCTAGTGGTCATCACAGCCTACAACTTAAGACCTTAATCATCCATGAGCAATAAACTTGCTCATTTCAATTTCACAAACAGTTCTAAAATCCATAGGGTCTAAGGCACCACTTGTAAGGTGAGAATAAAATCCATAGTGTTATTTAAATAGCTACCAATTTTTGACCTCCCTAGCTTTATCTAATGGAGTTTTATCCTACCAATTTAGAATAGGATACCAAAATATATCAACAATTGAGATCCCATTTCACCTCTAAATAAAATATATCTTGTGATTATATTAAATGTTGCCATCTAGTTAAAAGGGGAATATGTATATTTCCTTATTAGCTTGGTAGTGAGCTCATGGGTCCAATATAAGTTATCGATTATGGGGATTCATCACAATTTTTGGAAAACCAGGTTCTAACTTCCTTTTATAACATGATGCTATCCTATTTGTCAACATAATATCAAGTGCAATTGACTCTCTTTTGATAATAAATTAACTTTATTTTTCCTTTTTCCTATATTCATCCATCTCTCTTCATATTATTTTCTCATTCAAAAGGTATGATGAAAATTCCTTTAGAAGGACATCTCCAACATACAAGTTAGGATTCCATTCCCTATCATAAGGCACAACATATTTATGAAGATATAACTCACACAATTGTTCTTTTTCTTCTTGTGAAATCTTTTTATATTTTTTAAATAAGGAGAGGGGATTAACTAATTTATAAGACATGTCATAGTAAATTCTCATGAATTTAAACTTATGTCATTGCTCTTTAAGATACACTAAATATACCCTTGAAGGAAGCTTGTAGTCAATGAGTTCTTGAGTAAGACAATCCATATCCTAATTTTTTTATTATATTTGGGAGATTATTCTTTCAACCTAACCTATTATTTCAATTTCTTGTTCTATTTTATTAATTCTTTAAGACTTTTAGACTAACTATCTATCCATTTCATTAATGTAAAAGACACCGTAGATGATAAATAATACCTAATAGCTTGGGAAATTTTAGGTTTTTCCTATTACTTTTTTTGATATAGAAGGTTATGAAAAAATGACTATGGTATGGTATTCAGAAAAGGGTTACAATTGAGAAGCTAC
Organism: Torreya grandis; assembly: GCA_037957365.1. NCBI lineage: Eukaryota > Viridiplantae > Streptophyta > Pinopsida > Cupressales > Taxaceae > Torreya > Torreya grandis. The sequence continues at coordinate 192,948 of JARHVA010003309.1, read as the reverse complement.
TATAGCAAGTACATTTAGTCTTCTTCCTAACTGATCCTATAGATTCTTCCTTAGTCACTTTATTTCCTATAGGGTTATCTCTAAAGTAGGAAATTCCATTTGTATGGTGGGTTACTTCATTTATTTAACTTATTTTTACATTGCTTCTTTAAATTATTTAATATAATGTTCTACTTGATCTACCTCCTTATTGTCTTCTTAAAAACATTCTTCCTTGTTAATCTCAAAACTAAATACCTCTAGTGATTCATTACTAATGTCAATTTTTTTTTCTCCAAATTCATTTTTGAATATATATAATGGAAGAAGTTTTAGTTATTGATTTAATTTTCATCTTACTTCTTAATTTGTGGGATCTACTAGGAGTAGATGTGACCTTAGCATTTTTAGGGGAACGTAGGAGTTCTTTAGATTCTTCAGAGCTAGTCTAGAGAATGATTTTCTTCTTTCTTATTATGGATTCCTTTCTTGTGGAAGCCCCCTATTCAAGATTTATCCTTGTTGTAAGTTATTGTGTGGCTAAATTAAGATCTTATTATATATGTTCCTGTGTGTCTATAGGAAGGTCTTATTTTGTAGGTTCTTGTAGAGCTACAAGAAGGTCTTATTCTACAAGTTCTTATGGAGTTGCATGAAGGTCTTCATCTATCATCTATTTTTCTACCTCAATTTTTTGTTCTAATTCATTTATCTCATTATCACTTTATACATTTATAGGTATTAGGATAAAATATTCCCAACTTATATTGGGTCTAATCCTTTGTAAACAATCTTGAACAATCAATTGGATTAAATAATGATGAAAAAGAGCTTTGGGATTACCTCTTTGAAATGCCTCTACCATTTATGTGATTATGTTAAGAAAGAAGTTGAGGACATTTATCTCAATACCATGCCATAAATTATTCATGACTTTGAAGTGAATACCATGCAACATGTAATATTTTCCTTCATAGATGAACTCTGTAGATCTAGCCATTCTTCCTGGTAAAGATAATCATGTAGTGCCTTATTTTGAAGTCTCCAATCTTTATTTTACTCTAATGAATTTTTGCATCTCTACTTTAGAATCAAACTTTTCTTGCCATTCTTCCCCTATTCTTGGTAATATAGTTACTCCACTGATGATGGTTTTCATTAGATTTATTTCCATTCCTCTTATTATTGCTAGGTTGTTATACAATGAGCTAGTGAATTCTTATGTAATGCCTTGATAAAAAGAATGTATACTTTCAAAATATTATGCCCATACCACATTATAAAATAGGACCAATATGTTTATGCTATTATTTATGGGAAATATATCAAGTGGCTCATGTTTAAGTAAGTCCCCTCCCATATTGTAGGGTGGAATTTTAGTTGTAGGATTTGTGCTCTTGTATTAAGGGTTTTTTAACTTTGGGTAGAATGTTTGTATTTTTTGATTTGGGAGTGAGATAATCCATTTGAATTATGGGAAATATTCTCCCTAACTTAAATTGTCACTTATGCTCAAAGGAGAAGCTGACATGCATAAATGGTTCATGTAAATAACAGGGGGTGGTGGTAGCAGCACTTTAATGGTCATGCCAATTCGTAGAGGAGAAGATATCTTGAGATGACATGATAAAGAAAAGATATGGTGGAATTTTAATATAATTAAAACTCATCATCTTAGTGATAGTTAGAATTTATGACATGAAATAAATATAAAATAATTACCTTAGTAATTGTAAGAATACCTTTCATTAATGCATAAATGATGAGTCTAAGTCACAAAGTAAGGTGTATTGGCATGTGTTATCATTTTATTGGGAGAAAAAATTATTTAAGAGAATGTAATGTATGATGGAATGATAAGAATTCATCTAGTAGAGAGAAATGTTTCCTACAACAACAAAAAGTATTTTTGTAGTAATAATAAATATCCTATAGTAAGAGTTATATCCTGTAACAAAGAGGAAAGTGTATTTCTTCTCCAAGAGAATGAATCTGTAAGTAAAAATAGATGAAAGAAAAAGTTTGATTACTGTAGTGCTCATTTGTTTCTTATTTTTTAATGAATATTGATTAGCTAGTGACCTAGTTTTATGATGCAACATCCATTAGTAATGCCCAAAGGTTTTCATTGCTAAATTTTCTAATTTTTTTTGAATTTTTTTTGTCCCAACTCAATTGGAATTGTACAAATCTAGGAGGTAGTATTTTATCTAGCCTAAACCAAGCCACTGTGATTGGCTTGTTCTTGGCTATAGGAATTTTTAATTCTCTTAGAAAAAATTAGAGAAGGGTTGATATAAATACCCTTCGACTGTAGGAATAGGTTGATTTACTTCATGAAGAAGAGATGGATGTTGTTCTTCAAGAACTTGGTGACTGAGAGTTTACTTGGAAAATGGTTTCTTATACAATTTGAGCCTATGTCCACTAACAAGTAGTAAGAATTTAATAGAGTTAATGGTCATGAAATTTACAACTCTACTGTCAAAAACTTACTTGATCTCATAATGCCCAACCCATCTAAACTATATATTTCCTTTATGATCCTTGTATTAGATTCCAAAAAGAGTGCCTAGTTACTAGGTTAGAAATTCTTCATCTTGATGTTCCTATCATGCCAAACCACATGTTGTATTTTCACTATTTTAATGTGATGAAGTGATTCCTTTGTTATTTCATCAAGTGAATTATGCTACATGATTCTATCTTGTTGATCTTTGGAAAGATCCAAATCCAAATCAAGTTTTATCCTTAATGTTTTATTCTCAAAATCAATTGGTAAAATAAGCTTCTTACCATAAACTAGTTCATATGGATTTAAACAAGTTGTGGTTTTCCAAGTGATTTTGTAAGCCCAAACTACTTCCAAAATATGACTTGATCAATATTTTCTATGCCAGCTAATAGTCTTAGTGAGGATATTTTCCAATTATTATTAAATTCCACCTAATTATTTGATTGAGGATGGTAAGGGGTATAATTTTTGTTTTTGATTTCATATTATTTTTCCAAGGTGGTTGTGAGGTTTGATGTGAACTATGGGCCTTGGTCTATGACTATTTCTCTTAGTAATCCATAGTGGGTGAAGATTTTTTCATATAAGAAGTAAGCTACTTTCTCATCATGGGCATGGGTTAAGGCCTTGACCTCAACCCATTTTATGACATAATCAAGGCATACCAATATATATTATTTATTGTTGGATTTAGGATCAATGTAACCTACAAAATCTAGTCCTCATTTGTCAAAAAGGTTCTAGAACTAGTTGTGGTTGTAATGGTATTTCATCAGAGCAATTGGATTTCCCCATACACTGGCATTGATCACTTTTGTGGTTATATATCATGGCATCCTTATGCAAATAAGGATAATAATATCTAGTAGTAAGTAATTTAATATTAGTTTATTTAGAATTAAAATGATCCCCATAGGGTTCATCATGGTAGGCTCTAAGAATGTCATAAGCTTTATCTTATCGAATACATCTTCTCATAACTGAATTTGATCTAGTGATAAATAGATATCATAAAATCTATAAATAATGTATACTCTTTTGTATTAGATATTGTTTTTCCCTAGGTGAGATATGTTGTGGTAGTGATCCTGTAGCAAGATAGTTAGCAATACCTATGAACCAAGTATATTGAATAGTTAATGTAAATAAATGCTCATTAAGAAATGAATCATCAACAATAGGACTATACTCATAATTTTTAAATTGAGATAGAGAATATGATACTACATTATCCTTACCTAGTCTATCCATATTGGTAAAATTAGATTCCTATGGTGAAAGCAGCCATCAAATTATCTTCCATGTTATAGCAAGTTTATTCATTAAATACCTGATTGTTATGTGATTTATGTAGATGAATATTTGGTAACCTATAATATAGTGTTTAAATTTTTTATGGAAAAGATGATGATAAGAAATTCATTCTTTGTTATAATGTAGTTGAGTTTATCCCCTTGAAGATTATTACTAATAAAATAGATTGCATAACTCAAAGATTCATCTTTTTGGCCAAGGCCAACTATTAAAGTGGTGTCAGATGCATCTATATGGATTTGAAAATGCATATTCCAATTATTCCCTCTTAGAATAAGAGTTGTTATGAGAAGGTATTTGAGTTGCTGAAAGGTAATTTGACAAACATTAGTCCATGTAAATTTAGCATCCTTAGTAAGTAATCCAAGCAATGGGGTGACAATTTTACCAACGTCTTTAATGAATCATCTATAATAAATAACATGTCCTAAAAATATTCTATCATATTTTTTATTCTTTGGTCTAGGTAAATCCTTAATGATACTTATCTTTTCTAGGTCAACTTGAATTATATTAGGGGATATGTGATGGGCTAACACAATCCCTTCAGTTATAAGCATATAACACTTTTCATTGATCAAAGATAATTGGTGGCCTTGGTAGAATTGAAGAAATTTCTCCAAGTTAGTAATTATTTATTCAAACATCTACCCATAGAAATTAAAATCATCCATATAAATTTCAACATAGTCATGGGAGAAATTAGAAAATATTCTCAAAATAGCCCTTTGAAAAGTAGTTGGGGCATTACAAAGACCAAATAACAAGATGACATAGGAATAGGTTCCCCACATGTAAGTAAAATTAGTTTTATCTTGATCTTGTGGAGAAATTGGTATCTAATTATAACCACTATTACCATCTAAGAAGTAAAAATAATTTTTCCTTGATAATGTATCGATCAATAAATGGAAGGAAAAAGTGATCCTTCCTGGTAGTAGCATTTAACTCTAGGTAGTCGACACAAATACACCATTTTACCCCTTTCTTAGGAACAATAATGGAGAGAGAGATCCACTGGATATCCAAAATAGGATAAACAAATCTTGCATCCAAGAGTTTTATAACTTAGTTTTGACAATGTCTTTAACTATAAGATTCATTCATCATTGGGGTTGGTGAATAAGTTTGCATTATATTTTAATGTAAATGTGATGCATGTATAAATATATGGGTATTCCTCTCATTTCATGATAATCCTATGCAAATGTTATTGTGTGCTTTCTTGTCATTATAAGTAACTAAATTTATTGATGGGGTGTTAAAGAGGTGTTGATGTTGAGAGGTTTATTTGGTAGAATGTCTACTTGCTTTGTTAAACAAAGCATGGTTTCCATGTTGGAAATTAAAGAAGCATAATTATATTGATGGAGAATCAATTGATGGAATGTCTAAATGTCTCTTATAGTTTTAATAAGATCATTTTTAGGAAAATTATATCGAAGGGGGCATGGTGTACATTCCAACATGTTTATAGCTACAAGATCCTATTGATAAGTGTTTTGTAGGATACCAGTAAGGACAATGACTTATTCTTGTGCCTAAAAATCTATATTATAGTCAATTATGTAGAGAGTTTCCAAGAAGATAACTTACTCAAAGTCATTAATCTAAGGTGTTGTGCTATCATTTTGGGAAGACTAGGCTAGCAAATAAATAACTAGTTTTTTGGTGTCATTTCTATTAGAAATTAATATTTTTCCTAACCTACAACCAATAAAAGCATTAGTGATGGCCAACCATGGGTGGATAAGGATGAGAGGATAACCTCAAAAGTTTCTTTTTATCTATAGGATAATAAAGTTTGTTAGATATTACCAATATTCCATGGTGATAACAAGGGCTTCGATAATCCCTTCAAGCTTAATAGTTGACATGTTAGCCATCTGGAGGATGATGGGTGTTGGATGGAGAGTTGTAAGTTTTAGTTGTTGAATGGTATCCATAGTCATCACATTGATGGATGCACCCAAGTCAATTAAATTATTGGATATGGGTTGGACATGGATTCTAACATTAACTACAGGACTTCTAAGATTAGAATATTATGGGGGAACTATATTTCCCAACATAATATCTACTAGTTGGCCAATAACTTGGATTATTTTAGGATATTTATTCTTTATTCCTAGTTTTTTCAAACATTGCTCTCTAATAGCTTTATTATAGATAAGAACATCCTTTATGTACTAAAAGAGTGGGATTTTTATGCACACATTCTTGAATTTTCCTAAGATATTGAATTTAGGCTATGGTTCAGGACATGATATGTTCAATCTCTCTAAAAAAGAAGGATTGTCAGATTATTTTTGATTTTTTGGTGAACCTGGCTTATTATTGGCCATGGGTTGTTGTGGATTAGTAAGGAGTGGATCCAATTCTTCAAAGTGTTCTATAATTATGGGTGAGGTGGGTTGTGGAAGAATGCATCCTGAGCAAAGTTGGACTTGATTGATATCCAAGGTGTATGTTGGATATTGCTTTATTTTAGTGGATTATGTTGGTTAAATCATATTATTAGTAGGATTAAGGATGGATTGGGTAGGCAATTGAGTGGTTCTAATAGGTTTTTGATTTTTTGTCAATAAGGCCTATTTTTTGTTATGGTTATTGCATTTTATGAAGAAAGCCTTGATTACCTCTCTATTGTTGTTGCCATGAATTAGAGGGAAAGATCCATTGTTGGTTTTGGAATTGCCCAGGTTGAGGTTTTTATCCATTCTATTACATCCATAACTAATTTTGGGGTAGCAACCAATTTTTTTGGGGCCTATTTTTGATGGGTTTATTCATCCAAGAACCATATTGAGGATTAATTGAGAATTAAGAATTTGTAAACATAGAGTTTGATGGCATACCTAATTTTTGTACCCATGGTTTCTATTAAGCCATGAAAAACACTTGATTATCATCTTTTCCTATGACATGTAGCTCTACTATTTTAATATTATCCTCATTTATGTCAACTACTTAAGCTTTCATAGAATTGCATGTGTAATCCACCTTTTTTTGCGTTCAGGGTAATATGTAACTAAGGCTTTTTTAGTTTCTTCTTGCTTCCTTTGTGTATGTAATATATAAAGTTGAGTATTTAGGTGGCTAATAATGTCCTACTTCATGTCTTGGAGTAGGTTTCTCACTTCACCTTTAGACATTCCTATTGTAGATGCTATAGGAAGGGTTCTACCCCTACTTTTGTTCATGGCTGATTTGGAGTAGTTTGTACATAGAACTGTTAGTTCATTAAAGGGTAGTGTAGAAACATCACCACAGACATTAAATCTAGTTCCTCTAAATAATAATCTCTACTTACTTTCAATAATATCATCTTGACTAATTCTTTCTCCATTATTGTCTATTTTTACTTTTGTAAGCTAAACAAAAATCTTTCCATATATTCTTCTAATGACTCATCATCAACTTGTGTCATTCAAAATATGTCATCTCTCCTATAGTTTTTTCCCATACAATAGTCTTGGTATTTCATTAGAAACCTCTCCTTAATTTCTTCCCAAATAGAAATGGTATATTTTCTAAATCCCATAAACCATCTAAGTGCTACATCTTTGAGTGTTGTTGGAAACAATTTGAGTTTTTGAGCATCTTTATTATAATCATAACTATGGTATAAGATGTCAAACTCAAAAATAAATGTATCTGGATCCTTAAATGCTTTTCCACTAAAGGTAGGGAGGGTAGAGTGAGGAATATTCTTCATGGGTGAGTTTATTTTAGGAGTAAGGATAGGAAATTCAAAGGTATTGGTCTCATTAGTAGTGTTTTCTTCCTGAGAATCCTCCATGAATATTATTTATGTTGGTAGATCAAAAGTTGTTTCCACCCATCATTCAAAATTCCTACCAATTATTCTATTTATTATGGTGTAGAATATGGAAACATTATATTTTTTCTAAGGAATATATGGCTTTCTATATAATGGGGATGGTGTAGAGGCTTCAAAAGATTCATCTTGTGTCTCAGTAAAGAGTCTTGATAAATTGGAAGATTTTATTGGCCTAGTATTTCTTCTAAGAGCAATAATAACCTTGAATGACTCCTTGGAAACAAATTTAGGCAATAGAGGGAAGTGAACTTTTGATTCTTGATTATGAGTTAATTAGGTGGGAATTATCAAGTGTG